>SJYT01071361.1:1034091-1052438 GCA_006410635.1 Cephalophus harveyi
TTTCTCATGATGTACTCTGCATATAAGTTAAATAAGCAGGGTGACAATATACAGCCTTGACGCACTCCTTTTCCTATTTGGAACCAGTCTGTTGTTCCATGTCCAGTCCTAACTGTTGCTTCCTGACCTGCATACAGATTTCTCAAGAGGCAGGTTAGGTGGTCTGGTATTCCCATCTTTTTCAGAATTTTCCACAGTTTAGTGTGATCCACACAGTCAAAGGCTTTGGCATAGTCAATAAAGCAGAAGTAGATGTTTTTCTGGAACTCTCTTGCTTTTTCCATGATCCAGCGGATGTTGGCAATTTGATCTCTGGTTCCTCTGCCTTTTCTAAAGCCAGCTTGAACATCAGGGAGTTCACGGTTCACGTATTGCTGAAGCCTGGCTTGGAGAATTTTGAGCATTACTTTACTAGCATGTGAGATGAGTGCAATTGTGCGGTAATTGGAGCATTCTTTGGCATTCCCTTTCTTTGGAATTGGAATGAAAACTGATCTTTTCCAGTCCTGTGGCCACTGCTGAGTTTTCCAAATTTGCTGGCAGATTGAGTGCAGCACTTTCACAGCATCATCTTTCAGGATTTGAAACAGCTCAACTGGAATTCCATCACCTCCACTAGCTTTGTTTGTAGTGATGCTTTCTAAGGCCCACTTGACTTCACATTCCAAGATGTCTGGCTCTAGATTAGTGACCACATCATCATGAGGAAGCGGTTAGGAAAGCCAGGTCCTGGGCTCAAATGCCCCTATAAGTAATCTCACCTAACACCATTGGTCAGCAGTGCACCACACCCTGTGGGAATCGAGGTCGCCGTGGGAGAAATCTATTCACTTAGCAAACCAGTCTTGATTTTGTTAGAAAATGTCTTCCAGAGAGACAGAGGAACCCCCACTATGACCTTGAGATAGACACAAGTACCTTTATTTTGCACATGAAAATTGAGGCTCCAAGAAGTATTTTATTAAGTCTGCATATCCAGGTAATTAAGTTTGAAACAGATTTGACAGCACAGCTGAGAATTTCTTCTCTCTTGCCCGTTTACCCAGATCCTGAACCTATTTAATACATACTTTAGGAGCATCAGGTAGAAAAATCTGACCTAGCAAAGCATAGCTGTTTTCTCTGGTTTAGCTGCATGTTTAAAACAAAGTAGCTGTGAATCGAATGGGAATGTGGTAAGGACTGGAGAGCCTCCCATTTTCAACCTTCCTCTGCCTTGGGCTTAATTTGTGGCTCAAATGGTAATTAATCTGCTTACAATGTGGAAGACCCAAGTTTGATCCCTGGGCGGGAAAGATCCCCTGTAGAAAGGGAATGGCTACTCTAGTATTCTTGCCTGGAGAATTCCATGAACAGATGTAGAGACATCACTTTGCCAACAAAGGTCCATACAGTCAAAGCTATGGTTTTTCCAGTAGTCCTGTACAGATGTGCCAGTTGGACCATAAAGAAGGCTGAGCATCGAAGACCTGATGCTTTTGAATTGTGGTGTTGAAGACTCTTGAGAGTCCCTTGGACAGCAAGGAGATCAAACCAGTCCATCCTAAAGGAAATCCGTCCTGAATATTCACTGGAAGGACTGATGCTGAAGCTGAAGCTCCAATAATTTGGCCACCTGATGTGAAGAACTGATTCATTGGAAAAGACCCTGATGCTGGCAAAGATTGAAGGCAGAAGGGAAAGACAGAGGATGAGATGGTTGGATGGCATCACCAACTCAATAGACTTGAGTTTGAGCAAGCTCTGGGAGTTGGTAATGGACAGAGAAGCCTGGCGCGCTCTAGTCCACGGGGTCACAGAGATGGACATGACAGAGTAACTTAACAACAAATGCATTTTTATGTGTATTTTCTCATTTGTCCTTTTAAAGTCCTCTGAGGTAGTGGGCAGATGTTTATTACACTTTATTTCATTCATACTAAGTGAATTTCTGAAAGTCTCAGAATTTCTCTTTATTTTTAGGGGGAAAACGTTAATGTTTCCTTTGGGGAAGAGGGAAAAAAATCTTACTGGATAGTTTAAAGTCATTCACTCGCGTCCAACTCTGTGACCCCGTGAACTATACTGTCCATGAAATTCTCCAGGCCAGAACACTGGAGTGGGTAGCCTTTCCACTCTTGCAGATGAGAATTAATGACCAAAGAGCTTAAGTAAGCATGTTTAAGGTCACCTAACCAACCAGCTGTGGAACTTAAGACTAAAAACCCCATTAGTTCACTGCTATCTCCCCTGAACTACATTATCTAGTCAGTCAGGATAGGGAAGCCTGGTGTGTTGCAGTCCATGGGGCGAGAGTCCCACAAAACTTAGTGACTTAACAAAGGAATTGAAAATAGCAGTTCCTGAATTTTAAGTGCCAGGTTTTAGCTGCATTTCAGGCCCTATGAATTGCTTATGGCTTAAATGTGATTATCCTTGTGTGATGAGAATTGCTGAACCATCAGTCACCCTGGCATGTGTTGATTAATTTTCAGAACTGTAAGCAAGCATATCTTTTGATTTAGGATGGCACATTTTGCTTAACCTACTCCTTAGCTATTAACGACCTTAACTGCCACTGTAGTTTTAGAACTTCCTAGTGCAGAGACTCGGAGAAGGCGATGGCATCCCACTCCAGTACTCTCGCCTGGAAAATCCCATGGACGGAAAAGCCTGTTACGCTACAGCCCATGGGGTCGCAAAGAGTCAGACACGACTGAAGCGACTTAGAAGCAGCAGAGAATCCTGAAAATTGGGCTAGAGGGCAAGTCAGTAGCTCACTGCCAGGCTGATTTCCTACCAACTTCTTCAGTTGAACTGAGACCACCAGCTCCTCTAGGAAAGGTTACATCACTGCTGGCCTCAGGAACAGAACTTTAAGACCCTTCTTATGCAATGAAAGTTTCTTGTTTTCCCAAGCTAATTAGAAGTTGATCTGGCACAATGTTGTTATAAATGGGTTAACATAGGTTACCTTAGCATAGCATCTTTGTTAAACCTTTCCAGGTTCTGCTCCACTAAAATCCGTTTTCAACATCTGGTGTTTTGGAGACCTACTAGAAGGAAAAAGACAGAATCAAAAAGACTTGGATGTTGCAGAAGTGTTCAGGGATGAGAATTCCAGTATCAGAACGACTGTGTGGCATGTGTTGGACATGGGTTGAAAATCAGGTGTGGGGGGGCTTGTCAACTTACAGTGAGGTTCTGGCATCTGGCACACAATTGGATATAGAGAAACCTGAGAGTTCATACCTGCTAACTCAAGCTACTGGACAAGGTAATCCAAAGTGGGCTGGGTTCCTGGGAGGAAAGGCAGGAATTTCATTACTGCAATCCGAAGAGTGGCAAATTTTATCATTCGTAAAATGCTTATATACCTGTCATATACTTCTGTAGAATAGACATACATGTTTAGATAGCCACCCAATTAAAAACAGCAAAGACTACAACCCTTCAATGGGACATCAAGATGGATCCTAAACCCATGGACACACTAAAATTTCAGCTGTGCTATTAAAGCTCAGAACACTGGGCAAATTAAAACACAAAAACCAATTTTATATGTCTACACAATGGGAATAAAATGTATAAGCAGGGTCTTGGAGCTAGGCAGTGTTATCCAGTAATAGAGGTTTGGATAAATGGAATTTGACCTAAGATGTACTTTTCAGCCCTAAACATACAAATGCTTAACTTAGCTTCAAACTGAATCACCTGTATACATTAAGTAATTCCAAGGAGTATATATAAAACATGTATCTATAACCTAAATCTAAGTACTAGGATTGTTTTATATTTTATTGTATTTTCTCATCTAAAATATAATTAAGGCACCAGTATCTATAAAAGTTTCCACAACTTACTGAAATTTGCCAAGTTTAAAAGGAGTTATGACAAATGGCAGGATCAGGGTCAGATATTAAGATCTAGCTTCTCAGTTCCTTGCCTTTTATCACGCTAGGTTTCTAACCACAGCTGGTCACGTTAGAATCATCCCAGAAACCACTGACAGTTCCAAAGTTAAACCCACACACGTGTTCAAAAACCCCAATATTCATCAACAGCAAGATCTCATGTGGCAGTTAACACAATTTCTTTTTCAAATGCTGCCATGTAGCCTATCCATCTAATTCTAAATTATTCTACTTAAAAAGTGGAATCAATTCCATAACACCACTCTATTCCTAAGACTTGTCAGTATTATGAATAAAAGTCAACAAGATTTAACAACTGATTATCGATTTATTAAAAAGGTTGATTTTAGGCATCAGCAATGGTGACTTCCACCTCGACTCCCGGCTCAATACTGATGGAAGTGATCTGCTTGACAATTTCAGAAGGGCTGTGCAGGTCAATGAGTCGCTTGTGGATCCTCATTTGAAATCGATCCCAAGTCTTAGAACCTTCACCACAAGGAGTTTTCCTCGTAGTTATTCTCAGAGTCTGCAACAAGAAAAAATGGAAACCAAGCATTTATGGTCTGTTGTGCTTCCCTAGGACACTTACAGAATCATTACAGATTCCATTTGAAAACTTCCCAGGGCCTCAGCCCGCTCATAAATAGTTTTCACATACAGACAATTGTTAATAGCAAGTCTATTTTCCCTTGGTCACAAGAGGACCCTTGGTACTGTGACAAAGGCACACCAAACACCAGCAGCAAAAGCCTTCAACCGTTTTACCTCCAGAAATTACATATTTAACACGAACCAGATTTTACCAACATTTGACTCTGGGTGTGTATTTTTAGCATAAGTCCATGAAAGTCTTCGAGCAGCCAAATTCCCCACTCTAAAAGGCAAAAATGCATTCTGATATCCAAATGCACATCAGAATTATCTTGAAATTTTTTTGAAAAATACAAATGCCCAGGTATTGCTTTTTTTCACCAAATCTCCAGATGTTTCTAACGAGCAGCCATGTTTAAAAGCAACTGGACTGTAACATAACCTTTTACCTAGTTTGCTTCACTTTTTCTATTTCATATTCAGTGCTATTTCACTTTGTTTATGTTTTCTAATTTCCCCAACTACTCTCCAACTACCATCTTCCACCTCCTGCCCAGGACACTCTCTCTCACCTTGGTAGGCATCCGAACTGGTCCTTTCACTTTGAGATTCTTTTCCTTCGCGCCTCTGATCAGGTCAGCACACACTGCAGGGAAGTAAAAGCATCCTTCAGTTGGTTCCCTTAACGCACAAGAGCCGGCTCAAAGTCGAACCGCCGCGGGCTCAGAATAGCGTATAAGACGATCACCGTAAGTCAACACAGCAATTCTCTCCTCACCGCCAACACGGCACACACCGAGTGTGGACCACTTTTAACTCTATCTTTTCAAAGAGAACGCTGGCCCCGGAGAGCCGACCTCGCTCAGGAACAAGCCCCGAGACCCCCGAATTCGCCGCACTGACCCTTCTCCAGAGACTTCACGTTGCGGCTGGTAAGGGTGATCCTAATGCGGTGAATGGCCACCTCTGGCTCCACGGGAGTCTTGCCGGTATCTTTAAAGGCCTATTACCACACAAGTGAGAATAAAAAACCCTTAAGAAGCTTGTCAAATCCTGGGACCAGCGCGCTCGGAGCCTTCACAGTTCCTGGCAGCATCTCGTAAGCCCGTTCCCTGGACAAACGAGTCCCATTCCCTCCCTCCCGCCCAATCTACCTCCAGGACGCGACCCGGACGCCCCCGACTCACCATGGCTGCGGCGTGGCTTCCTGACCGACTTATTCCTCGGCGAGAGCGAACAGCGGTGAGTCAGGAGCAGGAGCGGGCGGCACAAACACCGCTGCAACAGCGACCGCGTCTTCCTCAAAGAGAAAGGCGTGAGGCCTGTCGGGCGCTTATATAGCCGCGCTCGCGTTTGCATCCGGGTCCCGCACGCCTCTCCGCGCTGCCCCGGAAGAGGAATCGTCCGGCGGGCTCTAAGGCGGCTGCGTGAGCCGGGGATGGGGTTCCCGCCAAGGGGCAAGCTAGGCGTGGCTGCGCGCGCCCCCTGTCGGCCAGGCGGAGTCTGAGCGCCCGGAGGTGGAGTGCTGGCGGCGCCGTCCTCGGGGGCATCTGACAGAGGTGATGGGGGCACCTGGCGGAGGTGACGGGGACACTACAGTTCAGTTCAGTCGCTCAGTCGTGTCCGACTCTGCAAGCCCACGAATTGCAGCACGCTAGGCCTCCCTGTCCATCACCAACTCCCGGAGTTCACCCAAACTCATGTCCATCGAATCGGTGATGCCGTCCAGCCATCTCATCCTCGGTCGTCCCCTTCTCCTCCTGCCCCCAATCCCTCCCAGCATCAGAGCCTTTTCCAATGAGTCAACTCTTCGCATGAGGTGGCCAAAGTACTGGAGTTTCAGCTTTAGCATCATTCCTTCCAAAGAAATCCCAGGGCTGAGTTCACGGTTTACATATTGCTGAAGCCTGGCTTGGAGAATTTTGAGCATTACTTGATTAGTGTGTGAGATGAGTGCAATTGTGCGGTAGTTTGAGCATTCTTTGGGATTGGAATGAAAACTGACCTTTTCCAGTCCTGTGGCCACTGCTGATTTTTCCAAATTTGCTGGCATATTGAGTGCAGCACTTTCACAGGATCGTCTTCCAAGACCTGACCTAAAACCCCACAAACTCCCCCGCTTGATGCGCTGACCGCTGGCCTCCGTGCTTGTGGCTTCTATCCAGCAAAGTCCACTGCCCATAGAAACCGAATCTCTCGTTCTCTGTGAAGCGGTATCTTTCCTGAGCACAACTCACGTGGATATCGGGGAAAATCGCTGGTCATGTTATTTTTTTCTTTATTAGCGGTTATTTTTCATAGCCTGGAACATCCTTTTGTGGTATTTCATCCTCTGGCTTCCCAGGCCTGCAGAAGCATCTGCAGTCTGTTTCTAGAAAGTACCTGAGCAAAGTTCTTCCCTCCTGACCTAAGGGCAAACGCTCCCCGCGCTGCCTGCTTATCTGGGTGCGTGTCGTGCATCCGAGGCCCCAGCCTGGACACCCAGGCCCTCCACCTGATTCAATTCAAAAGCGTGTTATCTCCTCTGTCGGGATAAAGTGAAGTTGGCCGAGATCCCTGAGGACCTCCCCATACTGAGCGTCTGTCTGTTCATAGTCAGATATGGGACAGAGAACAGTGGACACCCCGAGAGTGGTCGGCTGACCTCGTGGCCAGGAGGACACACGTGCTTACAGATGACGGAGTGGTTACGCAGGACAAAAGGGGTGAGCTGGGTTTAGATACAGGGCAGAAGAGAGGGTCAATAACCTCCTATTATTTTGCAGGTGAACCTGAGTGCATAAGAGTGATTTGCTGTGACTCAAATCTGATCTTTCCAGTTTGGGGCCTTTCTTGAGCCTTTCTCTTCTGTTCCTTGGAGGGAAATTATACTTGAAACAGATTGAATAATCTCACTGACTTTTTCCTGGATAATGGGGCACAGCTAATACCTGGCTATCTTTAACTTACAAAGAATATGTTCTAGATTTTGCTTCCATTCAAGTGTTAAAATTTGGATATTTTTCAGTTCAGTTATTTTAAAATGTCATCCATTGGCTGTAAATACTTTATTAATAGAATTTGCAGCAGAAAATCCAAAAAGCTGCTTTCTTGGTTTACTAGTTGTAACCTAAATGAGGCTTCATAACTTTGGGCTTTCGTGTCTGGGCGTGGCTCATGCTCAGTTACTCAGTCGTGTCTGACTCCTTGTGACCCTGTGAGCTGTAGCCCACCGAGTTCCCCTGTCCATGGGATTCTCCAGGCAAGAACACTGGAATTCCCCAGGCTTGCCATTTTCTTCTCCAGGGGATCTTCCCAATCCAGGGAATGAACCAAAGTCACCGGTGTCTCCTGCATTGGCAGGTGGGTTCTTTACCACTAGCACCACTTGGGCATGGCTAACAGCCATAAATAGACAAAAATACAATTGCCTAACCTCCCCTCGTACTGATCAACCACAACTGCATTAGTACTGATTATGCATCTGCAGAGAAAGCTTACAGCTGCATTCAGGTTTTACTAGTGCTCAAAAGGGACATGAGTTTGAGCAAATGCCAGGAGATGGTGAAGGACAGGGAAGCCTGGCATGCTGCAGTCCATGGGGTCGTGAAGAGTTGGACACGACAGGAAGATTGAACGAACAACAAGTGCTCAAAAGATGGCCAGAAATTCAGTGGTGGAATGCTTGAGAAGTACATTTGTGATTGTGGTACATCTATTCTTAGACTTCCTGACTATAGAAAAAGAATTTCAGTATAGGAAAAGGCAAAATATGGCCCAGCATTTATGGGGAAAGTTATTTGATGTGACTGGTACTAAGGAAATAGCTAGTTGAAATATTAGATGAATGCAATGAAAAAAATCAGTGTTTTGAAGTTTATAAGGTTTCGTTTTAAACATTTTGTTATATTTTTCTCTTGAAAGTTATCAACTGCTGTGGTACCCAAATTTGTATTAAAATTGTAATATTCTTAGTAAGATGTTCATTGGAGAAAAAGTAAAGATTAATGATAAGCACAAAGAAGAATAAAATACAGAATGCTACGTTCAGAGATAAACCACCTATTTACACCCTCAGCTGTGTATGTAGCCCTTTAAAATGTGGGCTCGTACTTCATATACAGTTCAGTGGCACCCCGCTCCAATCCTCTTGCCTGGAAAATCCCATGGACGGAGGAGCCTGGTAGGCTGCAGTCCATGGGGTCGTGAACAGTCGGACACGACCGAGCGATTTCACTTTCACTTTTCACTATCATGCATTGGAGAAGAAAATGGCAATCCACTCCAGTGGTCTTGCCTGGAGAATCCCCGGGACGGGGGAGCCTGGTGGGCTGCCGTCTATGGGGTCACACAGAGTCGGACACAACTGAAGTGACTTAGCAGTAGCAGCAAGCTTTATCCACAGAATATTTTCTCACAGTAATTATACTTCTGCAGCATTCCTTTTAACAACTCTCTTGTATGGATGAGTCATTCGTCATTTTTTCAGCTAGTCCTCTGTTTTGGACATGTTTTCACTGCTTCACTCTTACAAAAACAGTACACGAGGCACATGCTTCTTCTAGTCCAGGGTGTCTCAGTCTCGGCACAGTTGACATTTGGGGCCACATGAGTCTCTGTTGAGGGGGGCTGTCGTGTGTGTTGTAAGATGTCTGGGGTTATCCTGGCCTCTGCCCACTGGATGCCTGTCCCAGCCCCTCCCCTCCAGTTGTGACAAACATGTCCCTAGATATCGTCAAATGTCCCCCCATGGGACAAAACCACCCCAAAATGAAAACCACTGCTGTAGACAGATTCTTTAGCTCAGGCTTAATATCTTAGATCAATGACTAGGTATATTTATTTTTTGATGGCTTCATTAAAAAAAAAAAACACATATTTTAAATACTTTGGCATTAAGTAAATTTCCCCTGGGAAGGTTATACCCCAATGGATACTTCTGGCAGTGTGACAAAGATTTTTGTGTGAAGAATAGAATTAAATTTTTGTCTCAAATGTAAAGATATTCTTCAAAAAATTTTTATTGCAGTATAGTTGATTTAGAATGTGGTGTTAATTTCTGCTATATAGCAAAGTGATTCAGTTGTATACATATATATTCTTTTTCATATTCTTTTCCATTATGGTTTATCACAGGGTATTGATTGTAATTCGCTGTGCTATGTAATGGTACCTTTTGTTTATTCATCTACATATCATAGTTTGCTAATCCCAAACTCCCAGTCCATCCCTCCCCAACCCCCTTCTCCCTTGGCAATCAAGTCTGTTAAAAAGTACTCTTAAGACAGTTACAAAGTCTGTGTTTTCAATACTGACATCCATAGCTTTCTTGCACTAATTTTTGCAGTGCTTTGGAAACTATCGTGTAAAGCCTTTTCCTGCAGGTGTTTGTGTTTTTGTGGACAGCCATCTGCTGGTCTTTCGCTGCAATGACAGAGTCATCAAACTACTTCCAAAAGGAAATTAACAACAGTTCAAAATGACTCAGGTCATGGTACCCGAGTGTACGTGTGGAAAGAAAAGAATAAAAATACATTGTCGAATGTGGATGACTCTGCTTAGACACTGTTTTAATTTTTGATCTAAATAAAATTTCTGTGAAAACTCCTCACTCTGAAACTTCAGAATAGAAACCAGAAAGAGAGAGAATAAAAACTTGGTCTCGTGTCCACCTATGTTGTGTGGAAAGGAGGCTCCCGCTTTACTGGGATTGCAGGTGAGGATCAGAGCACCTAATGTGTGCTGTCACCTACATGATAGTAGCCGACACTGCTGGAAATGGACTACCTGTGTGAACATCCATTTGTCTGATCCTCACGTCAACCTTGGATTCATACTCTCTATATATGAGAAAGTGGAGCTTAGGGGACCTGCCCAAGGTCACAGGGAAAGCTATTGTCTGAACCCACGCTGTCTAGCTTGAACTCAGAGGCTGCATCTTGGCCACTATCCTGCACTATTTCTCTCTGTGCAAGTGCCAAGTAGCTTCAGTCGTGTGTAGCCCACCAGGCTCCTCTGTCCATGGGATTTCCCAGGCAAGAATACTGGAGTGGGTTCCCTTGCTCTCCTCCAGTGGACCTTCCCAACCCAGGGATCAAACCTGTGTCGTTATGTGTAACCTGCATTGGCAGGCGCCTGGGAAGCCCTGTTTCTCAGTGTACGTTAGTCTAATCTTCATCACTAGTAGCATCAGAATGTCTGAGAGGTTAAAATCCTCTTATGTTAAAGAAAATGACATAGAAGGGCTTTATAGATTTCACTCTAGTTGAGGTCAGAAATTTCATCGAGCTACTAGTATGTGTCCATTTTAAGATCAGTTCAGTTCAGTCACTCAGTTGTGACCGACTCTTTGCAACCCCATGGACTGCAGCATGCCAGGCTTCCCTGTCCATCACCAACTCCTGGAGCTTGTTCAAACTCATGTCCATTGAGTTGGTGATCCTTGGTGATGCCATCCAACCATCTCATCCTTTGTCATCTCCTTCTCCTCCTGCCTTCAATCTTTCCCAGCATCAGGGTCTTTTCCAGTGAGTCAGTTCTTCACATCAGGTGGCCTGGTATTGCAGCTTCAGTTTCAGCATCAATCCTTCCATTGAATATTCAGGACTGATTTCCTTTAGGAAAATTGACTGGTTTGATCTCCTTGTAGAGATCCATTTTAAGGTAGAATCTACATTTAAAAAATTTTTGTGTTGCAGTAGAGTTGATTTATAATGTTAGTTTCCATTGTATAGCAAAGTGAATAAATTATACATTTACATATATCTACTCTCTTAGATCCTTTTCCCATGTAGGTTATTACAGATTATTGGGTGGAGTTCTCTGTCCTGTACAGTAGATCCTTATTAGTTCTGTAGTTTACATATGTATGTCTATGTCAGAATCTCCTAATTCATCCCTCCCACCTACTTTGTTTTCTACATCTGTGAGACTATTTCTGTTTTGTAAATAGATTCATTTGTACCTTTTTTAAGATTACACATATAAGAAATAATATATGGTAAGTGTCTTTGTCTGACTTACTTCACTCAGTATGACAGTCTCTAGGTTCATCCATGTTGCTGCAAAGGCATCGTTTCATTCCTTTTCATGGCCGAGTGATACTCCATTGTATGATGTACCACATCTTCTTTATCCAGGAATCCTCATTTTTTTAAAAACTCTTTCAATTTTTAGTTTGAAATTCCATAGACAGCCACAGTCAGTTAACTCTATTTGCTCATTAACATTGGTTTGCAAAGTGAGCAGTGGAAGAGAACCAAGGACACAGGAAGGTCTTTTCACTGACAACGATTCACATGCAGCCTGCTTCAGCGTTGGTAATTTTCAATCATACTGAACTGCTGAACTCAGGGAATTCTCTGTAGGAGTGGGGCTGAATGCCAGGCCCCCTGAGGCTCAGTACGCCGTTCCTCCCTTTAATCCTCTTCCTAGGCCTACAGGCCTAGAGATGCTACTGTCCCTTCTTTCAACCTGAAGAGTTACTCGGTGCCGTTTTCTAGCTTTCACAGGTAACCTGCAGAGGATATCCACAGCCACACCTTGTGATTCCGACGTCCTGCAGGGGAGCCAGGGATGTGTTTCTCTTATCAGTTACTTTTTCCCAGGCTTGTGCATTTCATGTTATATAGAATTCGTACACTTTTTTCTTTGGCTTTGCCAGGTCTTGGTTGCAGCATGTGGAATCTAGTTCCTTGACCAGGGATCTAATCTCGGCTCCCCTTCATTGGGCCCGCAGAGTCTCTGCCACTGGACCACCAGGGAAGTCCCCACAATTTTTAGAAAAGATTTCTACAGCTTGCCTTCCTTTGTGAGAAGATTGGAGCCCCTGGCTCTCACCATGGGTAAATTCTGCCCCATCACTCCTGTATGGGGTTGCCCTCTGATGAGACCCCCATGCTGGCGCTCACACTTGCAATTCCTGTCCTTGTGATCATGCCCTCCTCTTCAGGGAAAGTGCTGGGCTGTCACCCTGCATGAATAGATTAACTAAGGTGCTGATCCTGGCCTGCTGGCCCTCAGTCGCTAACTTCGGTGGAGCAGCTACCCCCCCAGGAAACACTGGATGGAGAGGCGCGTGTGCAGGGAGTGAAGGCATCCTGTGGCCAGCAAGGAACAGAGGCTCCCAGTGCGACAGCCCCAAAGCACTGCGATGCTGCCAGTAACCCTGGGTCTTGGGAGCCATCTTCTTCCTGCAGGAGCCTGCAGCTTGAGTGCAGCCTCCACAAGGGACCCCGAGCCTGAGCCTGCCTGGATTCCCGATCTGCAGGGAGTGAGATCGCAACGGTGTGCTATTTTCATCTGCCCACTGTGTGGCAGCTTTCTGTTCAGCGACAGATAACATTGTGAATATACAGATTTATTCATTGCTATATTTTAAAATCTGTTACCATTTTAAAATAAGTAAATGTTTTAAAATTTCCCAATTTTTGGTCTCTATTATAACAAATATTGGCTTCCCTGATAGCTCAGTTGGTAAAGAATCTGCCTGCAATGCAGGAGACCTGGGTTTGATCCCTGGGTTGGGAAGATTCCCTGGAGAAGGGAAAGGCTACCCACTCCAGTATTCTGGCTGGGAGAATTCCGTATAGTTCATGGGTTCACAAAGAGTTGGACACGCCTGAGTGACTTCCACTTTCACTTTTCAAAGCCAATATCTGTAGATATAAACCACATAAACAAAAGCACTTGGGGATCCGCAACAATTTTTAAGCATATAAAGAGTTCGTAAGACCAAAAAGTTTGAGAATCACTGTTCTAGAACATTTAAATTGCCAAAACTGACCCAAGAAAAGAGACTGAGACAAATCAACTACCATAGAAAGAAAGTATATAGTTAAAAAGTTAAAGTTTATAGTTACCTCTCAAAACAGCATGCATTCTATCAGATCTTTAAGGCACCCATTACCACACTACTCCATCAACTTTCCTAGGGCATGCAGGAAAAACTTCCAGAGTTGCTTCTTTGGCACCACATATTTTTATGAAAAATAAGGATATTTCCATAAGAAAAATGTTTAGTGAGAAGAGTGGCACTGTTTTTACATTTTTGCAAATCTCTTTAATGTCTGGTGTAATAGAGGAAGAAATATCATATCTGCTTTCTGCATCCAGTCTGTCATAATACTCTGTTTTTGTAGAGGTACAGATATGTAGCTGGTAAAAGGAGGATAACTTTAATTATCTTTTCAGATATTCATGAACAGTCTTTGATATACCAAAGCTGGATGAGTGCTAGTTTCTTCCATTTTTTTAAGTTTTATTTTATTTTTGTCTTCTGATTCACTGATTTCTGCTTTTATCTCAATTTTTATTTCAGTCCCTCAGTTTTTTATCTTTTTGGTCACACCTCGCGCATATGGGACCTTTGTTCCCTGACCAGGGATTGATCCCTCACCCCCTGCACTGGAAGAGCAGAGTCCTAACCACTGGACTGCCAGGGAAGTCCCAGTGATATTTTCTTAAAGATTAGTTACAGTCGGAATCTAAAACCATATCCCTGACCTTTTTGCACTCTCTTACATTAAAAAAAATCAGTCTCTAGTACCTTGCTGGAGAAGGAACCCACTCCAGTATTCTTGCCTGGAGAATTTCATGGACCGGGGAGCCTGGCAGACTACAGTCCATGGGGTGGCCAAGAGTCGGACACGACTGAGCAACTCACACACACACACACACACACACACACACACACACACGTCCTTGAATGGATCTTTTATCTTTACTCATGTATAATTTTGCAACACTGTGTATTGGTCCTTTAGAAAATATTGATTCACTGGCTTATGCAGCTCTTCTAAATGTTTGATTATATAATATTAAAATGTCACATCTGTTAACATCACTACAGTAAAGTTGTTATGTATTAGGATGCTGTGAAGTTCATGGTGGCAGCTACAAGTTTTCCAAAGTTTGAATTTTTGCTTGAAGCCCAGATTTTTATTATTGATAATTGACTACTGATTGTTTTGCTGTTGATGGGCTCACTTCTTTCATCCCCCAGGAAATGTCTGCCAAATTCTCCAATCTGAATAACCACAGTTTGTCTTTCAATTTTTTTATATATATTAGAAGTGGGACTGCTGGATCACATGGTAGTTCCTTTTTACATTTTTTTTAGGAACCTCAATACTGTTTCAATACTCAATAGAGGGGACTTCTCTGGTGGTCCAGTAATTAGGAATCTGCCTTGCAATGTAGGGGATGCAAGTTCGATCCCTTGTCAGGGAACTAAGATCCCACATGCTATGGGGCAGTTAAGCCCATACATAACAGCTAAAGAATCTGCACCTCAGTGAAGATCCTGAGTGTCCTGAGTGCTGCAACTAAGACCCGAAGCAGTCAAATAAATAAATAAAGATTAAAAAGAATACTCAATAGAGACCGCTGCACAGTTTTACAGTCCCACCCATAGTGCACAAGCATTTCAATTTCTCCACATCCTCAACACTTGATATTTTGGGATATTTTGCTAGTAGTCATCCAAATGGATGGTAGGTGATACTTTGTTTTGGTTTGATTTGCATTTCTGTGACGATTAGTGATAATGAGCATCCTTTCATATGCTTTGTATACCTCCTCTGGAGGTGTCTGAATTCCTTTGCCCATTTGAAATTCAAGTTATTTTAGTTGTTGAATTGTAGGAGTTTATCGTATATCCTGAATATAACCCGTTATCAGATACACGACTTGCAAATAATCCTTGCATTCCCTAGGTTGCCTTTTCGCTTTGTTTCCTTTCATGTGCACGTGTTTTGAAGTTTGGTGTAGTCCCATTTGTTCTTTTTTGCTTTTGTTGCCTATTCTTTTAGTGTTGTATCCAAGAAATTACTGCCAAGTCCAATATCGTGAAAGTTTCTTCCTATGTTTTCCTCTGGGAATTTTATAGTTTTAGGGTTTATGTTGAGATTTTAATCCATTTTGAGTTAATTTTTACATATAGTACAAGGGTCCCATGTCATTCTTTTGCATCAGGATATCCAGTTCCCAGAATCATTTGGTCAAGAGACAGTCCTTTCCCAACTAAGTGGTCTCAGCACCCTTATCAAAAATCATTTGATGATGTAAGTTAGGGCTTATTTCCGGGCTCTTTTATTGTATTCCATTGGTCTATTTCTATGTCTTTATGCTGCTGCTGCTGCTGCTAAGTCACTTCAGTCGTGTCCGACTCTGTGCGACCCCGTAGACGGCAGCCCAAAAGGCTCCCCCGTCCCTGGGATTCTCCAGGCAAGAACACTGGAGTGGGTTGCCATTTCCTTCTCCAATGCATGAAAGTGAAAAGTGAAAGTGAAGTCGCTCAGTCGTGTCCGACTCTGTGCGACCCCATGGACTGCAGCCTTCCAGGCTTCTCCGTCCATAGGATTTTCCAGGCAAGAGTACTGGAGTAGGGTGCCATTGCCTTCTCCGGTCTTTATGCTAGCACCACAAAACTCCAGTACTTTGGCCACCTTATGCGAAGAGTTGACTCATTGGAAAAGACTGATGCTGGGAGGGATTGGGGGCAGGAGGAGAAGGGGATGACAGAGGATGAGATGGCTGGATGGCATCACAGACTTGTTGGATGTGAGTCTGAGTGAACTCCAGGAGTTGGTGATGGACAGGGAGGCCTGGCGTGCTGCGATACATGGGGTCGCAAAGAGTCGGACACGACTGAGTGACTGAACTGAACTGAACTGAACTGATGCTCTCTTGCTTACTGGGTCTTTGTAGTGTTTTGAAACAGGAAGTGTGAGGCTTTCAAATTTGTTCTTCTTCAAAATTGATTTGGTTATCAGCTGTCTCTTATACACATCTGTGCACAAGCATTTCAATTTCTCCACATCCTCAACACTTGATATTTTGGGATATTTTGCTAGTAGTCATCCAAATGGATGGTAGGTGATACTTTGTTTTGGTTTGATTTGCATTTCTGTGACGATTAGTGATAATGAGCATCCTTTCATATGCTTTGTATACCTCCTCTGGGGGTGTCTGAATTCCTTTGCCCATTTGAAATTCAAGTTATTTTAGTTGTTGAATTGTAGGAGTTTATCGTATATCCTGAATATAACCCGTTATCAGATACACGACTTGCAAATAATCCTTGCATTCCCTAGGTTGCCTTTTCGCTTTGTTTCCTTTCATGTGCACGTGTTTTGAAGTTTGGTGTAGTCCCATTTGTTCTTTTTTGCTTTTGTTGCCTATTCTTTTAGTGTTGTATCCAAGAAATTACTGCCAAGTCCAATATCGTGAAAGTTTCTTCCTATGTTTTCCTCTGGGAATTTTATAGTTTTAGGGTTTATGTTGAGATTTTAATCCATTTTGAGTTAATTTTTACATATAGTACAAGGGTCCCATGTCATTCTTTTGCATCAGGATATCCAGTTCCCAGAATCATTTGGTCAAGAGACAGTCCTTTCCCAACTAAGTGGTCTCAGCACCCTTATCAAAAATCATTTGATGATGTAAGTTAGGGCTTATTTCCGGGCTCTTTTATTGTATTCCATTGGTCTATTTCTATGTCTTTATGCTGCTGCTGCTGCTGCTAAGTCACTTCAGTCGTGTCCGACTCTGTGCGACCCCGTAGACGGCAGCCCAAAAGGCTCCCCCGTCCCTGGGATTCTCCAGGCAAGAACACTGGAGTGGGTTGCCATTTCCTTCTCCAATGCATGAAAGTGAAAAGTGAAAGTGAAGTCGCTCAGTCGTGTCCGACTCTGTGCGACCCCATGGACTGCAGCCTTCCAGGCTTCTCCGTCCATAGGATTTTCCAGGCAAGAGTACTGGAGTAGGGTGCCATTGCCTTCTCCGGTCTTTATGCTAGCACCACAAAACTCCAGTACTTTGGCCACCTTATGCGAAGAGTTGACTCATTGGAAAAGACTGATGCTGGGAGGGATTGGGGGCAGGAGGAGAAGGGGATGACAGAGGATGAGATGGCTGGATGGCATCACAGACTTGTTGGATGTGAGTCTGAGTGAACTCCAGGAGTTGGTGATGGACAGGGAGGCCTGGCGTGCTGCGATACATGGGGTCGCAAAGAGTCGGACACGACTGAGTGACTGAACTGAACTGAACTGAACTGATGCTCTCTTGCTTACTGGGTCTTTGTAGTGTTTTNCAGGGAGGCCTGGCGTGCTGCGATACATGGGGTCGCAAAGAGTCGGACACGACTGAGTGACTGAACTGAACTGAACTGAACTGATGCTCTCTTGCTTACTGGGTCTTTGTAGTGTTTTGAAACAGGAAGTGTGAGGCTTTCAAATTTGTTCTTCTTCAAAATTGATTTGGTTATCAGAGGTCCCTTGAAATGCCCTATAAATTTAAGGATGAATTTTTCTATTTCTGAAAAATTTCCATTGAGGTTTTGATAAGGATTATATTGAATATGTAGATCACTTTTAGTAGTATAGGCATTTTTAACAATAAAGTATTCCAATCCATGAACATGAGATGTCTTCTATTTATCTATATCTTCTTTAATTTCTTTCAGCAATGTTTTGTAATTATCAGGGTATAAGTCTTCTATGTTGTTGGTTAGATTTATTCCTAAGTAATTTATTCTTTTTGATGTATTACAAATGGAGTTGTTCTCTTGATTTTCTTTTCAGATTGTTCATTGTTAATGTATAGAAATGCAAGTGATTTTTGTGACTTTTCATTTTTAAATGAATTTATGTTATAAAGAATTTTTAGAAATTTGAAAAAACAGAAAAGTTTTAAAAAAGGAAGAAAAGAAACATTCATGGTTCCCCAGATAACCAGCCCCAAACAAACAAAACTTCTTTCAGTCTTTTTGCCTGTATATTTTATGAAAAATGTGTTGATTTTTAAAAGGTAATAATCAAACTAATACAAAGTTTTAGACTCTTTCTCATTCACTTAACGATGTAGTACAAGTATTTT
>SJYT01071361.1:1061344-1106424 GCA_006410635.1 Cephalophus harveyi
TTTTTTTCACACTTTGCAGGCTATAATGATTGTCAGTTTATTCTCCAGCTGCATTAAATCACTTCCAGCAGTTATTGGCACAAAGAGTTGAAACATGAACAGCTGACACTTGTTGAACCGATTACAGGGAAAATTAGGTGCAACGTTCACGGAGGGATGAAAAATGGTAAGCTGAAAGTGATCGATCCAAACAGAATTGCTGATACAGGTCACAGCACGAACACTCTGAGTTCATAAGGGAAAAGAAAACTCTCTGACTCCCCATTCAGCTGATAGAGCAAATTAGCAAGACTTCTTAGCAACATATGGAGTCCTTAGCAGTCCTTGGGGTCCATGGCTGTCTGGCGCACCCAGTAAGCTCACTTGCAGAAGAGATTCTAGACTTCACAGCAAATAAGTTACAGAAGTTTTGAAGTAGAGTTAGAGGAGGAAAAAGAATGTAAATGATTCACAGCTACAACCAGAGCGTCAAATAATAACAAATACGAGAGATCTTAGAAGAGGAAAAATCTGAAGAAATAAAAAGAGTCACAGTCATATACTGTTCCTCCATATACTGTGGAAAATCAGATGTTGAGATTCAATCCAGGGTCTTGCTGTTCAGCCGTGAGTTCTTCTGTTCTAATTTTTATTTTAAAAAAAGACAGTTTTCATTTCATACCTTTGGGAAAAAACCAACAATAACACCCTGTTCATGAAAAAACACAGGAAGATATTAGGATTTACATTTTGAAAATTCAAGTGGTAAAGTTGACTTTATTCAACTGGTAAAGTTGACTTTATTCAGCTGGTAAAGAAAATTCAAGTGGAAAAGTATCTTGACTTTATTTCTGCACTTAGAGCACATAGGTGATGTGTAAACACATTTTTCTGATGATAGGTCTATGCTTCTGAAGTATATTTGTTCCAAGAAGATATGTTAATAAACAGTCCATTTACATAAGCTATTGGAAGTCTTCTGAACCCTAGAATAAGATTTCTATTCTATATTGCTCCTGTGACTTACCATGTGATATGTATAATATTTAACCTGTTTGAGCCTCAGTCTTTTTATTTAAGAAATCAGGATAATCATTAAAATAAACTTCTAAATTTTGGAACAAAATTTGGGGCGCCCTATCTGAAGTAATGGAGCTTCCCTGGTGGCTCAGACAATAAAGAATCTACCTACAATACCAGAGACCTGGATTTGATTCCTGGGTAGGGAAGATCCCCTGAAGAAGGGAATGGCAACCCACTCCAGTATTCTTGCCTGGAAAATTTATGGTCAGAGGAGCCTGGTGGGCTAAAGTCTATGGGGTCACAAAGAGTCAGAAATGACTGAGCAACGAACACTATCTGGAAGTAATAACAACAAAAATCTAAAAAATGTAAACTATTAAATATTATAGTAAAAATGCAGATATGTCAAACCTGAAATATAAAAAAGATAACAGTGAATAGAGTAAACTAAGAAAGTACTATTATATTCTATAATAAGCCTATATTGCAGAATCTATTTCATTGCTGTCACATAGTTGGAATTACACTCTAGGGCTCTGAAACTGTTATATGATATCAGAAATGCTGTGAAGATTGGCCAAATGAGAGCAGTAGAGTGCTTTAACTTAAGCATTACACATAATGCAAAATGATGTGACTTTCTATAATGTAACCTTTATTATTTTAACGATAATAAATAGCATAAACTACTTATTCTTCACAATTTGACTTTATTATTTGCATAAAATATAAGGTAATAATGAAAATATGGTACTCTACCTATTCACAAACCCTAAGTTCATTAGATCCATCATCTGCTGATCTGCCCAAGAATATTTAACTGGATACTCAGTCTCTCAGGCCAGATGGCCTGGGTTTCTTGCCCCTAAGTTTCCTCATCTGCAAAGTGAAGAACATATGCCTATCTCAGGATCATATACCCATCTCTTATGTGAAGATTAAGAGAGTTCCAATTACTTAGATCAGGGCCTGCTAATTATTATTTATGAAGCTCATAAAAATGTATTATGGGATTATACCAATAAGATCTATTACACAGTATTGGCTTGGGGGTTTTTGTGTTTGTTTTTAAAAAAATGATACCATAGTGTGGATTTTATTTGATTGGTTTTTTTTTTTTTTTTTTTTTAGTATTTATTTACTTGGGTGCTCATATTGTGGCACACAGACTCTCTACTTGCCCCACGTGGGCTTAGTTGCCCCACAGCATGTGGGATGGGATCTTAGTTCCCAAACTAGGGATTGAATCCATGCCCCGCCAATCCTCCAATCTGGAGGAGGACCCCAATTATTGGAAGGTCTTTAGGGCTTGTTGAGATGGGGAAGGTGGGGTCCAGTCTCTTTGGGCCATGTTCAGGCAGGACATGGAGAAAGAACCTTCTGGAGGGCTTCCTCTCAATACTTCCCTCCCTGTGTTTACTGAGGTTTGGGCCACTTTCTCAGTAGCTTATATCAGAGCTTTCTCTCCCTTTTCTTAGCATCAGGATCTTTTCCAATGAGTCGGCTCTTTGCATCATGTGGCCAAAGTATTGGATCTTCAGCTTCAGTATCAGTCCTTCCAATGAATATTCAAGATTGATTTCCCTTAGGATTGACTGGTTTGATCTCCTTGCAGTCCAAAGGACTCTCAAGAGTCTTCTCCAGCACCATAATTCAAAAATATCAATGGATATGTGGATTTTTTTTCAGTACATACATTCTATAATACTACACAAGTCACAGTTGGTTGAATCTGAGGATGTGAAACTTCAGTTATGGAGGGACAACTTTAAAGTTGTATGAACTGCTTGGGGGTCAGTGTCCCTGACCCCATGTCATCCAAGAGTTAAATGTCTATGCTGCCTTATTCACAGAAATGTTTGATTTCGGGCTTTTGTATGTCTCAGATCACTATTGTATAATTTTTTAAAATTATTTGTCTGTTTTTATTTTTGGCTGCACTGGGTCTTGGCTGCTACGAGCGGGCTTTCTCTAGTTGCTGTGCGTGGGCTCATTGTGGTGGCCTCTCTTGTTTCAGTGCACAGGCTCCAGGGCAGACAGGCTTCAGCAGTTGCGGCACCAGGCTAGTGGAGTAGTTGCTCCGCAGTGGAACCTTCCCAGACCAGGGATTGAACCCATGTCCCCTGCACTGGCAGGTGGGTTCTCCCTACTGTACCACCAGGGGAGTACAGTATTATATTATATAAACTGTGTCAGTGGACCAATAGACTGGAGGCTGATTTCTCTGTCCCAATTAACATCGCCACATTTCAAAGACCATTAATTTACAGATTACCAGAAAAGAATAGCATGGTATCTTCCACTATTGAGTGTAATCCCACATGACCTTGCTCTCGCTTGCAGATGATAATGTCCAATTATATGACCAGATGTTATTAATAACTGGCCTTGGTATTGGTCCCCACATTCAGCCCAACCCAAGGAAGGAGGTAGCCACACAGAAATTTGCCCCAGATGACCCCACAGGAGATAGCATCCATTCTGTAACTTATGCCATTTTTCACCAAAAGGAATGGTGTTGAGTTGGCACATTAGGAAGCTTGTTCATCCAGATGAAGTGGAACTGTGGCTCCAACTTTGAACAACACAGCTAACGTCAGAAGAAGCAGAGTCCAGGAAGCATGGTAGAAGATGTGAAATTACTATAAATCTTCATTTTGAATGGCTTCAGGTTTGAGGTAGTCCTCTGCTCAATTCTATGTTTCCAGAACTTTTAACTTATACTTTCCTATTATTTGGTTTGTTTCTTGCATAATTAACCTACACTCTGTTTTCCATGTATGTACAGCCCCATGGTGGCGCTCATGGTAAAGAATCCACCTGACAATGCATGTGATATGGATTCAGTTCCTGAGTTGGGGACTATCCCCTGGAGAAGGAAATGGCAACCCACTCCAGTATTCTTGCCTGGGAAATCCCATGGACAGAGGAGCCTGGTGGGCTTCAGTCCATGGGGTCACAAAAGAGTCGGACACACCTGAGCACAGATGAGCATGTCAATATATTATCAATGTGATGGCTCGTTATAATTCTTGGATCTACTGTAGAACATAAACTTAAATTCCATGGCACCATGTTATGACATAAACTAGGAAGTGAATACATCAGATTATCATTGCTTTCAGTGGTGTTCAGGGAGAGAAGTCTGCATTAGCTGGATTCATAAAAGCTTATAAAAATTAGGGGGATTTAGGATAATCTTTCAATACAGAAACAAAATGAGGCATAGCGTTGACACAGCAGGAACAGCCTCATTCAATTTACTATAATCCATGGTTAACCACTGTATTAGTTAGGCTTCTTAGGTTCCCCCAAAGTAGTGGAAACCAACTTAAGCAAGGAGAAGTTTATTGGAGAGATATTGCAGGATTACATACTTGGGAACCTGAAGAAATATACTCAGAAGTGGGCAAGACCTGAGCATGCATGCATGCTAAGTCACTCCAGTCATGCAACTGAACTCTTTGCAACCCCATGGACTGCAACCCACCAGGCTCTTCTGTCCAGGGAATTTCCCAGGCAAGAATACTGGAGTGGGATGCCATTTCTTCCTCCAGGGGATCTCCCCGAGCCAGGGATCAAACCCATGTCCCTTCTGTCTCTTGCATTGGCAGGTGGATTCTTTACCACTAGCGCCACCTGAGAAGAATTGAGACGTTTCTACAAAACCAGAAAACAGGAACCACTGAACCAATCTGGACAGAAAATTATGGCCAGGATGCCAGTTGTTGGACTGAGTGTCCCAGGGTCATTATTTTCGTCTCAGGATGGAGTGACCTGCAGGTCTATTTCGTCCACTGTTCTCCCTTCCTGGTGGTACAGCATGGGGAAAGACAGTATGTGAAGCTTTGGTTCCCCTTGTGGAAAGTAGGCACCTGGATATACCATCTCAACCAGACTATGAAACATTGTAGGGAGAAGTAATTTCTGAAAAGAAAACCAAGGCGCTGTTAGGAAGCGCTAGATATTATGCAGCCAGAGAGAGACTATTGTCCTCTACACTCACCAGGGGACCGGCCTCTGGCAAAGCCAGGGCAGTGCGGGGGGACTTGAATGTAAACTTCCCTAGTGCGTCTACATCCTGAGTCCAGCTGTGATGATGTCCTGTCCCCCACACCCTCATGCCGTTTCATGTGTATCGTTTGGGCTGTGGGCTTGTTGTGCATGTGTGTTCAGTCATGTCCAACTCTTTGTGGCCCCATGAACTGTAGCCCACCAGGCTCTTCTGTCTATGGGATTTCCCAGGCAAGAATACTGGAGTGGGTTGCCATTTCCTCCTCCAGGGGATCTTCCTGACCCAGAGATCGAACCCACGTCTCCTGCATTGTCAGGTGGATTCTTTACCACTGAGCCACTAAGGAAGACTTTGGCTTGTGGGAGAGGATTCTGAAGACCCTGCTCTGTATGTCCCCAAAACAGTCCTTCCCAATTGTGCTCTGCACTCACTCAGACGTTTCCAGGGTACTTTCCTTCTTCTTCAGTGCTGGGATGACTCGATTCTTGTGGCCTTCTTGGGAAGGGGAAAACCATCACAGGGTAATCACCAGGCATGTCTGAGCCACTTGGGGTGTTAGCACAGTTTAATTATTTTGGACACTAACTTCTCCATAAGTTCCAGTGGTTAAGGGGATATTTTTATTGATTAGGGTCTCCAGGTCTATCTAATCATCATGTTTTCCTTCTCTTGGACATAATGATTGATTCAATAAGCCTCAGTTTAGGGAATTTTCTAGGTCAGTGAAGAACCAGCACCTTTAGGAGACTGCCTACCTGAGAGAGAGGTGAATGCAGAATAAAGCACAGCAAAGATCTGGTAAAAGAGAGATGGGGAGCTGTTAACAATGTGTGGGGACCTCCCTGCTGGTCCAGTGGCTAAGACTTAAGCTCTCACTGTAGGGAGCCCGGTTCAATCCCTGGTCAGGGAACTAGATCCCACATGCTCCAACTAAAGATCCCATCCAAGTGTAGCCAAATAAATAAAATAAACTTTTTTTTTTTTAAAGACCCCAGTGTTTGGACTCTTAGGACTAATTTGCATGAAGTAAGAACTTCTCATGAACTTCGACTTCCCTGGTGGCTCAGACAACAAAGAATCTGCCCACAGTGCAGGAGACCCAGGTTCAATCCCTGGGTCAGGAAGATGCCCTGGAGAAGGAAATGGCAACCCACTCCAATATTCTTGCCTGGGAAATCCCAATGACGGAGGAGCCTGATGGGCTACAGTCCATTGGGTTGCAAAGGATTTGGACACGACTGAGCATGCATGCCTGCATTCACAGTGGCTGCTGGTGACTCGATGGAGGTAGTGGGGAAAACAGGAAATTTGAAACTCGGCGGTTACAGAGGGTGTTCTTAAGAGCCCAGCATTCATTTTGTAAGAAGCATCCCAGCATCTCTCATGATGGAGATTGGAAGTGTTGGGTCTCAGTGGCTTAAGTGCTGGATTATGTACTTAGATTGGAATTTCCCGAAGGGATCATGCAGACCACTGAGGAGCTGATGCCACAATTGCTCACCCAGTGGAAGAGGCATCCCAACAGTACTGGCAACCCAGTGGAACAATTCTCAACCCTTGAAGACTGGTGACCTGGTAATGGGGCCAGTGGACAGTGCTAGAGGTCTGGCTGTCCAGCAAAGCCAGACAGCCAGTTCTGGAAGCAACTCTTCCTGTTCTGGAAGCAAATGCCCATGGGGCCTTAGAGGCTGAGCAGGAGTCCAGACCCAGGACTCTGACTTCAGAAAATCTCTGGTTCTGAGGAATGGAAGGAGACTGTAAAGGAAACGCTTTTCTTTGTTTATTGGCTGCACTGGGTCTCCCTTGCTGCATGCGGGCTTTCTCTAGTTATGGTGAGCAGGTGCTACATTCTAGTTGCGGTGTGTGAGCTTCTCATTGTGGTGGCTTCTCTTGTTGCTGAGCACAGGCTCTAGGGCTTGCAGTCTTCACTAGCTGCAGCATGTGGGCTCAGTAGCTGTGGCTCCCAGCCTCTAGAGCACAGGCTCAGTAGTTGTAGCATGAGCTTAGTTGCTTCACAGCATGTGGGATCTTCCCAGAGCCTGAATTTGGCAATGAGGACTTCATGATCTGAGCCACAGTCAGCTCCCAGTCTTGTTTTCACTGACTGTATAGAGCTTCTCCATCATTGGCTGCAAAGAATATAATCAATCTGATTTCGGTGTTGACCATCTGGTGATGTCCACGTGTAGAGTCATCTCTTGTGTTGTTGGAAAAGTGTGTTTGCTATGACCAGTGTGTTCTCTTGGCAAAAGTCTGTTAGCCTTTGCCCTGCTTCATTCTGTACTCCAAGGCCAAATTTGCCTGTTATTCCAGGTATCTCTTGATTTCCTACTTTTGCATTCCAATCTCCTATGATGAAAAGGACATCTTTTTTTGGTTTTAGTTCTAGAAGGTCTTGTAGGTCTTCATAGAACTGTTCAACTTCAGCTTCTTCAGTATTAGTAGTTGGGGTATAGACTTGGAATACTGTGATACTGAATGATTTGCCTTGGAAATGAACAGAGATCATTCCGTTTTTGAGACTGCACCCAAGTACTGCATTTCAGACTCTTTTGTTGACTATGAGGGCTACTCCATTTCTTCTAAGGGATTCTTGCCCACAGTAGTAGATATGATGGTCATCTGAATTAAAATCACGCATTCAAGTCCATTTTATTTCACTGATTCCTAAAATGTTGATGTTCACTCTTGCCATCTCCTGTTTGACCACTTGCAATTTACCTTGATTCATGGACCTAACATTCCAGGTTCCTATGCAATATTGTTCTTTACAGCATTGGACTTTACTTCCATCACCAGTCATATCCACGTTCTTTCTGGAGTTATTTCTCCACTCTTCTCCAGTAGCATATTGGACACCTACCAAGGAATGACTTTGCCAACAAAAGTCCGTCTAGTCAAGGCTATGGTTTTTCCAGTAGTCATTTATGGATGTGAGAGTTGGACTGTGAAGAAAGTTGAGCTCCAAAGAATTGATGCTTTTGAACTGTGTTGTTGGAGAAGACTTTTGAGAATCCCTTGAACTGCAAGGAGATCCAGCCAGTCCATTCTAAAGGAGATCAGTCCTGGGTGTTCTTTGGAAGGAATGATGCTAAAGCTGAAACTCCAGTACTTTGGTCACCTCATGAGAAGGGCTGACTCATTGGAAAAGACTCTGATGCTGGGAGGGATTGGGGGCAGGAAGAGAAGGGGATGACAGAGAATGAGATAGCTGGATGGCATCACCAACTCGATGGACCCGAGTTTGAGTGAACTCTGGGAGTTGGTGATGGACAGGGAGGCCTGGGGTGCTGCAATTCATGGGGTCGCAAAGAGTCAGACACAACTGAGTGACTGAAGTGACTGACCAACCTGGGGAGTCCATCTTTCAGTGTCCTATCTTTTTGCCTTTTCATACTGTTCATGGGATTCTCAAGGCAAGAATACTGAAATGGTTTGCCATTCCCTTCTCCAGTGGACCATGTTTTGTTGAACTCTCCACCATGACCCATCCGTCTTGGGTGGCCCTACATGGCATGGCTCATAGTTTCTTTGAGTTAGACAAGGCTGTGGTCTATGTGATCAGTTTGATTAGTTTTCTGTGATTGTGGTTTTCATTCTGTCTGCCATCTGACAGATAAGGATAAGAGGCTTATGGAAGCTTCCTGATGGGAGAGACTGACTGTGGGGGAAACTGGGTCTTGTTCTTATCTGACTAGTTCAATATAAATACTCTTTTTAATAGCCCTTTATCCCTGGATCCAAAAACAATGCAGTCAACTTCAAAATTTGGTCTTTTAAGTTATAATTTAAAAAAAAAACACATTTTTTAAAACATTAAGTGAATGCAAATGAACCTTTAAATATCAATATATAATTCCATTTATCAAGTCTCCAGCACACAGAGAGAGGTACTCAGTGGTCAAAAGTTCCTCTATGATCAATGCAAAGAAATACAGGGAAACAGTAGAATGGGAGACTGGAGATCTCTTCAAGAAAATTAAAGATACCAAGGGAAAAATTCATGCAACTACGGGTACAATAGGGCTTCCCTGGTGGCTCAGAGGTTAAAGCATCTGCCTGGAATACGGGACACCCGGGTTCGATCCCTGGGTTGGGAAGATCCCCTGGAGAAGGAAATGGCAACCCACTCCAGTACTCTTGCCTGGAGAATCCCATGGAGGGAGGAGCCTGGTAGGCTACAGTCCATGGGGTCGCAAAGAGTCAGACACAACTGAGTGACTTCACACTCACTCACACTCACACTCATGGGTACAATAAGGGACAGAAATGGTATGGACCTAACAGAAGCAGAAGATATTAAGAAGAGGTGGCAAGAATACACAGAAAATCTCTACAGAAAAAATCTTCATGACCCAGATAACCATGATGGTATGATCACTCCCCTAGAGCCAGACATCTTGGAATGTGAAGTCAAGTGGGCCTTAAGAAGCATCACTATGAACAAAGCTAGTGGAGGTGATGGAATTCCAGCTGACCTATTTCAAATCCTAATAGATGATGCTGTGATAGTGCTGCACTCAATATGCCAGCAAATTTGGAAAACTCAGTAGTGACCATAGGACTGGAAAAGGTCAGTTTTCATTCCACTCCCAAAGAAGGGCAATGCCAAAGAATGTTCAAACTACCGCACAATTGCACTCATTTCACACCCTAGCAAAGTAATGCTCAGAATTCTCCAAGCCAGGCTTCAAAGTGCATGAATTTCCAGATGTTCAAGCTGGTTTTAGAAAAGGCTGAGGAACCAGAGATCAAATTGCCAGCACCTGTTGGATCATGGAAAAAGCAAGAGAGTTCCAGAAAAACATCCACTTCTGCTTTACTGACTATGCCAAAGTCTTTGACTCTGTGGATCACAATAAACTGTGGAAAATTCTGAAAGAGATATGAATACTAGACCACTTTACCTGCCTCCTGAGAAATCTGTATGCAGGTCAAGAAGCAAGAGTTAGAACTGGGCATAGAACAGACTGGTTCCAAATTGGGAAAGAAGTACATCAAGGCTGTGTATTGTCACCCTGCTTATTTAACTTATATGCAGAGGACATCATGTGAAATGCCAGGCTGGATGAAGCACAAACTGGAATCAAGATTGCCGGGAGAAATATCAATAACCTCAGATATACAGATGATTCCACCCTTATGGCAGAAAGTGAAGAAGAACTAAACAGCCTCTTGATGAAAGTGAAAGAGGAGAGTGAAAAACCTGGCTTAAAAACCAACATTCAGAAAACAAAGATCATGGCATCTGGTCCCATCACTTCATGGCAAATAGATGGGGAAACAATGGAAACAGTGACAAACTTTATTTTCTTGGGCTCCAAAATCACTGCAGATGGTGACTACAGCCATTAAATTAAAAGATGCTTGCTCCTTGGAAGAAAAGCTATGATCAATCTAGACAGCATATTAAAAAGCAGAGACATTACTTTGCCAACAAAGACATTACTTTGCCTACTAGTCAAAACTATGGCTTTTCCAGGAATCATGTATGGATGTGAGAGTTGGACCATAAAGAAAACTGAGTGCCAAAGAATTGATGCTTTTGAACTGTGGTGTTGGAGAAGACTCTTGAGAGTCCCTTGGACTGCAAGGAGATCCAACCAGTCAATCCTAAAGGAAATCAGTCCTGAATATTCATTGGAAGGACTGATGCTGAAGCTCAAGTTCCAATACTTTGGCCACCTGATGTGAAAAACTAACTCATTGGAAAAGACCCTGATGCTGGGAAAGATTGAAGATGGGAGAAGGGGACAAAAGAGGATGAGATAGTTGGGTGGCATCCACCGACTTGATGGACATGAGTTTGAGCAAGCTCTGGCAGCTGGTGATGGACAGGAAAGCCTGACGTGCTGCAGTCCATGGGGTCGCAAAGAGTCAGACACATACTTTGCCTACTAGTCAAAACTATGGCTTTTCCAGGAATCATGTATGGATGTGAGAGTTGGACCATAAAGAAAACTGAGTGCCAAAGAATTGATGCTTTTGAACTGTGGTGTTGGAGAAGACTCTTGAGAGTCCCTTGGACTGCAAGGAGATCCAACCAGTCAATCCTAAAGGAAATCAGTCCTGAATATTCATTGGAAGGACTGATGCTGAAGCTGAAGCTCCAATACTTTGGCCACCTGATGGGAAGAGCTGACTCATTGGAAAAAATTCTGATGCTGGGGAAGATTGAAGGCAGGAAGAAAAGGGGATGACAGAGCATGAGATGGTTGGATGGCATCACTGACTTGATGGACATGAGTTTGAGCAAACTCCAGTAGTTGGTGATGGACAGGGAAGCCTGGTGTGCTGCAGTCCATGGGGTTGCAAAGAGTTGGACATGACTGAGCAACTGAACTGACTAAGGGAAGATGATTAAGTCTGGGACTCACGAGATCTCATTAGAGAGTGATCAGTTGATGCTAGGAAGTGTTAAACTTAGAGACTCTATCCATCCCCCTCGGCTTGCATGGTGGTGATGAGGAAGGATCAGAAAGTGACAAGTGAATAGGAGCCTAGTTAGTTAGTTCAGTCGCTCAGTCATGTCCGACTCTTTGCGACCCTATGAACCACAGCACACCAGGCCTCCCTGTCCATCACCAACTCCCAGAGTTCACCCAAACCCATGTCCATTGAGTTGGTGATGCCATCCAACCATCTCATCCTGTCGTCCCCTTCTCCTGCCCTCAGTCTTTCCCAGGATCAGGGTCTTTTCAAATGAGTCAGCTCTTTGCATCAAGTGGCCAAAGTATTGGAGCTTCAGCTTCAACATCAGTCCCTCCAATGAACACCCAGGACTGATTTCCTTTAGAATGGACTGGTTGGACCTCCTTGCAGTCCAAGGGACTCTCAAGAGTCTTCTCCAACACCACAGTTCAAAAGCATCAATTCTTTGGAGCTCAGCTTTCTTCACAGTCCAACTCACATCCATACATGACCACTGGAAAAACCATAGCCTTGACTAGACGGACCTTTGTTGACAAAGTAATGTCTCTGCTTTTTAATATGCTGTCTAGGTTGGTCATAACTTTCCTTCCAAGGAGTACAATAGGTGAAACCATTGTACCTCATTGTTAGTCCTCAGTATTGGACTTGATGACTAGGTAGTAACTAACATGTAAGGCTGAGGAGGGCAAAGCCAGGGCTGCCTTCAGTGTCCTCTGTGGTTTAGAAACATTTTTTTAAGAAAAAAAGTTTGTTTCTCATTTAGGGAAAGTCCAGGAGGCTCCCTCCTTCCAGGATGTTTCAATATTATGGCATTAAAAAAATTGAAGTATAGTTGATGTATAATATTATAATCATTTCAAGCAGATAGCAGTGTGATGCAGCATTTTTATTGCACATACTCCATTAAAAGTTATTAAGGGACAATGACTATAATTCCCTGTGCTGTACAGTACATCCTTGTTTCTTATCTATTTTATATATAATAGTTTATATGTCTTAACCCTATGCCCTTAAAGTGCCCCTCTCTGCTTCCCTCTCCCCTTTGGTAACCACTGGTTTGTTTTCTGTATCTGTGAGTCTATTTCTATTTTGCATATATATTTGTTTTCTTTTTTAGCTTCCATAAATAAGTGATATCACAGTTTTGTCCTTCTCTGTCTGCCATATCTCTAAGCATAATATTCTCTAGGTCCATCCATGTTGTTACCAATGCAGAATATCACTGTTCCTTTTTTAATGCCAAGTAATATATAATATATATATATTATATATTATAATATATAATGCATATATATTATATGCATTATAATATATGCATATAACTATATGCATATATAGTTTATATTAATAGTAATACTCAATATGTACGTGTTTATATTAGTATACATTACTAGTAATACTAATATAAATATGTATGTATGTAGTATAAACTATATATATATATGTATCTAATATTACCTATACTTGGTGTATATATATATATAGAGAGAGAGTTTTAAATTTTGAATGAAGTCCCAAGGTATTTCTGGGGTATCTGCCAACATTTAGAAGTTAATGGAAAAGTAATTGGGGCTATCCATTATCTAGAGTTGCTGTTTTAGCACAAGAAGTACAAAGATTGAGGCGCTAGGTTCCTGAGGGTGGGTGCAGCAGGTATGAGGCTGTCCCTGGACAAACGCCGATTCTGTCAAACATCCATGTGATGCATGAGGTGTGAGTGCTACTCTACTGACTAACCCTGAAAAAACACCACCACCATCAACTGGTCCTTAGTCCTATTAATTACAGGAAAATTAATAGGACTTAATAGCAATTATAAGCAGTTTCAAAAGGGTTATAGGGCTATTCCCCAACTTTTCAACCACTCAGAGCTTCACTGAGAGCCGCCGCAGGAAGGTGGCGGCGTCACACACACGGCAGCGCAACCTCACGCCTGCTCTTGGACCCGGGGCCGGGGGACAGTGGGGCAGAACCTACAGGATGCTCAGGGCCTGTTCTGTTGCGTGCAAATCCTGAATTTAGCCTTTCTGATGCTAGAAGTCCTGATCACCCCCACAGCCATCGCTTTGAGGGGTCTTAAGATGAGGAGTATTGTAAAGCAGAGACATTACTTTGCCAACAAAGATGCGTCTAGTCAAGGCTATGGTTTTTCCTGTGGTCATGTATGGATGTGAGAGTTGGACTGTGAAGAAGGCTGAGCACCGAAGAATTGATGCTTTTGAACTGTGGTGTTGGAGAAGACTCTTGAGAGTCCCTTGGACTGCAAGGAGATCCAACCAGTCCATTCTGAAGGAGATCAGTCCTCAGTGTTCATTGGAAGGACTGATGCTAAAGCTGAAACTCCAATACTTTGGCCACCTCATGTGAAGAGTTGACTCATTGGAAAAGACTCTGATGCTGGGAGGGATTGGGGGCAGGAGGAGAAGGGGACGACCGAGGATGAGATGGCTGGATGGCATCATTGACTCGATGGATGTGAGTCTGAGTGAACTCTGGGAGTTGGTGATGGACAGGGAGGCCTGGCGTGCTGCGATTCATGGGGTTGCAAAGAGTTGGACATGACTGAGGGACTGAACTGAACTGAACTGAAGATGAGGAAGAGAAGGAAGAGAAATGGAGTTCACCCAGTCAGAACTGGGCGACTCCAACATTAGAACTCCTGTCCTGTCCAGAGAGAGGAATAACACGTGACAAAATAACAGCATCTCCGTAAAGGTTATATGGATCTTCACTGTACTTGGAAACTTTCTGTAGGTCTGTAATTTTCAAAATAAAAGCTAAGAGAAATAAATTTAGATCTACCAAAAAACAAAAGAATTCCTGTCCTTTGGAGGATTGTGACCTCCCTGTTCCCAGATGTGTGAGGTCACGTATCAGTGTGGAATGGTTTCTATCACAGGTCACAGAATAGCTAATTAAGATCGGTTTAAGTGATGAAGGGTTATTCCATGTAACATGAAATATAGAAGGAAGTGGCTGCAGCTGTTACAGGACTTAAGGTTGAGTTGGTGTGCCAGCTTCAGCATCACAGCTACATCCCAGGCAAGATGCTGGAAGAGTCAGCCACGTCTGTGCACTTTACTAGGGACGGAGGAGTTTTCCCAGAAGGAGCTCAGCCATTATCCTTGCATTCCTCTCAATGTGCCCCAACAGCAGTGCCTGACTACCGTTACCTGCAAGGAGACATCTGCCCCTCAAAAAAATAAAAAATATTGCCCTCCTCCCATCACCATGGATCCATAGTTTTTTTTTTTTTTTTTTTTTTTTTGTTTTTTTTGCCTCTACTCCAGGAATAGAGCTTTTATTTGTTTAATAAAAAACCAACTCTTTTGCAAAGAAAAACAGTTTAGCGAGAAGAGTGACACTGTTTAACATTTTTGCAAGTACTTTTAACTATAGGTTGGGGCTTAATGGAAAGCAACCAGCTCCTCACACCTGTTTGAACATTCAGTCTGTTGTGATATGTTGTAGATGAAATATCTGAAGGAAACTAGTGTCGCAGAGATAGGCACAGCTGCATTTTTCAATGTTTTCAAATAATTGTGGCTATTCTACTTTGAAACTATATCCAAACTTGGCAAGTGGCGGTTTCTTAAATGTTAGTTGCCATGTAGAATTTGAAACTGTAACAATGTGCTTTTTGTACTGCATAATATTAAAATCCAGTGGTCTCTCTTGAACACTGAATGGGTCTTTTACAGACCCATTCAGAATTTGTAACATTGGTCATTTGAGTTATGCAAACCTTCCAGATGTTGACACATTTCATTACACAATACCAAAAAATTACATTTGTTGATATTACCACTCATCTCATCAGAAAGTAATGAGAAGCCACCACATCAAGGTGTGGATAAAAGTTTCCAAAATTTCACTTTTCTCTTGAAAGCAGATTTTTATCAGAAGCTACAAATGCTGTCAGTGGTTTCTTTCTGGACTTGACAGGCTTGCTTCATTCAGCTTTTGAGACCAATGTCTGCCAAACACCCAGGATCCCACACAGGACAGACACATTGCATGTTGTTGCCACACGCTCTCAGACTCTGCTTGCCTAGGGCAGATCCTCAGCCTGTCCTTATTTTTGATGACCTGGACAGTTCTGAGGAGTCTGGGTTAAGTATTTTATAAAGTGTCTCCCATTTGGGGTTTGTCTGGTGTTTTTCTCATACTTACCCGGGGACGATGGTTTTCTGGAAGGAAGACGGCACAAGTCGACTGCCGTTATCACGTCATGTGGGGGGTGTGTAACATCAACACAGCTTACCCTCATTCATGCTTCACTTGCTCACCTGGCTAAGGCTGTGTTTGTCAGGTTTCTCTACTATAAGATCTCTCCTTTTACCCCCTTTCCATACTGTCCTCATCAGAAAGAGGTCCTTATGTGCAGCCCTTACTTAAGGGGCAGGGAATTCTGCAGTTGTGTGGATGCACAGATTATTTGGATTTTTCTGCCCAGGAGATATGTCTATTCCTCCTCCATTTATTTATATCCATATGTAGTCATGGATATTATACTTCGGGTTATACTTTATCTTCTTGCTAAAATTATATCCAGCTTTGGCCATGGAAACTCATTCAATTGGCTACTGTTTCCCTTTGACATACCTCATCATTATGGGGCTTTTATTCCCACTTTAAACACTTCTATATTTTCTGACACAAAAAGATGCTCTAGGCTCCTTTTATATATTTCCCATTCCAGTCCTAGAATCGGCCATTTAGCCAGTGCAAAAAATTTTTTTAATCTTTTTAACTTTAAAATATTCAAAAAATAAATGTACAGCGGAGTGAATTATTATAAGGAACACACCCTTCCAGTGTTGCCCTGGCACCGGCTCACACAGCCCCTAAGAGCTGTTTGTGTAATCTCTTCCCAGCTCCACAATGACATCATGTTGGTAGACTGAAATTGGCCATGGTGGTAGTATTTACATGATGGAGATCAGGAACCTCTACAAGTCAGGGCTTTCTTTCCCCCTTGGAGAGTCAGCTGTTACACACCAGCCTACCACTGCTTGTAACTGCCACCCAAGGAAAGAAAGAAAACCACAAGTTAATAAATAAAACCTTGCCAGCCACCTCGGTAACCCCTCCATATTGTCCATCCCAGTCTTCTCTCTCCAGAAGTCACTGCTACCCTGACTTGACAGTAATCACTTCCTTGTGTGTATTTTAGTGTTTTTTTATCACCCATGTGTCCATCCCTGGACACTATGGTTAATATCATACATTATTTACGCTGGTGTATATTTTAAGCCTTTAATCTACAGGCTGACTTTCCATCCCTTCTTTGTCTTTACAATTTATCTGTTGATGCATGTGGACCATTTTATCTGTGGATGTTCCCCCATCTGGATTTTTACTGATTGTATACTTACAGGAATCCTAAAGGAAATCAATCCTGAATATTCGTTGGAAGGACTGATGCTAAAGTTGAAGCTCCAATACTTTGACTACCTGATGCAAAGAGCTGACTCATTGGAAAAGACCCTGATGCTGGGAAAGATTGAGAGCAGGAGGAGAAGAAGGCGACAGAGGATGAGATGTTTGGATGGCATCACTGACTCAATGGATATGAGTTTAAGCAAACTCCAGGAGACAGTGAAGGACAGGGAAGGCTGGTGTGCATCAGTCCATGGGGTTGCAAAGAGTCGGACACGACTGAGCAACTGAACAACAACAAATACTTACGGGTGTATTTCAGCATGTTTCCCTGTTCTCCATTATTTACCATATCAAATTGACATTGACAGAATATTCCGCCTAACACATTCTCTTCAATTGTCCATGAAACGTATTAAGACAACCTGCATAAATGTCGACCCCATGAACTGTAGCCCACCAGGCTCCTCTGTCCATGGAATTCTCCAGGCAAGAATACTGGAGTGAGTAGCGATTCCCCTCTCCAGGGGATCTTCCCAACTCATGGATCGAAACTGGGTTTCCTACACTGTAAGCAGATTCTTTACTGTCTAAGCCACCAGGGAAGCCCCTCCATAAAAATAGAAAAAAACAGCAAATGTAAAAGAATTGAAACCAAACAGAGTGTGTTCTCTGATCACAATGGGATTAAACTAGAGAGGAATAACAGAAAGATAACAGGAAAAATCTCCAAATAGTTGGAAGCTAAATACTTTTCAAAATATTCCATGTGTCAAATAGGAAATCTCAAAGGAAATTAAAAACAATAACAACAACATAGAACTGATATGCAAACAGCATATGCAAATTTGTGAGACACAGTTAGTGCAGTGCTCAGAAGGCAAATTTTAACCCCAAATTGTCATGTTAGGAAAAAAGAAAAGTCTCAGATCAATAGTCTATACCCTCACCTCAAGAACTTAGAAAAAGAAGGGCAAATAAATTCAAAAGAAGCTTAAGAAAGGAAATAATAGAGATCAAAAACAATGTGATTGTAAGCAAGGGAGAACATCAATGGAACAAAATCTAGGTCTTTGAAAAGATCAACAACACTGACAAACCTCTAGCAACATTGTCATTTATCAAGAGAAAAGACAAATTCCCAATATTGAGAGTGAAATGCAAACATAAAAAAAAATTACAAACAACTCTATTAATATATGTATAAATTTGGGAAACTAGATGAAATAGATCAATTCCTCAAAAATATAAATGACCATAATTCACTCAATAAAAAGTACATAATTTGAATTGCTCTTTAAGTATTAAGAAAATTTAATTTAAATTTAAAAACTCTCCCAAAAGAAATCTTGAAGCCCAGATAGTTTCACTGGAAAATTCTCCCAAAGGCTTAAAGAAAAATTAGCACACACACACACAAAAACACAGATTCTACAAAATCTATTCCAGAAAATAGAAGAGGAGAGAACACCTTCCAACTCATTTTATGAAGTTAGTATTACTTTGATATGAAAACCAAAGACACTATAAGAAAAGCAAACTATAAGACCAACATTCCTCACAATAGTTAATGCAAAAAAATCCTTCACAAAATATTAATAAATAGAATTCAGCTACATATCAAAAAACTATACATTAAGACCAAAGTGATGTTGATTCAAGGCATGCAAATGTAGTTCAGTATTTGAAAATCTAACAATGTAATCCACCATATTGGTCTGAATAGGAAGTCACATCAGCATATCTAACTAAGGACATTTAAGTTCTTTGTTGTTGTTTTACTCCCTAAGTCCTGTCCAACTCTTCGTGACCCTGTGGACTGTAGCCCACCAGGCTCCTCTGTCCAAGGGATGCCCAGGCAAGAATACTGGAGTGGGTTGCCATTTCCTCCTCCAGGGGATCTTCCCCACCCAGGGATTGAACCTGTGTCTCCTGCACTGGCAGGCGGATTCTTTACCCCTGAGCAACCTGGGAAGCCGTAGAAGTCCTTACATGAGGGATGACTCTGCCTGCTGCCTGCTTCTGTAATAAAGTTTAACTGCAGCACAACAATGCTGATTAGTTTATATTTTGTCTATGACTGCGTTTGAGTGGCAATAGCCACAATGAGTAGTTATGACAGCAATCAGTTGACCCACAAAACCTAAATTATTTCCTCTCTGACCTTTTTCAGAAAGTGTGTTGACAGAGCTCTAAAGCAATGTCCTGTGTGCTTCTTTAAAACTGGGTCACTTCCCTGCCTTCATTCCAGCTGGTGGGGAGGGGATAGGAAATGTGACGTCGGTCCCCTGCAGCCTCTAACACTGTCACTTATGTTTTATTGGTGACAATGTAGCTCCACGGCCAATTGAGCTGCAAGGGGGCCTTTGGGGTGCAGTGTAATTGGCCGCAGCTAGACATGTCATGGGAGAAGGCAATGGCACCCCACTCCAGTACTCTTGCCTGGAAAATCCCATGGACGGAGGAGCCTGGTGGGCTGCAGTCCATGGGGTCGCTGAGTCAGACACGACTGAGCGACTTCACTTTGACTTTTCACTTTCATGCACTGGAGAAGGAAATGGCAACCCACTCCAGTGTTCTTGCCTGGAGAATCCCAGGGATGGCGGAGCCCAGTGGGCTGCCATCTGTGGGGTCGCACAGAGTCGGACACGACTGAAGCGACTTAGCAGCAGCAGCAGCAGCAGCAGACATGTCATGAGCCCGGCTACTGTTCTTTCACAGTAGTAAAGGAGGAGATTTGGAGGCTAGCTACCAGTCTCCGCATAGTTAAAGAGAGCATTCTTTTATCTTCTGTCTTTCTCTTTCAATAATGAAGAATTTTCAAGTCCTAATATTTTCCCAGCATAACTTAAACATTGACTTTGGAGGTTTAATATGACACATTGTTTTTTCATGGCCTTTTTTCCCATGTAATTTCAGTTTGGAATTTTTTGTTCATCCAAGGAATATTTAGGATGATGTTTCTTAGTTTTCCAGTTCAGTTCAGTTCAGTCGCTCAGTCGTGTCCGACTCTTTGTGACCCCATGAATCGCAGCACGCCAGGCCTCCCTGTCCATCACCAACTCCCGGAGTTCACTCAGACTCACGTCCATCGAGTCAGTGATGCTATCCAGCCATCAGATCCTCTGTCGTCCCCTTTTCCTCCTGCCCCCAATCCCTCCCAGCATCAGGGTCTTTTCCAGTGAGTCAAATGGGCTGCCATCTGTGGGGTCGCACAGAGTCGGACACGACTGAAGCGACTTAGCAGCAGCAGCAGCAGCAGACATCATCCAAAACATAAAAGTAATGGAAGTGTAATGGTACGTGACATTTGTACATACTGTGCCCTTGGGGTGGGGGTGGGGGGATGTTCCCTCTGGTCTTCTTATCTGGTTAATACTTTTCCCCCCAACAATATGAGCATTTTCAAGCATATAGGAAATCTGAAAGAAATTTACAGGGATCACCCAAATACCGATCACCTAGATTCTACTGTTAACACTGTGCTGAAGATCCTTCCCAACATCTATCCACTAACCCAATTTATTTTTTGTACACATTATGAAGTAAATTGTGCACATTATTACCCTTTACCCTAAAGCCTTCAGCATGCATATCGTTAACTCCACTTGAATACATTTAATGTAAAATTTACATTATTTAGTAATGAAGAGTATAAACCTTAAGTGAACAGGTTAACTGTGATTATCTTTCATCCCTTGTTCAGGGAAGGTGCCCATGCCTTCACTGATTCCGTCAAACAAGCTCTCCAGTATGTCATGAGCCTTTCCTTTGCAGCACTCCTCTGAGTACTAATGTTATACCTGTTTGTGTGGTTAGCTGACCAAGGTTTGCATGGACACTGGGCAGTCAGCATCACAGGTCGGGGATGCCTTGTCATTGTTCCCCACTGTTCCCCAGTAACTCACCCAGTGTTTCCACAGAAAAGTATTCAGAAGGCATTTGTATTTGAAGGGATGAATGCCTCTTATGCAATGAAGGGGAGGGTTATAACCATTTATTCTAGCTGCATTTACTAAAGGCTAGTCTATAGTGGTGGAGAAGGCAATGGCACCCACTCCAGTGCTCTTGCCTGGAAAATCCCATGGATGGAGGAGCCTGGTGGGCTGCAGTCCATGGGGTCGCTAAGAGTCAGACATGCCTGAGCGACTTCACTTTCACTTTTCACTTTCATGAATTGGAGAAGGACATGGCAACCCACTCCAGTGTTCTTGCCTGGAGAATCCCAGGGACGGGGGAGCCTGGTGGGCTGCCGTCTATGGGGTCGCACAGAGTCGGACACGACTGCAGCGACTTAGCAGCAGCAGCAGCAGCAGTGTATAGTGGACCCTGTTCTACAGGTGAGCTGAGTGAGAGCCTAAGATGAGGCCAAAGAAGCCTGTGGCAAGATCTTACGAGGCCACAGTGAAGTCTTTCCATTTAATTCTGAATGAGACAGAAGGTCTTCTGAGGGTTTTGAGCAGAGGGGTGTGTGTGTTAGTTACTCAATCGTGTCCGACTCTTTGTGACCCCATGGACTGTAGCCCTCCAGGCTCTTCTGTCTATGGGATTCTCCAGGAAAGAATGCTGGAGTGGCTGCCATTTCCTTCTCTGAGCAGAGGGGTAACATGCTCCAAACGGAACCCCTGATGCTGTTTGCAGATTGCGGGCTACTCAGCCCTGAGGGAAGAAAAAGTGGAGTCTGGGAGCATCGTGAGAAGGGGCTGAGGCACCTCACTCCCCGGGTCAGGGACCTGCTGGGCAGTGGAAACTCTCAGACCCCCTCAGGGGTGCAATGTGGGCGAAGGTGCCTGAGAAATTTACTAGGAGAATGCACTGAATCCCCAGAAGGCCATATCAAAGGCTCTCGATTTATCCCAAATACTCTTCCATCTCAAAAACATGCACTCTGACCATAAACTTCTGAAAATGTCCTAAGTTCACAAAATGGTTTCTGTTGTAATGCTAGGTTATTTAGACGAATTAGGTAATATTTTTATTTCCAGTAGCCTTCTACTTGAGGACAGCCAGGCACAGTGGAAAAGATCACTGATAAGCAATGAGATAAAAGCTCTATCTCAGGTTTGCCACTATCGGTTGTATGAACCTGGGAAAATTGTTTAACCCGTGGGCCTCAGTTTTCAAGTCATGAAAATGGGAAAGTGGGATCTAACAATCTCAAGAACTTTTCTAGCTCTAGATTTAGTCTGCTATTGCTTTCCCTTCTTCCTATAGTAGGTGGGGAGCTTAAAAGGTTGGAAACAGTGCGAAGAATGGTTTTATATAAAGAGAAAGTAAAATAAGGGTTAGGGGTTTACTGTTTCCCTAAGAATATCTGTGGGGTGGAAAAACCTTCATTCTTCTGTGGCAGAAAGCAAAGCTAATGATTGCATGAGGAAAACAGGAAGAAAGACATCTTTGTGTTCTTGCGTGTTTGCCCCATCAAATTATCACTCCAAATATTTATCATTTTATATTTTTAGAACAGATACTACCAAAAGCGGGCAAAGAACTTGCTTTTTTTCTTTGTTCATTTTGTAACTGTCTTAACTAAAAAAAAAAAAAAAAATTAAAACAGAAAAAAAACTTTACAGTTTTTCCCTCATCTAGATGCTGTTAATTAGCTTCTGATTGTATTGCCATAAATGTTACTCCATATTTTTTCATCTGTCAAAGTTTCTGTGTGATCATGACTTTGCACATTGTAGACAAAAAATGTTACCTGCCATTGCGGTAAATAACAAATGCAATCTGCCATCAGCCACTGCAACCAGCTCCAACGGAGTGCCCTGAGGGGAATTCAGGATGGAGATAAACAGGATACTGGCCCTAGACAGCTAAGACCCATGTCTAAGGAATAACTTCAATGAACCCACACTCATGCCTCTTCCCATACATAGAAAATCACTAAAATAATTAACTTGAGATGTCTGGGTTTTGTGTGTGTGTGTGTGAGATTAGTGGCAATCTTTTGATGTTTGACTACATTTCTTTTTTTTCAGCAAAAATTTCTATATGTCAATATCCTGGCTTCCTCAGAACTGACGGGCCTATATTCCAATTATATAGTTCCCAGTTCAGTTCAGTCGCTCAGACGTGTCTGACTCTTTGTGACCACATGAATAGCAGCATGCCAGGCCTCCCTATCCCTCACCAACTCCCGGAGTCCACCCAAACTCATGTCCATTGAGTCGATGATGCCATCCAACCATCTCATCCTCTGTCATCCCCTTCTCCTCCTGCCCTCAATCTTTCCCAACACCAGGGTCTTTTCAAATTGAGTCAGCTCTTCACATCAGGTTGCCAAAATACTGGAGTTTCAGCCTCAACATCAGTCCTTCCAACGAATACCCAGGACTGACCTCCTTTAGGATGGACTGGTTGGATCTCCTTGCAGTCCAAGGGACTCTCAAAAGTCTTGCTTCAACACTACAGTTCAAAAGCATCAATTCTTTGGTGCTCAGCTTTCCTCACAGTCCAACTCTCACATTCACACATGACCACTGGAAAAACCATAGCCTTGACTAGATGGACCTGTGTTGACAAAGTAATGTCTGTTTTCTAATAACATCACCAAAGAAAACCTATTTCTCAACTTTCGGGTTGTGCGCTTTGTTTTTGCTTTTTCCAGTTGACAAAAGGAAGACCCAACTGTCTGGAATATTCTCTGCACACTGCTGAAGTTAGGTCACAGATTCTCCTTCTGCAAGACTTGACTTGGTCACCTTCTCCAGCATGGCAGTTGGAAGCATGGGCTCTTGAGCAGTCTGAGTTGAAACCCTGGTTTAGTTTCTTACTGGTCACCGGTGCCTATGGAAGTTCCTGACCCATGTGCACTGGAACTGTTTCTTCATCTATCAACAGGTATAATAAGAACCCTCATAGTGCAGGACTATTTTAAGGGTCAAATATATTAACACATGCGAAGTACTTAGAATGGGGAGAGGCACTCGTGGCAGCGGGGGTGGGAGGTCTGGACAGGTGGGGTCCTGGGCAGAGAAGCCTCTTGTCTCCCGCAATTCTTGTTGGCAAGACTCCAGCTTCCAGGACCTTTCCTCCACACCCTAATCCTGTCAGCTACTCCACCCTTGAAGTACTGCTATCAAAGTCCTCATCAGATGCTCCCAGGCAGAGACACATAGATGTGGGGGGCATGAACCTGCTATGTCACCTTTTGCCCGGCAAAACAATAAAGCTATCTTTTTCTACTTCACCCGAAACTCCACGTCTGAGATTTGATTTGGCACTGCTGCAGAGAGGCCACCCTTTCAGCATCAATCAGCTCAATCCAGTTCAGTCGCTCAGTCGTGTCTGACTCTTTGCGACCCCATGAACTGCAGCACACCAGGCCTCCCCGTTCATCACCAACTCCCGGAGTTTATCCAAACTCATGTCCATTGAGTCAGTGATGCCATCCAACCATCTCATCCTCTGTCATCCCCTTCTCCTCCCACCTTCAATCTTTCCCAGCATCAGAGTCTTTACAAATGAGTCGGCTCTTCGCATCAGGTGGCCAAAGTATTGGATATCAAGTATTGGCCAAAGTATCAGCATCAATGGTAAGCACTCAGGGAGCTCTCTGATGACCCAGATGGGGGGGTGGGGGTGGATGTGAGGGAGGAAGGTCCAAGAGGGAAGGGCTATATGTATACAGACTGATTCACCTCAGGGGACAGCAGAGACTAATGCAACATTGTGAAGCAATTATATTTCAATTAAAAAAATACTAGTTATTGTTACAATGATAATACTAGTTATTCTTCTGTGGACATCTCCTCTAACAGGTGGGTTAGGTGCTCATCCTCAGTGCTTCCTATGCACACACATGCCTCCTATCACCTGCCCAATTCTTTCCTAACTGAGTGTTTATTTGTCCTTTTCAGTAGACAGCAAATTTCTTAAAGGCTTATATTCTTCTCTTGAGAGTCCCTTGGACAGCAAGGAGATCAAACCAGTCAATCCTAAAGGAAATCATCCTGAATATTCATTGGAAGGACTGATGTTGAAGCTGAAACTCCAATACTTTGGCCACCTGATGTGAAGAACTGACTCAATGGAAAAGACCCTGATGCTGGGAATGATTGAAAGTGGGTGGAGAAGAGGACAACAGAGGATGAGATGGTTGGATGGCATCACTGACTCAATGGACGTGAGTTTTAAGGAAGCTCTGGGAGATGGTGAAGAACAGGGAAGCCTGGTATATTGCAGTTCATGGGGTTGCAAAGAGTTGTACATGACTTAGCAACTGCACAACAACAAATATTCTTCCCTGTATTCCAGTGCTGAATATTTTCTGTTGTACACAACAAATTTTAGTTTTATCGGGTGGGGGGTGGACATCTCAGCACGAAGATTAATATAGACTCATTCATAACTTATAAATGGAAATATATTTATAGCGCACATTATTTTTTTAAATACAACTTAAAATCTGACTTTGTGAAGGACAGAGACTATTTTTACACAGACTCAAAATTAAAGAAAAAAAAGAAGAAGAAAAATGATGTACAGTAAAGTTGAGTTAAGTGGTCCAGACAGTTAAAGAGAAGAAGATGAGAATAAAATCTTCTGTGGACCTAGTAAGATCTTAATAAGGAAATATAGGAGAAGGCAATGGCACCCCACTCCAGTACTCTTGCCTGGAAAATCCCACGGACGGAGGAGCGTGGTAGGCTGCAGTCCATGGGGTCGCTAAGTCGGACATGACTGAGCAACTTCACTTTCACTTTTCACTTTCATGCATTAGAGAAGGAAATGGCAACCCACTCCAGTGTTCTTGCCTGGAGAATCCCAGGGACGGGGGAGCCTGGTGGGCTGCCGTCTATGGGGTTGCACAGAGTTGGATGTGACTGAAGCGACTGAGCAGCAGCAGCAGCAGGATGTCAACAGCAACCTGTCTCCCCTGGATGAGCTGACAGGGCTTGTCTCAGGAGGCCATGATGACCCTGAATGCCGGCAGATTCTGAGAAAAGCTAAGCATTTCCCTGACAGATACCAAGCCCTCACCCCAAGGCCTCAACACGTGCTAAGGCAGGCAATCACATTTGCTTCTTCCATATTTAACACAGAGCAGAGGGTCCTGATAGGGAACACTGATAAGGGATGATAACTGTTCTGGCTGAGGTAGGGTCCAGGCTAATTTACTTAAAAGCTCCTTGGTTAGGTGAACATAATTAATCTTCTCTGTTCTCAAATTAAAGCGTTATTTTCTTTCAAAGAGATGTGTCCCCACCCCCACCCCTCCCAACCTGGTGTTCTAAAAAAGAATGACAAAACAAATTAATCATTTTCCATTAGTCCCCACACAGCACTTGGATGTTGAAAGCGCATGTGAACAGTTAATCCTCCTATATGGATGAGTTTCTGGTGACAGGCAGATCAGATCTAAATAGAAATCAGGCAAAGTATTTTATTTTTATCATTGCGGCTTTGCGACTTAATTCAAAAGTAACTGAGATCAACTCTGTCTATACTTTTTAAAGTTTGCTTTCATAATTAATCCTTTTCTGAACACTTAGAAATACTCTTTTGGATCCTGTACAAAGCCTTTCCCTGGCCAACTGCTTCCAAAGCAGACAGAAGCAGAGACTATCTAGAATATTTTAAAACTATCTGAAATTCAACAGAGCTTTCTCTTAAGGAGACCCAACTGCCAGGCCACACTTAAAGTACCAATAATTCAAAGGGATAGCAATACATTTTAGCAGACAGCTCACCTAAACCAGTAACGTTAAAGGTGAATTCTAAGTATGTTTGAGAAGCTCTGTGAAGGTATGGCCTGAATGGCTGAACAGAAGAAGGGCAAGAGAGGAGGACAGCATATGTGAACAAAAGCACATATTTTTAAACAAATTCTTCTAGTTTCTGAATTTTCAAACCTGAGCTGACTAAGATGGACCACGAAAGCCAGGGGGCATAAAACAGCTGATAATATTATTTGATGAGCAAATTTATCTGACATTTGCCACAAACAATTGTTTTCCTGAAACTTCAATTGCTAGAAAGTTGTTTTTTTTTTTTCTTCCCTTTTTTCCCAATGAAAGCCATGCATTCATTCAACTGGACAACAATGAAGCTTTGTGGCCTGGTGGTTAGTATGAAAAGGAGTTGGTCCTGCCAAAACAATTTGAAATTTTGAACTTGGGCTCCTTCCCCTCACTTCTTTTTTAACAGACTCAACTGAAATGAATGAGTTCTGCAACCTTTACTAGACACATTAAAAAAACAAGACAAAACAAAACAAAAAAACAGCAAAAAAAAAAAAAAAGCCAGGAAACGAAGTAGGCAAAACCACATGACTTTGAACATTTAAAGTAAATTGTAAAAACTTAGAAAACATGCAATAATCTGGAAATTAAGCAGGATTTCACAACATTTATTTATACAGGAATTTGAAAGAATATTCGGTCTTCCCTTTATCTAATAGTGTTTACTAAGTATTGGGCTGGCCAAAAAGTTTGTTTGGGTTTTTCCATAAGGTGTTATAGAAAATGCCGAATGGATTTTTGGCCAGCCCAACTATGTACAACTCGAACTGTAACAGACTTCACTATATCAGACTTCATTCTGCTAAAGGTAACTAGATTTAGTTCAAGAATATTCTTTTGGTTCCTGAATGAAAATAAATGAGAACAATACAGAAAAAATATTTATGATTTTTCATTAACTGCCTTTTTCCTTTAAATTGGAAAATTTTAAGTATAGGGATTATACCTTATTTACTATTCTTTAAATCTACATAGTAGCTACACAGTAAAGATATATTGAATTTGGTGTTTTAATTGCTTCTCAGACATCTAGTAACTACATATATGCAATGATACTTTTAAAAGTTGCTAGTGTGAAAGATTAGATAATTTATATTTGATTTGGGAATGATTCCATATCCTGTCAAGTGTATACGGGTGTGTCAGGAGTTCTGGAACACACTCTTCTTATAATTATGAAGTTGTAACAGTAACATCAATTACATGCGACGGAACCCCTGCTTTGGGAGAAAGGAGTCTTAGGCAATGGGCCCCCAGGGAAGCCACTGGAGCTCTACTTAAAGATGTAGGGTCTCTCCCTCTTAAACTTACGGGGGTCCACTGCTTTAAAGGAATGTTCTGGAGATGCAAGCAAGATGTCTATTGATAGTGAAACTGGGTGCATTAAATTTAAGGTAATATCGCTTGAAGTCCCACACTGTGGGAACCACAGGAGATTCACTTTTAACAAAAACAAACAAGCAAACAGAAAACAAAGGAACAGGAAGATGGGCGTATAGAATGGCAGCTTGTTCCCAGATCCCGGAACACAGCAATGAGCTTAATCCTTAGCTTATTAGTAATAATTAGTCATCACCAAGGACAATTCAGACCCCACGGATGAAGTTTTTAAAAAAATTTAGCTACTTGATAAATAATTTAGAGAACCAAACAGTACAAAATGTTATAGAAACTTCAGTAAGATGTTAAGCATGTTACATGTTCTCTTGATTTTGAAGGTATGAATGCAATGGACTACTGAATAACTGTCATTCATGATTCTGAAAAATACCCATCTTGTAAATACTGATTCCAAATTTCAAATATACTTCTAACGAGTTCTATTTTACCATTACTTCTGGTTTGCTCTCTTACACTTTCTTCTTCAAAACACAATACTTCTGAAAATATGATTTTCTAATTTTTAGAAAGTTGATAAAGCAGTCTTTACTAGATAACTCTAGATTTTTTCATTTTTTAGATTTATAAGCATCAGTTAGAATGATCAATCCGACAACGATTTTCATTTCTATATTATCTTTTTCCTTCTCATCACATTTCTATACAACCTGCTTTCAGTATTTGCCCATTTATGAGCCATAGGAAGTAAATTATGTTGCACACACATAACTAAAGACGAACGTGTACTGTCACACATTCTTTCAGCAAATGTTCTTGTTACAAAACGCTGCATGATGAAGTCCATTGTGTTGAATAACTAACTGGATTAAGAGTACCCTATGTCCTTTTTGTCCTTAGAAACCATTGATTCCTAAGTTTGCAAAACAAAATCATAAAGCATATTATCATTTGAAGACTCACAATCTGACTTTTGTTTATAGAGTCAATTTCACCATCATCATTAGGATCTAGAATGCTGCTGCCTGTCCCTTTATATTAATCGTCTGATTCATCTAATAGCTGTGAAATGACTTCCTCTGTCACTTTCTTCATTTGCTCTTTTTGGAGGAAATAAGGAATTCTGAATTCTCTATCTGCATCCAATAAAAGTGATAATAATCATAATGAAAAAGACTATAAAACTTCTTCTTGAAAGATAATACAGTATTTTGATGGAAGGTACTTCTCTATGACATTGCTACAGATCTTATGATGGCTTTTGCCCCAGAATAGCTTTTCAAGAATGTCTGTATAGCAAACAGACTAGGAAAATGAGACAGTGTCTTCCTCTTAGGTTGGGTAGAATTTCTTTTTGTTCAGTCACTAATTCGTAATCCCATGGACTGCAGCCTGCTAGGCTCCTCTGCCCATGGGATTCTCTAGGCAAGAATACTGGAGTCAGTTGCTACTTCCTTCTCCAAGAATTTCTTGTAGCTCCTTTTATAAGACTGGGGTCACATAAGCTCAGGGTTCCTCAGCTATAACACAAGTTCACTGCATGAGCAAGCCCACTGGACCCGTCCGAGGCACTGGAGATGCAAAGGGACGTGATTCCAACATGCAGCTCATGGGCCAGCTGTGCTGTAATTAAGTCCTTAGTCTCGTGTCTACTTTTAGCATCCATGAAAAGTGCAGCCCTAAGGTGGTAACTGGTGAGAAGGGTAAGATTCTCAGACTCTTCAATTCATGATATACTTTTGACAACAAAATAAAAAAACTGAACTGTCACGCAATAGTGCCAATTTAGGTCACTTAGTGCAACATCCTTCTACATGATCCTATTATTGTTCCATCTTCATATGATTTTGGTCTCTTCTAGCAGAGTGGGGAACAACTGAGAAGTAACAATAAAATAATTTCTAGGATGATGAGAAAGGAAAATGTTTCAAGGAAATAAGACCATCAAGATTCATTATGTATCTTAAATTTATATGCGCGTGTGCTCAGTCATTCAGTCGTGTCTGACTCTTTGTGACCCCACGGAATGTAGCCCACCAGGTTCCTCTGTCCATGGAACTTCCTAGGCAAAAATGCTGTTGTCGCTATGCCCTCCGTCAAGGAATCTTCCTGATTCAGGAGTCGAACCCGTGTCTCCTGTGTTTCCTGCATTGTAGGCAGATTCATTACTGCTGAGGCACTGGGGAAGCCTTCTTAGATTTATAATAGGCTCCAACAGACCCATATGGTATTTGCAAGAGAGAATGAAGGTTTTCTATTTTAAAATAAGGAAAATTTCTCTTTATGCTTTGTAAGATATTTTAAAAGAAAAAACTCAGTTCTTACCAAAAGAAATCAATAGACCAAGATTGGATCCGACTGACCGTAACAGTATTACCAAAGATTAATCTACCCTTGGTAAGTTCTTTGCCTTTTACCATCGCCTCTCAGACATTCATTTCTTTAGTGCCAAATTTCTCCTTCCTGAGATGGGAGCCTTTGTAAACCGCTTATGTGGAGTCTGATATGAAGTCTGGTAGTTCATGAAATACTTGTCTTATGCTGCCTTGTAAGATAAACCATGCTTTATACTCAGTCCTTTACATGGGTTAGTTGATGGTCATTTATTGAATGGAAAAATGAATGAAAGAAATGAGTGAATGGCCAATTGAATGTGATGTTATAGAGCAGAGACTAACCCAAAGGTAGGAAAGAGGAGAAAGAAGAAGAGAGATGAGGGAGGAAGGTAATTTACATATTTTAGTCAATAAGCCAAAAGCAAACTGATTGAATAGACAATTTGCTCAACATACTGATTTACAAAACAACATATTTGCTTTTAAACTCTTTATATAGTTTCCAAACATACTGTTTTGCAAATTGGATGATTTATTAACATTTATTAAAATTAGAGAATTAATCATTTGGTAAACTTATGACTGGGCAAATGTGTCCCTGAAGTTAGGCCCAAGCAAGTTATACTTTAGTAAGAAGCTAAAAGTAAGCACCTTATATTCTTGGAAAATTAAAAAAAAATAATGTTTGAGAAATAACCTCACAACTATTGTTTTAGTAGATTGGAAATAATATGTGGTAGGCAAAGAACTGGATGAAGCACAAGCTGGAATCAAGATTGCTGGGAAAAATATTAAAAACCTCAGATACGCAGATGACACCACCTTAATGGCAGAAAGTCAAGAGAAATTAAAGAGCCTCTTTGATGAAGGTGAAAGAGGAGAGTGAAAAAGCTGGCTTAAAACTCAACATTCAAAAAACTAAGATCATGGCATTCAGTCCCATCACTTCATGGCAAAAAGCAGGGGAAACAATGGAAACAGTGACAAATTTTATTTTCTTGGGCTCCAGAATCACTGTGGATGGTGACTGTAGCCATGAAATTAAAAGATGCTTGCTCTTTGGAAGAAAAGCTATGACCAACCTAGACAGCGTATTAAAAAGCAGAGATATTACTTTGCCTACAAAGGTCTGTATAGTCAAAGCTATGCTTTTTCCAGTAGTCATGTATGGATGTGAGAGCTGGACAATAGAAAAGGCTGACCGCCAAAGAATTGATGCCTTTGAATTGTGGTGTTGGAGAAGACTCTTGAGAGCCCCTCTGACAGCAAGGAGATCAAACCAGTCAATCTTAAAGGAAATCAACCCTCAATGTACATTGAAAGGACTGATGCTAAAGCTGAAGTTCCAGTGTTCTGGCCACTTAATGCAAAGAGTTGACTCATTGGTAAAGACCCTGACGCTGGGAAAGATTGAAAGCAGGAGGAGAAGGGATGACAGAGGATGAGATGGTTGGATGGCATTACCGACTCTATGGACGTGAGTTTGAGCAAGCTCCAGGAAATGGTGAAGGACAGGGAAGCCTGGAGTGTTGTAGTCTATGGGGTTGTAAAGAGGGAGCAACTGAACAACAGCAAAGGCACAGAATACATGATGGTATGGGCAGAAAAGACATGAAATTAACTTAGTGGAAATTAACAGGACTACATCCAACAGATGTGAAGGCAGAAGACCAGACTTAAAGAGCGCATGGCAGATGGCTCAGGTCAGTACTTCTCACCCATGACTGCCCACTGGAATCATCCGAGGAACTTTAAAAACTACTGGGTCCTATCCCAGGCCAACAGAATCTGGAGGCAGGAATGAGTTGAACTAAAATTATTAAATAAGAACTATAAATCTAAATTTCTCAGATGCTAAACTTGAAATAATTACACTGAATTTTGGAAGTAAAATGTATATAACATATGGTGCCAAGACACATAGCCTATGTGACAAAACTAGGACTAGAATGCAAATGTCTCAATTAATGAGCCAAATATTCTAGCCCATATATTGCTCTTGTGACTGGTAAAGTTAGTGCACACATAAAGGAGGAATAACTGCTTTAAATTAGACAAGGACTTTCCCATCCTTGACCTCGTCGATCGTCTCAGCAAATCTGTGACACAACAGGGTAAGGATTGGGCCCACTTCATGGATCATAGAAATTGGGATAAGAGGGGTTTTGTGAGTTGTCCATGTGAAAGCGCCAGGACTCACAAACAGGTCCTTTAACTCTCAGGGTACCAAATCGTAATCATTCTCTGAGAAATCTGGAGATCACTCTTTTAGTCAACTCCTTCACATCTGGGAACAAATACACTCTTCTTCAAGGAAAAACTAATATCTAATGTAATAGGGTATTACAAAGCAAAACAAGTTCTGAATTAGAAGTGATAGGGAAAGCCAAAACCAGTTCAAGTTCTCTAAAAGGATATTGAAGTACTTCATGGAATCCAGGTGTTTTAAGTCAGTGAGTCCATCTTTAATGTGTTTTAAACTATGTGGTTAACGTCTGATGACAATGAAACAAGTCAAGGATGTGTTTTATTGACCTCTGCTATGGATTTAGGTAGACAGCGAGGTGCTAGTAGAGAAAAATATCAAAGAAGCTCCAGAAAATCACTGATGGAACACCAACTACGCAAAATAATTAAGAACAGGGCCTAAAGAGAATAATGAGGGAAGGGCTATTTTGATGGTTTGGTCTTTGACTGTTTGATGTTCAAATATAATGCATTTGGGGCAATGAGAGGATAAAATCATTCACTAACGTTAAATAATTAACACAAGACTACTTTGGATATTTATATTAATGGTGCTAATAGTGACAGTTTATACTCTCTCCAGCCTTTCATCTGAGATCAAAGTTTGTTAAAAGCCCTAAACAAACTTTACAAACAGTTGTGTAAGTGGAATTAGAGTATAAAATAAAAACCATGGACGGAAGCATTTAATATCACTGGGTAAGCTCAAGACAGAACTAGTAATGCAAACTGGGGCATGCCGACTCTCTTCTTCAACATTCACAAGGCAGAAAACTAGATCAAAGCTGGTTTATTAGACCCCACTTAGCATCAGGTTGAGGGCATATTTTGACAATTTTAAATATGGTTCAAGAATGTCAGTGTTGTATTTGTGACTCTCTACTTCTTGACGTGCTCAAGGTAAATACAGGATCTGGTCGTTAATCCTCTTCCTCTTCACTTTGTATCATTCACTAGATATTTACTTAAAAAGCATTCCTCACTCATGTCATTACTCTCAATAGTCACAAGTGGAGTATATGGAATGGAAAGAACATGGAGCCACTAATCAGGATGCTTGAATTCTATCTAGCCCTAGTTTTGCCACACTTGGCTATTCATAAACTCCTATGACCTCAGACTTATTTATAGGTGGAGTGGTTTTGATGCGGGTCTCTAAGCATCCTTCCACTTGTAATAGTCCCTAAAATATGAGATACAGGGCAGCAGGGACCTAATCTGCTATACGCCCCAGGACACAACTGAATGGCATGGATTCAACAGTTCAGTTCAGTTCAGTTCAGTCGCTCAGTCGTGTTCGACTCTTTGCGACCCCATGAATCGCAGCACGCCAGGCCTCCCTGTTCATCACCATCTCTCGGAGTTCACTCAGACTCACATCCATCGAGTCAGTGATGCCATCCAGCCATCTCATCCTTGGTCGTCCCCTTCTTCTCCTGCCCCCAATCCCTCCCAGCATCAGAGTCTTTTCCAATGAGTCAACTCTTCGCATGAGGTGGCCAAAGTACTGGAGTTTCAGCTTTAGCATCAGTCCTTCCAAAGAAATCCCAGGGTTGATCTCCTTCAGAATGGACTGGTTGGATCTCCTTGCAGTCCAAGGGACTCTCAAGAGTCTTCTCCAACACCACACTTCAAAAGCATCAATTCTTCGGCGAACCTGCATACAGATTTCTCAAGAGGCAGGTTAGGTGGTCTGGTATTCCCATCTCTTTCAGAATTTTCCACAGTCAACAGGCATCTATTAAAATACATTTACATGATTCAGTTCAGTCCAGTCGCTCAGTCGTGTCCGACTCTTTGCGACCCCATGAACTGCAGCACACAGGCCTCCCTGTCTATCACCAACTCCCGGAATCCAGCCAAACCTATGTCCATAGAGTCGGTGATGCCATCCAACCATCTCATCCTCTGTCATCCCCTTCTCTTCCGGCCCTCAATCTTTCCCAGCATCAGGGTCTTTTCAAATGAGTCAGCTCTTCGCATCAGGTGGCCAAAGTATTGGAGTTTCAGCTTCAACATCAGTCCTTCCAATGAATACTCAGGACTGATCTCCTAACTCAGGACTGGTTAGATCTCCTTGCAGTGCAAGGGACTCTCAAGAGTCTTCTCCAACACCACAGTTTAAAAGCATCAATTATTTGGCACTCAGCTGTCTTTACAGTCCAACTCTCATATCCATACATGACTACTGGAAAAACCATAGCCTTGACTAGACAGACCTTCGTTGACAAAGTAATGTCTTTACTTATGAATATACTATCTAGGTTGGTCATAACTTTCCTTCCAAGGAGTAAGCATCTTTTAATTTCATGGCTGCAATCACCATCTGCAGTGATTTTGGAGCCTCCAAAAATAAAGTCAGCCACTGTTTCCACTGTTTCCCCATCTACTTGCCATGAAGTGATGGGACCGGATGCCATGATCTTCGCTTTCTGAATGTTGAGCTTTAAGCCAACTTTCTCACTCTCCTCTTTCACTTTCATCAAGAGGCTTTTTAGTTCCTCTTCACTTTCTGCCATGAGGGTGGTGTCATCTGCATATCTGAGGTTATTGATATTTCTTCCGGCAATCTTGATTCCAGTTTGTGCTTCATCCAGCCTGGCATTACTCATGATGTACTCTGCATATAAGTTAAATAAGCAGGGTGACATTATACAGCCTTGATGTACTCCTTTTCCTATTTGGAACCAGTCTGTTGTTCCATGTCCAGTTCTAACTGTTGCTTCCTGACTCACAAACAGATTTCCCAAGAGGCAGGTAGTGAACTGTTTAAAAGCAGCTTTTCATAGGGTAGAAATTCGTGAAGATTAATTTTTTAATTCCTCCTAGATTAGACTTCCCTTGTAGCTCAGTCAGTAAAGAGTCTGTATGCAATGCAGGAGATCTGGGTTCAATCCCTGGGTAAGGAAGATCCCCTGGAGAATGAAATGGCAACCCATTCCAGTATTGTTGCCTGGGAAATCCCATGGACAGAGGAGCTTGGCAGGCTACAGTCCATGGGGTCGCAAGAGTCTGACACAACTGAGCGACTAAGCACAGCAACACAGACTAGACTAGATAAAAGACTTTTTAAAATACCACCTAATGCAACACACTCATTAAAAGAAAGAGGGAAAGAAAGAAAGAAATGTAGAGGGGTTAAACAACTTGCCCAGAGTTATGTGCCTGATTATCAGGGAGGAAATGACCAGAACCCACCGTTTTTGACTCTAAATCAGATACTGTTTTACTGTATCCCTTTCTATCATTTTAAACTAGGCATATAACAAGTTTCAGCTGAAATCTGTATCAATTGGTTAAAATTAGATACACAAAATGAAAAATGCCCAAATCAGCTTTTCATGTAAAGGCTGCTTCCTAAATGTATGTGATAGACACTACTCCCACAAACTATATATTAAGGGTATAATACCAATATTTCATTTTATAGTTAGGATAGATCTTAAAAAAATGTAATACACTATTATTCTGAGATTTCACCCAGATAAGCTCTGTTAAAGAGAACAGAAGACATTTCATACATGCATTGTGTTTTTCAGAAAGATGGTTCAGAAAGTGTTTTACAGTATACACTCATAGTACCTTCACAATACAAAGCAAGAGCTTTCACTCAGAGAATGCACTCTTACTGGCAGTGTTTTGAATAGGACTATAAAACACACTACCAAGCAAGCAGCTGGGCATCCTGACTACTTCTCAGCACCAACTATGAAGCTGTCAGTCTGACTTCTAAACGCTGAGCAATTCAATAATCCTAAATTCATCTGCTGGTGAAGCGGCATTCACTATGTAATTTCTCAATGATAGTTTTCCTATGTCACTGCATTTATGAAAAGTTTGACAGGGCTATGAGAAACCATTTCTGCAGACTGAAGGAAGTCTGAGACTTTTAAATTGGTCACCACCTTTTGCCACAAGGTCTGCAACTCTGTATAAAACAGCCCGCTTGTTTCAGCAGCACTTTCATTTGAACATAAGCATAGTCATGTTTTTGAAATTTAACCCTTTGATGCTGACCCCATTATTGGGAAACATACACATTTTAATACTAATGCAGAATACGGGCCCTGTGTCTGGGGACAAGGTGGTGAAAGGAGAATGTCTAGATTGTTTCACCCAAGATCCCTCATGAGAGATTCATGAGGATATTTCCGTTTGCCCTCGATGCGAATATACAGAAGGTAGACGAACATTAGAGCAGTGGGAAACTTGGCAGAACGGGCTAGGACAGGGTTTGTGCAAAACCTTTTTCCGGTTTCAGTTTGAATGGGTTCCCAGGAAGTGTCAAGTTCGAACAAATCCAAAATTTTACAATGTAGCTCAGCCAAAACTGCTGAGATTCACCTGATTCTGGGTCAAAACCGTACAGAGCACACTGCGTTTTATTTGGGGTAAAGCCAACTTGACTGAACCTTTCAGGCAACTTCAATGACAGGCTTATAGCCTTGGCAAAACCAAAAATTGAACCTAGCTTGATCTTTGGTTCTGAAACAGCAAGTTCTGGCTTTATAAAGAGGTAAAGGCAAGTCCTACTCAGCTTCAAGATTCTGACAAATACTTAGAAGAGGCACTGCAGATAATTAACCATTATTTGGCCACATTTACATACTCAAGTCAGTCATTTCCTGAGCTAAATCGGGACACTTCAGTCAGTACATTAACTCTATTGGGTCCATATACTCCTAAGTGCCTGAGGGCTGAATCTGGTGTCCTAACAGAAAATAGTGGTTCTTCTTCAACAACTTATGTGCCTGGAGAGTAGCTTGAAGCACAGTTAGCGCTGGACCCATAGTGTGAAGGCTTCCCAGGTGGCGCTAGTGGTAAAGTATCTGCCTGCCAACGCAGGAGACGCAAAAGATGTGGTTCCATCCCGGGTTGGGAGATCCCCTGGAACAGGACATGGCAAAACTCTTGGCATGGCAAAATTCTTGCCTACAGTGTATGGGGTCTCAAAGAGTCAGACATGACCGAGTGAGCACCCACACACCATAGTGTGAAGGAGAGAAAATTGAAAGTAAATACCCAACAACAGTAGACAAGGGAAGTCAGAGTCCACAGCATCACTTAGTCATTTCCAGAGACATGCTGGCAAAGTGTCGCACTCATGACCATCAAGATCTTGAAGATCAACTGGTGTGCATAGCTCAAGTCTGGTATCACTAAAACTGGCTGAATGAATCCTTTGGAGATGTGCATAAGGCTCTAATAGATTTTTAAAAACAGAAATCATATTTCAAAGAGATTTCCTGTGTCTTGCATTTTTTCTCAGATAGGCAAATTTGTGCATGTTTTTCTCCATAGAAGCTACAGGTTAGGATGTATCCTATAAATAATGCTATCTCTGTGTAAATATATCCTAAAAATATAGGAAACTTAGGTTGTTTTAAGTAACTTTGATTTAAGAAGTTGATTAAACACTGATAATTATACATTTGCTCTAAGTCAGTGTTTTTCAACATTTGATGATATCCTCCCTAAACAATTATTTAAACCGTGTATATCCTTTATTTGTCCCCCCTTTCATACATAAGTTTTAAAGCTGTCAAAATGCTTTTATCATAAGTTTAGGAAGTCGTAAAGGATGAAAATTCTGGAATGTAGTAAATACTGTCATTTTCAAATAAAACTTTTATATTACTCATATTAACTTGTCCAGTGCACTTTATTTTTATTAAAAAAAAACACTTATTTATTTATTTGGCTGTGCTGGGTCTTAGATGAGGCATGTGGGATCTAGTTCCCTAACAAGAGGTCAAACCTGGGCCCCAGCACCAAGAACGCTGAAGACTTAATCACAGGACCAGCAGAGAAGTTCCTCTAGTGAACTTCAAATCTCATTCATTTCTTACCCCCACTTATCCATTTACAAAATAACTAAATAGTATCCTCTTTAAAAGACAGATTTTATATGATTTCTTTTCACTTTGATTTCAACTCTGTTTTTCCTCACAGACTTTTATCCTAACATACAATACCTTTATCCTTCCAGGACTTTTGGTTATCTTACACACGTCATCTTTCTCTGTAACAGAAACGCATATATACGGAAAGAAGAACTGACTTTTAAAACTCTCTGTGACCAAAATGCTCAAACTGTTATACATTATATTTCTGAATGTTGAGCTTTAAGCCAACTTTCTCACTCTCCTCTTTCACTTTCATCAAGAGGCTTTTTAGTTCCTCTTCACTTTCTGCCATGAGGGTGGTGTCATCTGCATATCTGAGGTTATTGATATTTCTTCCGGCAATCTTGATTCCAGTTTGTGCTTCATCCAGCCTGGCATTACTCATGATGTACTCTGCATATAAGTTAAATAAGCAGGGTGACATTATACAGCCTTGATGTACTCCTTTTCCTATTTGGAACCAGTCTGTTGTTCCATGTCCAGTTCTAACTGTTGCTTCCTGACTCACAAACAGATTTCCCAAGAGGCAGGTAGTGAACTGTTTAAAAGCAGCTTTTCATAGGGTAGAAATTCGTGAAGATTAATTTTTTAATTCCTCCTAGATTAGACTTCCCTTGTAGCTCAGTCAGTAAAGAGTCTGTATGCAATGCAGGAGATCTGGGTTCAATCCCTGGGTAAGGAAGATCCCCTGGAGAATGAAATGGCAACCCACTCCAGTATTGTTGCCTGGGAAATCCCATGGACAGAGGAGCTTGGCAGGCTACAGTCCATGGGGTCGCAAGAGTCTGACACAACTGAGCGACTAAGCACAGCAACACAGACTAGACTAGATAAAAGACTTTTTAAAATACCACCTAATGCAACACACTCATTAAAAGAAAGAGGGAAAGAAAGAAAGAAATGTAGAGGGGTTAAACAACTTGCCCAGAGTTATGTGCCTGATTATCAGGGAGGAAATGACCAGAACCCACCGTTTTTGACTCTAAATCAGATACTGTTTTACTGTATCCCTTTCTATCATTTTAAACTAGGCATATAACAAGTTTCAGCTGAAATCTGTATCAATTGGTTAAAATTAGATACACAAAATGAAAAATGCCCAAATCAGCTTTTCATGTAAAGGCTGCTTCCTAAATGTATGTGATAGACACTACTCCCACAAACTATATATTAAGGGTATAATACCAATATTTCATTTTATAGTTAGGATAGATCTTAAAAAAAATGTAATACACTATTATTCTGAGATTTCACCCAGATAAGCTCTGTTAAAGAGAACAGAAGACATTTCATACATGCATTGTTTTTCAGAAAGATGGTTCAGAAAGTGTTTTACAGTATACACTCATAGTACCTTCACAATACAAAGCAAGAGCTTTCACTCAGAGAATGCACTCTTACTGGCAGTGTTTTGAACAGGACTATAAAACACACTACCAAGCAAGCAGCTGGGCATCCTGACTACTTCTCAGCACCAACTATGAAGCTGTCAGTCTGACTTCTAAACGCTGAGCAATTCAATAATCCTAAATTCATCTGCTGGTGAAGCGGCATTCACTATGTAATTTCTCAATGATAGTTTTCCTATGTCACTGCATTTATGAAAAGTTTGACAGGGCTATGAGAAACCATTTCTGCAGACTGAAGGAAGTCTGAGACTTTTAAATGGTCACCACCTTTTGCCACAAGGTCTGCAACTCTGTATAAAACAGCCCGCTTGTTTCAGCAGCACTTTCATTTGAACATAAGCATAGTCATGTTTTTGAAATTTAACCCTTTGATGCTGACCCCATTATTGGGAAACATACACATTTTAATACTAATGCAGAATACGGGCCCTGTGTCTGGGGACAAGGTGGTGAAAGGAGAATGTCTAGATTGTTTCACCCAAGATCCCTCATGAGAGATTCATGAGGATATTTCCGTTTGCCCTCGATGCGAATATACAGAAGGTAGACGAACATTAGAGCAGTGGGAAACTTGGCAGAACGGGCTAGGACAGGGTTTGTGCAAAACCTTTTTCCGGTTTCAGTTTGAATGGGTTCCCAGGAAGTGTCAAGTTCGAACAAATCCAAAATTTTACAATGTAGCTCAGCCAAAACTGCTGAGATTCACCTGATTCTGGGTCAAAACCGTACAGAGCACACTGCGTTTTATTTGGGGTAAAGCCAACTTGACTGAACCTTTCAGACAACTTCAATGACAGGCTTATAGCCTTGGCAAAACCAAAAATTGAACCTAGCTTGATCTTTGGTTCTGAAACAGCAAGTTGTGGCTTTATAAAGAGGTAAAGGCAAGTCCTACTCAGCTTCAAGATTCTGACAAATACTTAGAAGAGGCACTGCAGATAATTAACCATTATTTGGCCACATTTACATACTCAAGTCAGTCATTTCCTGAGCTAAATCGGGACACTTCAGTCAGTACATTAACTCTATTGGGTCCATATACTCCTAAGTGCCTGAGGGCTGAATCTGGTGTCCTAACAGAAAATAGTGGTTCTTCTTCAACAACTTATGTGCCTGGAGAGTAGCTTGAAGCACAGTTAGCGCTGGACCCATAGTGTGAAGGCTTCCCAGGTGGCGCTAGTGGTAAAGTATCTGCCTGCCAACGCAGGAGACGCAAAAGATGTGGTTCCATCCCGGGTTGGGAGATCCCCTGGAACAGGACATGGCAAAACTCTTGGCATGGCAAAATTCTTGCCTACAGTGTATGGGGTCTCAAAGAGTCAGACATGACCGAGTGAGCACCCACACACCATAGTGTGAAGGAGAGAAAATTGAAAGTAAATACCCAACAACAGTAGACAAGGGAAGTCAGAGTCCACAGCATCACTTAGTCATTTCCAGAGACATGCTGGCAAAGTGTCGCACTCATGACCATCAAGATCTTGAAGATCAACTGGTGTGCATAGCTCAAGTCTGGTATCACTAAAACTGGCTGAATGAATCCTTTGGAGATGTGCATAAGGCTCTAATAGATTTTTAAAAACAGAAATCATATTTCAAAGAGATTTCCTGTGTCTTGCATTTTTTCTCAGATAGGCAAATTTGTGCATGTTTTTCTCCATAGAAGCTACAGGTTAGGATGTATCCTATAAATAATGCTATCTCTGTGTAAATATATCCTAAAAATATAGGAAACTTAGGTTGTTTTAAGTAACTTTGATTTAAGAAGTTGATTAAACACTGATAATTATACATTTGCTCTAAGTCAGTGTTTTTCAACATTTGATGATATCCTCCCTAAACAATTATTTAAACCGTGTATATCCTTTATTTGTCCCCCCTTTCATACATAAGTTTTAAAGCTGTCAAAATGCTTTTATCATAAGTTTAGGAAGTCGTAAAGGATGAAAATTCTGGAATGTAGTAAATACTGTCATTTTCAAATAAAACTTTTATATTACTCATATTAACTTGTCCAGTGCACTTTATTTTTATTAAAAAAAAACACTTATTTATTTATTTGGCTGTGCTGGGTCTTAGATGAGGCATGTGGGATCTAGTTCCCTAACAAGAGGTCAAACCTGCGCCCCAGCACCAAGAACGCTGAAGACTTAATCACAGGACCAGCAGAGAAGTTCCTCTAGTGAACTTCAAATCTCATTAATTTCTTACCCCCACTTATCCATTTACAAAATAACTAAATAGTATCCTCTTTAAAAGACAGATTTTATATGATTTCTTTTCACTTTGATTTCAACTCTGTTTTTCCTCACAGACTTTTATCCTAACATACAATACCTTTATCCTTCCAGGACTTTTGGTTATCTTACACACGTCATCCTTCTCTGTAACAGAAACGCATATATACGGAAAGAAGAACTGATTTTTAAAACTCTCTGTGACCAAAATGCTCAAACTGTTATACATTATTATGGATTTAATGATCATACATTTGACATTATGTATATTAAAATTTCTTAGAAAAAATTAAATGCAAAATATTAAAAAACCCTAAGGCTTCCAAATGTATATCTCTTAGTGGGATGGCTATAACTCCTCCTTCTGTACTCAATTAGCCTATGTATCTAAGGGTAAATGCTAATTTTGTTTTCAATAAGACAAGGTTTCATTTCTATTTCTCTTTTTTGTTCCTATAGGTTTATTCACAGAGAAATCTTGTTCACGTAAAAAAGTACATGAGAATGAAAGCAGCTGTGTTATAACAATGTTACTCAATTTCTTGAAAGCCTTCGTAGTTTTATGGCAAAGATTACATAGCAATCTGTCATCAAAAATTAATTTTAATGATCTACCATCTCGATTAGGTCTTCTTTCAATGTGTTGAAAGCAAAGAATTAGAAACCACTTGACTTGCCAAAGATTTGTAATGTAGTTATTAGAGTCATTTGCTTTCTGTTTCTGGAAAGTATATCTAAAAGGCTTTATTTACCAAGACTACTCAAATGACTATAACTGTTCTTTTTTTACATAGAGATATTTCATTGAACTAAACATATGCAAAAAATAAAAATCTTATTAATTTCAATACCATTCTGTCAGTACAACATTTTAATATATTCATTTTATCTCAGTATTAAATATATTTGCATCCAAACCTTACAGCTGCAGACTGGCAAAGCCAGTTCTCACTGTCAAACCAATCAGCCAAATCAGCCTTACTTTCTGGCAGAAGAAATATTTGACTTCATTTTTCAATTCTACATATTGTGTTAATGTGTCCTTGTGACAACCATCTCACTTTTCAATCATAATTCTAAGATAGATAGATAGATAAGGAATGGAGCCAGGCCAGAGTTTGTCACCTGGATGAAATAAGACACTGGCTCTCAATGATTTCTTTTCAACACTTCTTAACTTTGTTTTCTGGAGTTATACATTCTCTGATTATAGCAGGGTGGTGGAAGAGGTGAGGTCATTAAATAAAATTGTCTTTACTCTGCCCCAACATCAATCAATGATACACATCAATTTCAGAACCACTCATTCGCAACAGCCCATATATCTAATACAACTCTTTGTTCTTATCAAAAATGTATGCATGACCAAGAAGGACAAGTGAAGAAGGAAATGGCAGCCCACTCCAGTATTCTTGCCTGGAAAAGCCCATGGATGGGGAGCCTGGTAGACTGCAGTCCATGGGGTTGCAAAGAGTTGGACACGACTGAGTGACTTCACTTCAAGAAGGACAAGAAGCTCTTTACTTTAGTGATTTGATTAAAGGAGGACATGGGTACCCAAATCATAAATTGCCCCTTCTCTGGCACCCTAAAGAGCCTGGGGCATTTGCCATCAAGGGAGAAGGAAGCCTTTCTTTGNACTTCACTTCAAGAAGGACAAGAAGCTCTTTACTTTAGTGATTTGATTAAAGGAGGACATGGGTACCCAAATCATAAATTGCCCCTTCTCTGGCACCCTAAAGAGCCTGGGGCATTTGCCATCAAGGGAGAAGGAAGCCTTTCTTTGGTGAAGTGGAAAGAGGTGGGTTATGAAAGGTAAGAGGGCCTCCTCAAGCAGAACTATTTTAAGAGTGCAGTAGAAGCTGAGGATACAACTGATTCTCTTAAACATTCTTGTGTCTTGTGTCTGACTACCCCTTCAAAGATCTTTGTGTACTCCTGGGAGTGAGCCGCTGGAAGACCATGCTCTAACTCACCAGCTCTCTTTGAAATTACTGTCAAGGACAGCGTTAATCATTTTGCTATAAAAAGAAAAGAAAAAGAAAAGGACTGCTAACACGTTCCTGTTTTCTTTGCTTTTTGGTGAAATGTCATAGATACAAATGAGTACATAAAACATATACATAAAGGAAAATGACAATTTTTGTGGCTTTAATTAGTATTTCTTTGATTACAAATGAAGCTGAATATATTCTTATTTTTTGTTCCTATAGGTTTATTCACAGAGAAATCTTGTTCACGTAAAAAAGTACATGAGAATGAAAGCAGCTGTGTTATAACAATGTTACTCAATTTCTTGAAAGCCTTCGTAGTTTTATGGCAAAGATTACATAGCAATCTGTCATCAAAAATTAATTTTAATGATCTACCATCTCGATTAGGTCTTCTTTCAATGTGTTGAAAGCAAAGAATTAGAAACCACTTGACTTGCCAAAGATTTGTAATGTAGTTATTAGAGTCATTCGCTTTCTGTTTCTGGAAAGTATATCTAAAAGGCTTTATTTACCAAGACTACTCAAATGACTATAACTGTTCTTTTTTTACATAGAGAGATTTCATTGAACTAAACATATGCAAAAAATAAAAATCTTATTAATTTCAATACCATTCTGTCAGTACAACATTTTAATATATTCATTTTATCTCAGTATTAAATATATTTGCATCCAAACCTTACAGCTGCAGACTGGCAAAGCCAGTTCTCACTGTCAAACCAATCAGCCAAATCAGCCTTACTTTCTGGCAGAAGAAACATTTGACTTCATTTTTCAATTCTACATATTGTGTTAATGTGTCCTTGTGACAACCATCTCACTTTTCAATCATAATTCTAAGATAGATAGATAGATAAGGAATGGAGCCAGGCCAGAGTGTCACCTGGATGAAATAAGACACTGGCTCTCAATGATTTCTTTTCAACACTTCTTAACTTTGTTTTCTGGAGTTATACATTCTCTGATTATAGCAGGGTGGTGGAAGAGGTGAGGTCATTAAATAAAATTGTCTTTACTCTGCCCCAACATCAATCAA
>SJYT01071363.1:0-10260 GCA_006410635.1 Cephalophus harveyi
TCAGATCATGCCACTCTACGATTAAAAAACTCCAGTGGTTTCTAGCAAAATTAAAATAGGCTCTGAACTCCTTGTCATGGCTTACAAATTCCTTGCCTGATATGATCTCTAGTCTCCTACCTTTGAAATATGCCCATGACCTCCCTGGCCACATCAAAACACTAACATTCTTCTCATACATGGGCACTGTTAGTCCTTCTGCATAGTTCTGCCCTCCCCTCTCAACTATTACCAGAATTTTTTGTGTGTCTTTTAAGTATTTATATATGAGTTAACTGTTCTTTACTCAAGGAGACCTTCCTAGACCACCAACCTTTAAGAAACAACTTGTCACTTTCCATCACATTATTCCATTTTACTCTTCTGAATAGTGCTGAGGTTCATCTGATTTATTTTTTTAATTGGTTTATTATCAGCTGTTTCTAACCAGAACATAAATTCCACAAGAGCTGGAGCATTGTCTGTCTTCTCCCCATTGTATCTCCAGTGTCTAGAATAGAGCCTGACCCACAGTAAGCACTCAATAAATGGTTATTGAACAACAATGAATAAAATTCCTCATCTGCTGCAGTGTACACATTTCTTACGTCAACATTTTCAAAAATCAGAGAAGGTCAAAAGGGCTTTAGCATCTGGTCAACATCTGTGGCTTGTAACAAGTTTCATCAAAAACCATTCAATCGGGCTTAATCGTGCCAAAAATCCAGAAAGGGGAAAATTAAAGCCAGACTGCAAGGAGATCCAACCAGTCCATTCTGAAGGAGATCAACCCTGGGATTTCTTTGGAAGGAATGATGCTGAAGCTGAAACTCCAGTACTTTGGCCACCTCATGCGAAGAGTTGACTCATTGGAAAAGACTCTGATGCTGGGAGGGTTTGGGGGCAGGAGGAGAAGGGGATGACCGAGGATGAGATGGCTGGATGGCATCACTGACTTGATGGACATGAGTCTGAGTGAACTCCGAGAGATGGTAATGAACAGGGAGGCCTGGCGCGCTGAGATTCATGGGGTCACAAAGAGTCAGACACGACTGAACGACTGAACTGAACTGAACTGAGCAAAGGAGCATTTAGTAAGGGTTTGTTGTGCACATAAGAACAGTTCACAGACTGGGACCTTTGAAACCCAAAACTATTAGGAAGCTCAGAGGCATGACTGCAGGATAACATATAAAGTGAAAATTAGGAAGCTGGTCAACTTTTCCAATGATTGGTTATTATAATGGAAGTTTCTAGATGGCAGAGGATTGATAAATGTGATTATCTTACAGCATTTTAGGAAGTTGACTTAAGTTCTTTTATGATTATCAGAGGCAGTTACAAGAAACAATCTAAATTAAACATCACTTATATTCACAAAAGAAGCTAGATTTAGTGTGTATATGGCTGCAGTGGTATTGCCTATTTAGGAAATTTTCAAATTTGGTCTTCATTTTGTATTTTACTTTAACAAGCTTTTAGCATTCTAACATCTTCAAGACCAAAGTTCAGGTAAAATTGGCATTAAATATTGATGCCAATCTTCTAACCACATCCACCTGTCTCCTTGTTTTTCTATTTTATTCATCCCTCTTCCCCATCCCTCATTGATTCTGGTCACCCATCAACATTTGTCACATGTTGTATGATGAATTATGTTTGTATAGTAATATATGTATAGGTATGTATGTATATCTATGCCCATGTACATATCTTTTATATGTACTACATACATAGTTTTATTTGTATATGTATGTATTTATATATATACATATGCATTGCTGTTGTTTAGTCATTAGGCTGTGTCCAATTCTTTTGTGACCCCATGGACTGTAGCCCACCAGGCTTTTATGTCCATGAGATTTCTCAGGCAAGAATACTGGAGTGGTTTGCCATTTCCTTCTCCAGGTGGTCTTTTCAACGCAGTGATCGAACCCACATCTCCTGCATTGGCAGGTAGACTGTTTATCACTGAGCTACCAGGGAATCCCAGTTATATAAGAGTTCCTTCTTTCCAGCAGCAGCACCAGTTGGGAGCGTGGAATGGTTCCTACAGCCTGGATGACTGAAAATCTCTCTAATTTAGTCCTGGATCTTATCCTATTTCTAAGCCTCCTCTCTTAGTCTCCCGTTAGCCCTACAAACATGTCTCTTCCTAAGTTATGTAGAGTCGTGTTTTTTTTTTTTTTTGGCTTACATGATTTTATCTTTATTCTCAAGAATCAATTATTTCATTCTATTTCTATGTGCGATACACAACGTTTTCTTATCACTTTCAATTTTTATCTCTAATAGCCACTGAAATAATATTTTTATTTATCTTACCAGCAATACTACCACTCTCACTATTTTTTCTGTACTACTTTTATATGCACAAAGTAAAAAAACAGTGAAATAATAAAACAAAGGTAGTTAAGAACTTAAAAGTATATATGATCAATAGCCATTATGTTTGTGTATGTGTAACGTGTGTGTACATGTGTGCATCATGGAGTGAGTTGATACAGTTGTTTTGAAGACTAGCATTATCTGAATTTGTAAAAGTTATTAAGCTAAACATTTTCAAATAGGGTGATTTTCATTTGTATAGAATGTCAATTAACTGATACAGGGAGTAAGTGCTAAAGAAAAAGAAACTTCTTAAAGAATATTAGATATACAATAAAAACATTTCACAAATCATTTTGACACTCATTATCTCACTGGAATTGCCCTAAAGTTTTGAGGAAGATAAATACAAATTGTTCGTCTCCATTTTAATACTAAAAAGTGAAGTTCAGAAAGGCTAAATGATGTCCTGAAAGTCCTATGCTGCTGCTGCTGCTGCTAAGTTGCGTCAGTTGTGTCCGACTCTGTGTGACCCCATAGACGGCAGCCCACCAGGCTCCCCCATCCCTGGGATTCTCCAGGCAAGAACACTGGAGTGGGCTGCCATTTCCTTCTCCAATGCGTGAAAGTGAAGTCGCTTGCTCAGTCGTGTCAGACCCTCAGCGACCCCATGGACTATAGCCGTTCAGGCTCCTCCGTCCATGGGATTTTCCAGGCAAGAGTACTGGAGTTGGGTGCCATTGCCTTCTCCGACCACTGACCCTAGCAAGCTTTAAAATGAAGTGGAATATTTTGGTGATGACACAGATATATTTCTCCAGCATCATGGAAATAAAATCCCCTCCAGGAAATAACGACAGATTAATGAGCAACATTACAGCATAAATGGAACTAGTGAGCAAAATGTCCGATCCTTACTGAACTTCCAGCTATGAGAAGCTAAGAGGCAGCAAGGACTGTCTCAAGGTGTAACAGAGAAATAAACGCTGCCTGCAGTGCCTAAAGAGGAAATGTCTGAAACATATGAAGACTAATCATAGATCTGGGAACTCATGCTCTTTGGGGCACAGCATCTAGACTGTAAGCTCCACGAGAAGAGGAACTGATACATTTTTGTGTACCATGGTATCTCCTTTACTGGCATGATGCCTGCCACTCTGCAGGCACACAACATCTGTTGAAGGAACCTCCACTGTAGCAGCCAGCTAGAGTAAACTATAGATACTTGTCTATGTCACTCATAAACCTCACTGCAAGAAAACTATACAAAGTTCCACTGCTTCCTTTGTGACTTCCCAGATAGATTCAGCTAGACACAGTGCTCACTGGCTTTTAAAGAGAGGGGGTTGGGGCCCTTAGAATTAGAGTCCCAGGGTGGTTCAGTGAGCAGTGTTGGATATTCATACATTTGGAAGCCCTTGCCCAGAAGGCGAAAAATACAGAGGAGGAACAGAATAACAGAGCAATTACTGCCAAAGTAATCCCTTAGAAAAAAAGGAGTAGCCCTTATAGTCAACAAAAGAGTCCAAAATGCAGTACTTGGGTACAATCTCAAAAATGACAAAATGATCTCATTTCCTTTCCAAATGACAGAATGATCTCAAAAATGATAGAATGATCTCAGTTCCTTTCCAGCATTACAGTAATGCAAGTCTATGTCCCAACCACTAACACCAGAGAAGCTGAAGTTGACTAGTTCTGTGAAGACCTACAAGACCTTCTAGAACTAACACCAAAAAAAATATGTCCTTTTCATCACGGGACTGGAATGTAAAAGTAGGCAGGCAAGAGATACCTGGAGAAACAGGCAAGTTTGGCCTTGGAGTACAAAATGAAGCAGGGCAAAGACAGCTCTGTCAAGGAACACACTAGTCGTAGCAAACACCCTCTTCCAACAACCCAAGTGACGACTCTACACAGGAACATCACCAGATGGTCAATACCAAAATCAGATTGATTATATTCTTTGAAGCTGAAGATGGAGAAGCTCTATACAGTCAGCAAAAACAAGACTGGGAGCTGATTGTGGATCAGATTATGACCTTCTGATTGCCAAATTCAGGCTTAAATTGAAGAAAGTAGGGAAAACCACTAGCCATTCAGGTATGACCTAAATCAAATCCCTTATGGTTATGCAGTGGAAGTGATGAATAGATTTAAGGGATTAGATCTGGTAGACAAAGTGCCTGAAGAACTCTGGACAGAGATTCGTAACATTATAAGGGAGACAGTGACCAAAATCATCCAAAATGAAAAGAAACACAAGAAGGCAAAGTGATTGTCTAAGGAGGCTTTACAAATAGCTAAGAATAGAAGAAATGCAAAAGGTAGGGAGAAAGGAAAAGATATACCCAACTGAATGTAGAGTTCCAGAGAATAGCAAGGAGAGATAAGAAGGCCTTCTTAAATGAACAATGAAAAGAAATAGAGGAAAACAAAAGATTGGGAAAGACTAGACATCTCTTCAAGAAAAGTGGAGCTATCAAGGGAACATTTCATGCAAGGGTTGGCATGATAAAGGACAGAAACCTTAAAGACCTAACAGAAGCAGAAGATATTAAGAAGAGGTGGCAAGAATACACAGAACCATACAAACAAGGTCTCAATGACCTGGATAACCACAATGGTGTGGTCACTCATCTAGAGCCAGACATTTTGGAGTGTGAGGTCAGGTGGGCCTTAAGAAGCATTACTACAAACAAAGCTAGTGGAGGTAATGGAATTCCAGCTAAGCTATTTCAAATCCTAAAAGATGATGCTGGTAAATTGTTACACACAATATGTCAGTAAACTTGGAAAACTCAGCAGTGGCTATAGTACTGGAAAAGGTCAGTTTTTATCCTAATCCCAAGGAAGGTCAACACCAAAGAATTTTTGAACTACTGTACAATTCTGCTCATTTCACATGCTTGCAAGGTAATGCTCAAAATCCTTCAGGCTAGGTTTCAGCAGGATATGAACTGAGAACTTCCAGATGTACAAGCTGGGTTTAGAAAGGGCAGAGAAACCTGAGCTCAAATTGTCAACATTCATTGGATTATAAAGAAAGCAAGGGAATTCCAGAAAAAAAAAAAAAAAAACAAGACCTTCTAGAACTAACACCAAAAAAAATATGTCCTTTTCATCACGGGACTGGAATGTAAAAGTAGGCAGGCAAGAGATACCTGGAGAAACAGGCAAGTTTGGCCTTGGAGTACAAAATGAAGCAGGGCAAAGACAGCTCTGTCAAGGAACACACTAGTCGTAGCAAACACCCTCTTCCAACAACCCAAGTGACGACTCTACACAGGAACATCACCAGATGGTCAATACCAAAATCAGATTGATTATATTCTTTGAAGCTGAAGATGGAGAAGCTCTATACAGTCAGCAAAAACAAGACTGGGAGCTGATTGTGGATCAGATTATGACCTTCTGATTGCCAAATTCAGGCTTAAATTGAAGAAAGTAGGGAAAACCACTAGCCATTCAGGTATGACCTAAATCAAATCCCTTATGGTTATGCAGTGGAAGTGATGAATAGATTTAAGGGATTAGATCTGGTAGACAAAGTGCCTGAAGAACTCTGGACAGAGATTCGTAACATTATAAGGGAGACAGTGACCAAAATCATCCAAAATGAAAAGAAACACAAGAAGGCAAAGTGATTGTCTAAGGAGGCTTTACAAATAGCTAAGAATAGAAGAAATGCAAAAGGTAGGGAGAAAGGAAAAGATATACCCAACTGAATGTAGAGTTCCAGAGAATAGCAAGGAGAGATAAGAAGGCCTTCTTAAATGAACAATGAAAAGAAATAGAGGAAAACAAAAGATTGGGAAAGACTAGACATCTCTTCAAGAAAAGTGGAGCTATCAAGGGAACATTTCATGCAAGGGTTGGCATGATAAAGGACAGAAACCTTAAAGACCTAACAGAAGCAGAAGATATTAAGAAGAGGTGGCAAGAATACACAGAACCATACAAACAAGGTCTCAATGACCTGGATAACCACAATGGTGTGGTCACTCATCTAGAGCCAGACATTTTGGAGTGTGAGGTCAGGTGGGCCTTAAGAAGCATTACTACAAACAAAGCTAGTGGAGGTAATGGAATTCCAGCTAAGCTATTTCAAATCCTAAAAGATGATGCTGGTAAATTGTTACACACAATATGTCAGTAAACTTGGAAAACTCAGCAGTGGCTATAGTACTGGAAAAGGTCAGTTTTTATCCTAATCCCAAGGAAGGTCAACACCAAAGAATTTTTGAACTACTGTACAATTCTGCTCATTTCACATGCTTGCAAGGTAATGCTCAAAATCCTTCAGGCTAGGTTTCAGCAGGATATGAACTGAGAACCTCCAGATGTACAAGCTGGGTTTAGAAAGGGCAGAGAAACCTGAGCTCAAATTGTCAACATTCATTGGATTATAAAGAAAGCAAGGGAATTCCAGAAAAAAAAAAAAAAACGCATTTACTTCTACTTCATTGACTATGCTAAAGTCTTTGACTGTGTGAATCTTAACAAACTGTGGGAAATTGTTAAATGATGAGATTATCAGACCACCTTATTTGTCTCCTGAGAAACTTGTATGTGGGTCAAGAAGGCAACAGTTAGAACTGAACATGGAACAACAGACTGGTTCGAAACTGGAAAAGGAGATGACAAGGCTGCATATTGCCACTTTGCTTATTTAACTTATATGCAAAGTACATCATGAGAAATGCAGGGCTGGACGATCACAAGCTGGATTCAAGATTGCCAGGAGAAATATCAACAACCTCAGCTATGCAAATGATGTCAATCTAATGGCAGAAAGTGAAGAGAAACTAAAGTGCCTCTTGATGATGGTGAAAGAGGAGAGTGAAAAAGCTGGCTTAAACTCCACATTCAAAAAACTAGTATCATGGCATTCAGTCCCATTACTTCATGGGAAATAGAAAGGGAAAAATTGCAAACAGTGACAGTTTTCTTTTCTTGGGCTCCAAAATCACGGCACAGTGACTGAAGTCATGAAATTAAAAGACACTTGCTCCTTGGAAGAAAAGCTATGACAAACCTAAACAGAGTATTCAAAATCAGAAACATCACATTGCCAACAAAGATCAGTCTAGTCAAAGCTATGTTTTTTCCAATAGTCATGTACAGATATGAGAGTTGGACCATAAAGATATCTGAGCATTGAAGAATTGATGCTTTCAAATTGTGGTGTTGGAGAAGACTCTTGAGAGTCCTTGGACAGCAAGATCAAACCAGTCAATCCTAAAGGAAATCAACCCTGAATATGCATTGGAAGGACTAATGCTGATGCGGAAGCTCCAATACTTTGGCCACCTGATGAGAAGAGATGACTCACTGGAAAAGACCCTGATGCTGGGAAAGACTGAAGAAAAACAGAGATGGAGGTAGCAGAGGATGAGATGGTTAGATAGAATCACCAATTCAATAAAGAGGAATCTGAGCAAACTTCAGGAGATAGTGAAGGACAGGAGTCTGGAATGCTGCAGTCCATGGGGTCACAAATAGTCTTGACAGGACTTAGTGACTGAACAACTACAACATGAGGCTTTATCATCAAAACAAACAGTTTAAATAACGGGCAGATCCAAATAGACATTATACCTAAAAGCTTTTTAAGTCATATTATATTTTAATATATTAAGAACAAAATACCTGTGCTGATTTTTATTTTAACCTAACGGAACAAGAAGAGAACAATATCCAACCAGGAAAGGTCACACTGATCATAATAAAGTCTTAAAGCTGAAAATGTCTTTTTTTTCCTTTGCACTTACCACTGGCTACACAGTGTCCTCAGAGTACTCATTATATGAAAAAATATTAATCACGGCTTAGAGACCTTGTTTCAGAGAAACCAATGATAAATCAAATTAGAAGTTGAAGCTACATCTTTGTTTTTAAAGATGTATTCTTAATGTTTTCATATAGAAGTTTAAGTCAGTAGAAATCATATATTATAAATACATGTAAACCATTACCTTTGAGGTAAAGTTCAGCACTTGATTTATACAAAGTCTATGAAAAGAAGCTAGTAGAGTTCATCTAATACTAAATGTTACATCATTCATTCCAGCCCATGCACAATCTCACTTGCAGCACTGTATAAATGCAAACAAAACAAAACAAAGAACCTACCCACCCTACCCCCACCTACCAAAAAAAAAAAAGAAAATCCAGAAAGAAGGAGATAACAAACCTAAATGTCCACTAATATGGAAATGGGTAAATAAACTGTGGTGTATAAACAGAACCAGCATATGATCCAGCAATTCCACTTCTGGGTATTTATCTGAATAAAATGAAAATACAAAAGAGGATGGTGCGCCCATATTGTTTACAGCATTATTTATAACAGCTAAAACATGGAAATAATCTAACACCCATCAATAGATGAATGAATTTTTAAAATGTGAGATATATATCTATCTTTAAGGAAATCTTTTGCAGTGTTATATGTCCATTATACCCCTGTAAAAACTGTGGGGGAGTGACAGAACTTTTGTTGTTGCTCCATGGCCATGTCATGTCTGACTCTTCATGACCCCATGGACTGCAGCACGCCAGTAAAAGAACTATTAGAGTGAATAAACTGCATTCCTCCGTCCATGGGGTTTTCCAGGCAAGAGTACTGGAGTGGGGTGGCATCGCCTTCTCCGAGAGTGACTAAACTAAAGCCACAGTAATTCAACCCAGATAGATCTCAAACACAAAATATTGAGAAAAATATTGATTGTAGAAGAATTATTTTAAAAACAGATGACAGAAGGTGAAATGGTTGGATGGCATCACTGACTCAATAGACTTAAGTTTGAGCAAACTCCAGGAAAGAGTGAAGGACAAGGAAGCCTGGCCTGCTGCCACACGTGGGGTTGCAAAGAGCTGGACATGACTGAGAGGCTGAACAATAAAGAAATACTTGTCGGTTACTCTTGGTGATACTGTGGAAACCTACTGCTTACTTTGAAAAGTGATAAAGGGGAGGAAATTTAAAAATAAAAACAGCATTCATGTAAATGTTAGAAGCATTGCATGGGACTTCCCTGGTGGTCCAGTGGTTAAGAATCTGCTTTCCAATGCCAGGAATGCTTAGGGAACGAAGATCCCAGATGCCTTGGGACAACGAAAGCTGTGCACTGCCACTAGAGAAAGCCCCTATGCTGCAACAAAGCAACCTGTGCCAGGCAACAGAGACCTAGCACAACTAAAAAGAAAAAAACTTTTAAACAAACAATGCATGGATGCAACAATGCATGCATTTCACTCTAGTGAAACAGGACGCTATGGACGGGAAGGATAAAAACTAGGCTGTGACTAATATTTCCTAATATCTCCCTGTAGACTTTGGACGATAGACAAGTGGCTTGAGTGCTCTTCTCTTTTTAGAGAAACATTTTAAGCATACGTCGAAAATCTGAGTGTGTGCTATGCACCTCTGGAACTGTGATTCATATTTTGCGTATCGCACAAATGGTAAGACACAGGTAGGCACGCAGGACAGCATAGAAGTTTGGAATCTGTTTCTACTCCATCTTCACTGAGCAAACCAGAAAAGACAAGGACTAAGACACCTCCCTCCAATGTTCATTAAACACCTATTAAGGACTAGCCTCACTATTAAGAGCTGTGATGTAGTGCTTCTTAACCTTCAAAAAAGTTACAAAGACAGGGCCTCCTTTACATGTGCTGCATGTAAACTGGATTCATTTATTCACCACATAATTCATAATTCAACTTCTGTTAGCAACTACAAGCTGCGTAAATTTGTCAGAATTAAGCAGTTCATCTCAAGTTCAGTTCAGTTCAGTCACTCAGTCGTGTCCGACTCTTTGCGACCTCATGAATCGCAGCACGCCAGGCCTCCCTGTTCATCACCATCTCCCGGAGTTCACTCAGATTCACGTCCATCGAGTCCGTGATGCCATCCAGCCATCTCATCCTCTATCGTCCCCTTCT
>SJYT01071378.1:0-111813 GCA_006410635.1 Cephalophus harveyi
TTGAGCGACTGAAATGGAACTGAACTAGGGAAATAACGAAAAAAACATTTTCAGAGATAACAAGCAAGCCAAGGATAGTAAAAGATCAAAAATAATTAAAAATACTGGGAAAGATGCCTTCCTTATAGGATTTCATGTAGGAAGCAAATCATAAAAGACTGATGGTGCTGGGCATTTGTGTAGTGGAAGACGATAAATTTTCTCAAAATCTTTCATTAGCCTCATGTTCAAACATTGGGCTGATAAATATCACTTTGGGTGTCCTTTTTTACTGGCACTAATTGAGCGTCATAATCAAATGGGTGGCTTCTTGGCTATATCTATATTTATTTTTCCAGCACCTGATTAACTGCATGTTTCCGGTGAGACAGTTTCGCGACTAAACTTTTTCCTTCTCACGGTGCTAAAACCTTTTTAAAATTTTTGCTGAGGTATCAACATCTCTGTTACAAACCCCATGGCTATTAATGATCCGTAGTCTTAGGGGACTGTCAGAGGTATTAAATTTGATAGTACTTATAAAGTGCTTAGGTCAACATAACACTAAATGTTATCATTATTATAAAAAAAGATGTCACTGACGGAATGACACCAGGGACTCCATCTGTTCCTTATGGGAAGTGTACTTAAGTGAGGAAGGAGTCAGGCGTGGTCCATCACTTAGGTCAAACATACAACATGACAACCGTACCCCTCCTTCAGATCACCATCCCGGCTCCCTAGAGCCCACCGGGGGCAAACCAGCCTCAGCTCCCGGAAGGTAAACACATCGAAAAAGGCGGGGCAGAAGGCGGGTTCGGAATGGCTGAGTGGCCAGCGAAAAGTGATTGGCAGCTGCCATGTCCACGTGCTTTGAGCTTCGAATCAGCTGTCGCGAGAATTCGATGTAAACATACCCGTCCCGGTGTCGAGTCTGACTGCTAGGCTGCGACGCCCGAGTGAGGGGCACGGGCTTCTGCGGCATGACGCTTTGTGACTGGGCCACGAAGGCTCTGGGCACAGAGGAAAACAGACGTGTTTGTAACTCCCCGCCACCTGCCTGCGTTCGCAACCGAACCTGACACCTCGGCTTCACTCGAACTCGGCATACTGTTTTGTTTTCCCTCGAGCCCCAGCGGATTGGGTCAATTCAGGAGGCGGGCCCGCCTCTTTCCTACTTGCTGGTTGGCGAAGCTGACCCCTGAGGGCGGTGCCCGGCCGCGGCCGGTGTGCTCCTGGGATTGGCTGGAGAGGTAGTTCCGCTGAGGCGTGGTAGGAAGTGGTAACCGTCAATCACGAGGGGAGACTCCAAACACTGAGCCTTGAGCTGGAGCGCAGCGTTTACCGGCGGGGCGGCCGGTGAGAGGGCTGGTGGTGCGGTGTGGCTCGGGGGAGGCTGGGCGAGGACCAGGGCCGGGCAGCGTGAGGGCAGGGGGTTTGGCTGGCGGAGATTCGGCGAGGAGGGGCTGTGGAGGTCGGAGGGGGAGGGGAGGCAGGGCCAGGGGCCAGAGGGCGGCCGGGGGCAGCGGCAGCTCGGTGTTGGAGGTTAAGTGGGTAACGCCGTGCTGATGTCTTTCAGGAGAGTGGGGCCTGAGGGGATGGCGAGGATCGTTCTCGGGAAACGGGGTCCTTAAGGACAGTTTCTTGGGAGGCTGTGTTTCGAGAAATAAAGGGTGGAATGGAAATGAGAGGGCTGAGAGGCTGGAGGTGAAGGTCCCTTCTGAGGAAGGGGTCCTTGGGCTAGCTGGGGCAGAGGGTCTTTCGCTTGTAGCAGATGGGAATCGTCTGTGGGCGAGATTCCATTAAGGTGATAGAATGCCCCTTGCTTAAAAGAGGTGGCTTTAGGTGCTTTCAAGATTAGCTCCAGGCTATGAGCTGTCTCCTAAGATCTTTCACATTGCTGTCTCTTTTAACCTTAACCAAGTGTGTTCCATGCTTTTAAAACCTCCCAAGTGATTCAGATGCTTGTTAGACATTCAAGAATCAGGATGCAGTGATGGGACTGGAAAGGATAAAGGGCTTCTAATGTCATATAAGTTTTTATTACTTACTTAGACTCTGGTGATTAGGTTACAATAGCAGAGGGGTTAACAGATATGATTTTGAAAATCTTGTTAAATTGTGACCATGCAGTCTCTTTTCAAATATATAATTGACATAAAGTATTAGATTAGTTTCAGGTGTACCCATAGTGATTGATATTTGTATATATTGTGAAATGATCACCACAATAAGACTAGAAAACACCCATTAGGATACATATGTAGTCTTACTCATAGATTACCAAAGATCTTAGTTGGAAGGTGTTACCTCACTGCTCCATTTGGTCTTAAAAATACTGTACCTTGTATATTTTTTATTATCTCAACATTAGAGTTCAGTTAATTCTCTAATTTTGGCTCACAAAGGTAGCACATTTGTTTTTATAAAGTGATCCTCTGCTAGACTTTCCATCCCTTCCTAGTTATGTTAACAGGAGCTCAGTGGGTCCTACAAGAGTATTAAGAGTCTGCTAGACTTTCCATCCCTTCCTAGTTTATGTTAACAGGAGCTCAGTGGGTCCTACAAGAGTTTTGTGGTTCTGAGGCTTGGTCCAAATAAGAAGACCTCACACTAGTTTGAAAAGTACTTTTGTCTCCTTCTTCCTATTCTGCCCTCTGCCCTTTTGGGTATAAGAGGAATTGCTGGGAAATTTTCCTATATTTTATGTGTCTTTGACAACGGATCTCTAGCGAGCAATCATATATCTTTCTTCTTATCCTGAACAGTAATGATCCTTTTTTTTTTTTTTTTTGTCTGTCTGTTCATTCTGGAAACAGGTTTTGTGAATGAAGAAATGGCTACAGACTCCCCCAGAAGACCCAGTCGTTGTACTGGTGGAGTTGTGGTTCGCCCTCAGGCTGTCACGTAAGCGAATTTCAGATGAACCTGATAGGTGAAAGAAAGATTACTCAGAATAGTAACTAACAATCAGGTTTCTTTCCTGAGCAGTGCTTACTTTTGAAAATCTGTTTAACTTGGCTTTACAGGATGATAGATACCATTGATTGCCAAAGCCAAACAAAAGCAATAATTGGAGGGTCAAGTTGATGTGTTTAGCACATTTATAGAGTACATGAAAAACACATGAGTACTGTTTTTTCAAACCTCAGTTTTAACGATTAGTGGGTCATTAAATCAGTTTAGTCGATCAGGACCATTTAAAAAATAGAATGTAATAGAAAATATAATTGGAGGTTAGTATTGTGTTCTGACAAGCACATAGATATATTCATTCACATGTATGTGTATGTTTACTATGTGTGTGTGGATGTGCTCAGTTGTGTCCAACTCTTTGTGACCCTGTGGACTGTAGCCCACCTGGCTCCTCTGTCCATGGGATTTTCCTGGCAAGAATACCATATTGTGATGTAAAATATATCACTCCAGGTCTCAGTCAGAAAGTTTAAAAGTCAATGTCACAGAGAGTACATTTCTATATTTTAAGCATTTTTTTGACAAAGCATATCTGTACTTTCTAGGACCTTATAATCTAATGTAGTTTAAGATGTGTATACATGTAAGCACTATAATGAATAAAAAAGATGCCAGCAAAACAGCATGAGAATTTAGAGGGAATATTTTAGGGAAAGTGTTCAGTTGGAGTACTTTAGATCTGAAAAGGTTTCGTTAAGAAGCTAACATTTATAGCGTACTTTAAAAGTAGAATATAATTTGGGCAGTTAGAATCAAGGGCACATTTTCAGCAAAGGGGATGGAGTGAGCAGATGTGGGAAGGGCAAGCTGTTTTCATAAATGAAATCTTAGGGAAGTTGACCTATTTAAAGGAGGTTGAGGTGGACAGTCAAGACCCTTCAATACCTGGCTAAGGAGATGAAATTTTTTTTCTGTCTTTCAAAAATGTTCATAAGGGAATTGTAGCATTTTGGATTATTTCCCTTGGACAGTGTAGCATGTTACATAAAGATTCCCTTCGTAGATTAACAGAAATATATACATACTATGATAATTTACCATTAAACTTCCTTCCTTTTCCTCTTGTGTTTCCCTGGGCTGTATATTCCTTCACTAACTAAGGGCCATGGCAATAGGTTAAGCATATTATTAGCTATGAGTTAGGTACTATTTCAGTGTTCATTTTACAGGTGAGGAAACCAAAGCAGAGAGATACCAGTTTTCCTTGATAACAGCCAAGAAAGGAAACCTGGATCAAACCCAGGCAGTTTGTGTCCAGAGTCTGTGCGATTTATGCACTGTTCTATGCTGCCTCACCATATGGTATTCCACATATATTGCTTTCGTTATGCAACATGTAATTTTAGTGTTTTTTTGAAGTCCTTTAATTTATTCAGTGTTCTCTTAACAAATAATGCTTGAGCATCTACTCTGTGCCTCAGTATTGACTTATGGATTCTGAAGATAAAAGGTAAATATGAGAGAGGGATTCCTTTCTGTAATAGAGTTTACATTTCAGTGGGGGACACAGTCCATAAAGTAATTACAGGCTGTGATCAGTGCCCGATGTGCTCTGATGGAGAGTGACGTCGGAGAGTGTGATTTAAGGCTGTCAGGGAGGGCTTCTCTGAGGAGGTAACAATAAGGCTGGAGATCTGAAAGACAGGGAAGAGTTTGAGAAGGAATCCATGGAGAACAAAAGCTGACGTAAAGGTCTTGATTCAAAAAAGAGCTTGGTGTGGTCTAGGAATTGAAGTTGCATGTGACTGAAGCAGGCTAAGTAAGGAGAGGGGGAGAAAAATGAGATTGGAGAGGAAGGCCTAATCAGTTTTTATAGGTATCTAAGGCATATTGCAGTTAAAAAAAAAATAGAATTTAGAATAACTCACATTGTTTCCTCTAAATGTAATTTTTCACATTTCTCTAAACTGAAGTTGATTTGGTGTTTTGAATAATTTTTTTTTCCATTTGCTGATACCCATATATTTCACATTTGAAATATTTTCAGGATCTTTAATATGGGCTTCCAGGTGGCTTAGTGGTAAAGAATCTGCCTGCCAATACAGGAGACACAGGAGACGTGGATTCAATTCCTGGGTTGGGAAGATCCCCTAGAGGAGGGAATGGCAACCCACTAAAGTATCCTTGCCTGCAGAAATCCTATGAACAGAGGAGCCTGGTGGCTACAGTCCATGGGGTTGCAAAGAGTTGGACATGACAGTGCATGCACACGCACATGCAGTGTCCTTAATAGTTCTTCACTTTTATGCATTTTGATATTTTCCCATGTCTTACCTATGTCAAGAGTTCTGTGAGGATTTCTTATTAACTCTTAATGCCTGCTGCTGCTGCTACTGTTGCTAAGTCACTTCAGTTGTGTCCCACTCTGTGCGACCCCATAGACGGCAGCCCACCAGGCTCTGCCATCCCTGGGATTCTCCAGGCAAGAACACTGGAGTGGGTTGCCATTTCCATCTCCAATGCATGAAAGTGAAAAGTGAAAGTGAAGTTGCTCAGTTGGGGCCGACCCTCAGCGACCCCCATGGACTGCAGCCTTCCAGGCTCCTCCATCCATGGGATTTTCCAGGCAAGAGTACTGGAGTGGGGTGCCATTGCCTTCTCTGCCTAATGCCTGTACCTGCATCAAAACAGATTCATTTTGCCGTACACAGATAAGGGATTAGGATTAGGTTCATAACCAATTTAAAGAGAAGGTCACTGAATACTGAGTCATCAGCAGTAGTTTTTCTTGCTCTAACTAGGGCATTCTTCTGCTCTGATTTAGGAAGATCCTGCTTTAGTCAAGTCTTCTCTCATCACTCCTTCGGTACAAGTTAAAAGTTGTATCTATTTTATCTTTCAACTTGTATAGATACAAATGAACTTTTTGGCCAACCCAGTATATCAAAATAAGAGACTGTGTGGCCATAAAAAAGAATGAGATATTGCCATTTGCAGCAATATTGATGGACCTAAAGATTATCATACTGAGTGAAGTAAGCCAGGCAAAGAGAGACAAATCTATGATAGCACTTATATGTGGAATCTAAAAACAAATACAGAAGAACAGACTCACAGATAAAAAAAGCAAACTTATGGTTACCAAAGTGGAAAGAGAAAGGGAGAGGATAAGCTAAGAGTATGGGATTAACAGATATACACTAGTAGACATAAAGTAAACAATAAAGATTTACTATATAGCCCAGGGAACTATATACAATACCTTATAATAACCTATAATGGAAAAGAATTGGGAAAAAAATAGAAAACTGAATCACTTTCCTCTGTACACCTGAAACTTACACAATATTGTGATTCAGCTGTGAAGTGAAAGTCATTCAGCTATGTCCGACTCTTTGTGACCCCATGGACTATACAGTCCATAGAATTCTCCCCAGAATACTAGAGTGGTAGTCTTTCCCTTTTCCAGGCGAGCTTCCCAATCGAGGGATCAAACCCGGGTCTCCCACATTGCAGGCAGATTCTTCACCAGCTGAGCCACCAGAGAAGCTACTCTTTGTGACCCAGTATTCTGGAATTCTCCAGGCCAGAATACAGGAATGGGTAGTCTTTCCCTTCTCCAGGGTATCTTCCCAACCCAGGAATGGAACTGGGGTCTATTTCAATTTAAAAAAATGGAGGGACTTCCATTTTCATTCTTAAGATTTTCATTCTTAAGATTTTCATTCTTAACCACTTCCATGATCCAGTGGTTAAGAATGTTTGCTTCCATTGCAGGGGGCACAGGTTTGATCTCTGGTCAGGGAACTGAAATCCTGCATGCCTTGTTGCATAGCCAAAAAAAAAAAAAAAAAAACCCAAAAACATGACTTTTAAAAAGAGTTAATGTTTGAAAGAAATTTAAAGCTCATTTGCGTTTAAAAACATATTCAGAGAAATTAAGAAAGCAAGTTAGCAGAATTACCTGGTGATGAAAGTTGTTTTTTTCTTTTTTAAGTATTATGAATAACTTTCTTAGAGCTTGTAGAAAGAGCTTTTCCTTGTTTTATATTTAGCTGTCACGTTAAATTTTGTCCATCTCACCCCCTTTTCAGGGAGCAATCCTACATGGAAAGTGTCGTGACTTTTCTGCAAGATGTTGTACCTCAGGTAAGTATCTCTGTGGTTTCGGAAATACCATGTCTTACTCTTGGCCAGGGAAGTTCTGAAATATTCTGTTCCCTGAGTTTGATACCTGTATCATCAACTTAAGAAAGACTTTTGATGTTTTAGTATCGCGAGCATTGGTAGTGTGGAACTGTTCCTGCTGTTAGATATGCCTTAGTTTTGTGCTGATGTTGTCATAATTATGTTTCTTTAGGACTTGATTTCCTAAGAGGAATCAAGGTGAGGTACTAGTTGAGAGATGGGGCTTGGGACTATTTGGGTTCTGTTTCCAAAATTTTTCTCTTGTCTTAAATGTTGCCTGTTGAAAGTGAAAGAAGCAATATGTGCTTTGCATTTGGTTAACGAGATATTATATTAACCAAATACTGAGTGCGGATCTGTATCACTTTCATATTGAACAGTAGTTTTATGCCAGTTAGAGCTTGTCTTGTTACTCTAGGACTTCCCTGGTGGCTCAGACGGTAAAGAACCTGCCTACAGTGCAGGAGACCTGGGTTTGATCCTGGGTCAGGATCCCCTAGAGAAGGGAATGGCTCCCTACTTCAGTATTCTTGCCTGGAGAATTCTGTGCACAGAGGAGGCTGGAGGGCTACAGTCCGTGGGGTTGCAAAGAGTCGGACACAACTGAGTGACCAATGGTTTGTTACTCTAAGAGAGTAAGCCCTTTATTGCTCGCTCTGTAACTGTGAGAATAAAGAAGGAGAGCAACTCTCCTGGGATCCTCTCTAGTGCACTGTCACCCAGACTTCAATTAACATAGATAACCCTTGGCACACTTGTTAAAAATAATAATTTCCAGGCCCATCTCCAGGAGAGTTTGTCTTAAGGGAATTGAGGCGGCCTCCAGTAACTTGTGTCTCTAGGAAGAATCTCAGGTGATTCTTGGAAACAGTATCTTTGGGAAGTTGCTGGTTAGTGGAGTTCCTAAAGGGGAAAGGTTCTGGTTTTCTCTGATGCCGTCAGTGTTGCAACTGCCATGATATCTGTAATTGCAGTGAAGAAAAAGGGGATTCATAAATCCAGTGTCCCAGCTTTAGGAGAAGGTCCTGGAAAAGTCTAAAATCCAGATTTCAATTGTATTACATCAATTGTGTTCTTCAAATAAGGGAAAATATTAAGGCATATTTGGTCTTCCTTTATTATATTCAGTCAACTTTGATGAAAATAGGTCATGATGGCAAGATCTCTGGGGCCTGTAAGGCAACATAAATGCTTTCTTTTCTTGAGGAACTTGGGTAAGTAGGGAAGTCAATGGCTTGAAACATCAGAGGTAGTAGTAACATATCAGTAAGTGTTGCACCTGGTAGTAACAGGCTGAATATTTAATTGCTTAGGGAATGCACAGCAAAGGAAGAGTGAAAGAGTCAAGTTCCAAAGGACATTGGAAGTGGGGTCAGTTGAAATGAATACAAATGTGGTAGTGAAGGAAACTGCCCAGCTGGGTATGGTAGGCAGCAGAGTTGCTGTGGCTGTAGAGACTCTTATATAGCCCAGGCTTAGAGAGCAATCAGGGCCAAAATCCAGCTTGGTTTTCTACAAACAGTACCTTTCTCTTAACCCCTGAGCCTTGACATGAGGCTAGTTCTAAGGGAGGAGCATTTGAACATCTTGATAATCTACCTTCCCGTTAGAGTGCCCCTTTATAAAATTTTTCAAAGGCACCTTTTGTGTTCGTGGAAACCCTGCATAGCAAGCAGTTTTTTGTCAGCTGGAAGAGAGAGGCTGCGATCAGAGGCTTTGAGGGACTAGTTGGAGAGTTTTCTAGAGAAACAAGAATACTGGATTGAGCAATAGATTGAAAATAGGGGACTGCTAAAACTGATTGGGTTTTAGCCAAGAATGTTATGGTGGTGCAAGGTGGAAGATTAACTTAGTTTTTATGAGGATTATACATCTGGAAGGGGATAAGCTATGCAATTGACTGTGAAGATTGGGATCAGAGTTAGGTAGCTGTGGAAGTAAAGATGTAGTTATGGATCTAAGAAATAGAATAGTCATTTAAGAAGTTTGTATTGTGTAAGTGATTATTCTAGTGACTATGGAAAGAAAGCAAAAATTCGGGCAGCAGATTTTACTCAACCAGGTGCCACTGGTCGGGTGCTGTGTTACGGGATGCTCTGTGCCTGTCCTAAAGGCTTCGTAGTCTAGAGACTTCCCTGGTGGTCCAGTGGCTAAGAGTCCATGGTTCCCATGCAGGGGGCCTGGGTTCTATGCCTGGTCAGGGAACTAGATCCCACATGCTGCAACTGAGTTTATATTCTTCACCTAAAGATCCCATGTGCCACAACTAAGTCCTGGAGCAGCCAAATTAAAAAAGAAAAGCTTCTTGGTCTTGTGCAGTAGTCAGGCAGACCCTTTCTTTAAAGGGCCAGAGAAGTTTTGCAGCTCATATAGTCTTTGCTACAACTGCTCAGCACTGCATTTTACATAAAAGAAAAGGTATGGCTGTATTAAAATAGAGCTTGATTTATGAACACAGGTTGTTCAGTCACAAGTTGTGTCCTACTCTTTGACACCTCATGGACTGTAGCCTACCAGGCTTCTCTGTCCATGGGATTTTCCAGGCAAGAATACTGGAGTGGGGTGAGATTTCCTTGTCCAGTGAACACAGGTGGTAGACCAGATTTGATGACCCATGGTCCCTTTTTCCCACATTTAATCCAGAATAGAATGGGAAAGACTAGAGGTCTCTTTAAGAAAATTGGAGTTACCAAGGTAAAATTTCATACAAAGATAGACCCAATAAAGGACGAAAATGTCAAGGACCTAACAGAAGCAGAAAATGTTAAGCAAAGGTGGCAAGAATACACAGGAAAACTGTACCAAAGAGCTCTTAAGGACCGAGTTAACCATGATGATGTGGTCACTCATCTAGAGCTAGACATCCTGGAGTGTGAAATCAAGTGAGCCTTAGAAAGTCTTATTACAGACAAAGCTAGTGGAGGTGATGGAATTCTAGCTGAGCTATTTCAGATCTTAAAAGATGATGATGCTGTCAAAGTGATGCATTCATTATGCCAGCAAATTTGGAAAACTCAGCAGTGGCCATAGGATAGGAAAAGGTCAGTTTTCATTCCAGTCCCAAAGAAAAGCAATGCCAAATAATGTTCAAGTTATCCCACAACTGCACTCATTTCACAGGCTAGCAAGGTAATGCTGAAAATGCTTCAAGTTAGGCTTCAATAGTACGTGAGCCGAGAACTTCCAGATATACAAGCTGGATTTAGAAAAGGCAGAGGAACAAGAGATCAAATTGCCAACATCTGCAGGATCGTAGAAAAAGAAATGGAATTCAAAAAAAAAAAAAAAAAATCTACTTCTGCATCATTAACTATTTTAAAGCCTTTGATTGTGCGGATCACAACAAACTGTGTAATATTCTTAGATGGAAATGTTAGACTACCTTACCTGTCTCCTGAGAAACCTGTATGCAAGGACAAGAAGCAACAGTTAAAAGTAGACATGGAACAACAAACTGGTTCCAGATTGGGAAAGGAGTATGTCAAGGCTGTATATTGTCTCCCTGCTTATTTAACTTATATTCAGAGTACATCATGTGAAATGCTGGACTGGATGAATCACAAGGTGGAATCAAGATTGCCGGGAGAAATATCAACAACCTCAGATATGCAGATGATACCACTTTAATGGCAGAAAATGAAGAGGAACTAAGGAGCCTCTTGATGAAGGTGAAAAAGGAAAGTGAAAAAGCTGGCTTAAAACTCAACATTCAAAAAACGAAGATCATGGTATCCATTTCCATCACTTCATGGCAAATAAGTGGGGGATATGTGGAAAAAGTGTCAGATTTCATTTTCTTGGGCTCCAGAATCACTGCAGACAGTGACGGCAGCCACAAAATTAAATGATGCTTACTCTTGGGAAGAATAGCTATGTCAAACCTATACAGTGTTTTAAACAGCTGGAGACATCATTTTGTGGACCAAGGTCTGTCTAGTCAAAGCTATGGTTTTTCTAGTAGTCACGTATGGATGTGAGAGTTGAACCATAAAGAAGACTGAGTGCCAAAGAATTGATGTATTTGAACTATGGTGCTGGAGAAGACTCTTCAGAGTCCCTTGGATTGCAAGAAGATCAAACCAGTTAATTTAAAGGAAATCAGTCCTAAGTATTCATTGGAAGGACTGATGCTGAAGTTCCAATACTTTGGCCATCTAATGCAAAGAGGTGACTCATTGGAAAAGACCCTGATGCTCGGAAAAATTGAGGGCAAGAGGAGAATGGGACAACAGGGGATGAAATGGTTGGATAGCATCACTGACTCAATGGATATGAGTTTGAGGAAACTCCGGGAGATAGTGATGGACAGAGAAGCCTGCTTTGCTGCAGTTCATGGGGTTGCAAAGAGTCAGACACAACTTAGCGACTGAACAACAACAAATCCAGAATCTGCCATTTTGCATTCAGCCACGTGGAAAATGATACATCTTTTCTGAGGTTATATTCCAACTCCTGCTTTATCCGGGAATCACTGAATTCATGGAACATAAAAATTATTCTCTGGGTTTCCAAATATACCTCAGTTCAGTTCAGTTGCTCAGTTGTGTCCGACTCTTTGCGATCCCATGAATCGCAGCACGCCAGGCCTCCCTGTCCATCACCAACTCCCGGAGTTCACTCAGACTCATGTTCATTGAGTCAGTGATGCCATCCAGCCATCTCATCCTCTGTCGTCCCCTTCTCCTCCTGCCCCCAATCACTCCCAGCATCAGAGTCTTTTCCAATGAGTCAACTCTTCTCATGAGGTGGCCAAAGTACTGGAGTTTCAGCTTTAGCATCATTCCTTCCAAAGAAATCCCAGGGCTGATCTCCTTCAGAATGGACTGGTTGGATCTCCTTGCAGTCCAAGGGGCTCTCAAGAGTCTTCTCCAACACCACAGTTCAAAAGCATCAATTCTTCGGCGCTCAGCCTTCTTCACAGTCCAACTCTCACATCCATACATAACCACAGGAAAAACCATAGCCTTGACTAGACGGACCTTAGTCGGCAAAGTAATGTCTCTGCTTTTGAATATACTATCTAGGTTGGTGAAGAAAATGTGTTGTCAGACTTATATTAGCTTCTTCAGCTGTCACAAATAGTGTGAATTCCTGCTGTGTTTAACAGATGTCATTGATAGCTGGTAGAAGCCCTAAGCTGTGCCCTTTGATTTAATAATTGTACTTAGGAAAACTTAACTAAAAAATTCTCAGAAAAAAAAAGTTACAGCTGAGAACTTTTCAGTGAGAAATTTTGACATTTTTTAATGTTAAAAATTGTAGCCACAGGACTTCCCTGGTGGCTAAGACTCCGTGCTCCCAATGTAGGGGGCCAGGGTTAGATCCCTGGTCAGGGGACCAGATCCCACATGCTGCAACGAAGACCCAGGGCAGCCAAATCAATCTAAATAAAATTATAGCCTGCCCAAGTGTCAGTGATAGTCAAGCAAATCAAATGTGGTCTCTGTAGAATAATTTGCTATAATTAAAAGTAATACTTTTGACAAAGAGCATGCAATGGAAGTCATTTTCTCTCCAGTGAAGAAAAAACATACCTACAGTGACTGTTGCTGTGTTTTTTTAAATTCAGTAATAACTCTGTGCTTATTAATGTGTATATGTTTTAGATACCGGATAAGGAATAAAAGGAGAAATAACAGGTCCTGTATCAGTAATGGGATACAACCATCAAGTCTAAATAAGAGAGCAGTGCTATTGGATCTTGATTGAAGGAGGGCTAAAAATCAGTGCTGGGGGAGAAATTATGTGCCAGTACACTGACCTCCAGTAAGATAGCAGATAAACCTGAATGAGGGCCTTCCCTGGTGGCATAGTGGGTAGGAACTGCCTACCAATTCAGGGGACACCAGTTTGATCCCTGGTCTGGGAAGATCCCACATGCAGTGGAGCAGCTGAGCCTGTTCACAGCTGCTGAAGCCTGCACTCTCTAGCGGCCTCCAGCCACAACAAATGAGTCCCTGGGCTGCAACTATTGAAGCCTGTGTGCCTAGAGCCTGTGCTGCTCAGCAAGAAAAGCCACCGCAGCGAGAAGCCTGCGTACTGCAACTGGAGTGTAGCTACACTGTCCACAACTAGAGAAAGCCTGCGTGCAGCAACGAAGACCCAGTGCAGCCAAGTAAATAAAGCAGTGGGTACATATTAAAAAAAAAATCTGAATTGGCACCTGGTGAGTCTGTGCTTCACTGACAATAAACGACTCAAATGTGAATAAAGGATATCATTGAAAGCTGGGAGGCAAAATGACATGATGTCATGTGCCTTCTAGATGCCAACCTGCAGGAAGGCACACAGTATGCTTCAGTCAACTTCATAGAATTTTCTCAAAAGTGCTTAGTAGAGAGCAGTATGTCTACTGAGGAGAGATGAAAACCTGAAGACGTAGCAAAAGTATTGCAAGCCTTGTGAAAGTCTTGTTTCTCCCCGAAGGGGAAAGAGAAGAAGTCTTAAGAATCCCAATCCACTGAAAAGCCTCTTTTAACCTTGTTTCATGCTGCATGTTGGCCAGAAGTCAAAGGAGAGCATCGTGTAAATGTTGCAGAGGAATTGGGAGAATGTTGATTAAGGAGGTGATAAGCTGCCTTAAGGGTTCCCCGATGGCTCAGCAGTAACGAATTCGCCTGCAGTGCAGGAGAGGTGGGTTCAATCCCTGGTTCGGGAAGATTCCCTGGAGGAGGAAATGGCAACCCACTCCAGTATTCTTGCCTGGAGGATCCCATGGACAGAGGAGCCTGGTGGGCTACAGTTCATAGGGTTGCAACGAAACCGAAGTGACTTAGTGCACACGCACACACAAGCAGCCTTATGCTAAATGGAAGATTTGGAAATGTATTATTGCTTTACCAGGTTAATGGAGAGCCTGACCTAAGGAAAAAGGGGTCATCCTAAATGGCTTCCCTGGTGGCTTAGAGGTTAAAGCGTCTGCCTCCAGTGCGGGAGACCCGGGTTCAATCCCTGGGTCGGGAAGATCCCCTGGAGAAGGAAACGGCAATCCACTCCAGTATTCCTGCCTGGAGAATCCCATGGACGGAGAAGCCTAGTAGGTTACAGTCCACGGGGTCGCAAAGAGTCGGACACGACTGAGCAACTTCACCTTCACCTCACCTAAATGCAATGTGGTACCCTAGGTTGAATCCGGGAGCAGAGAAAGGACATTAGTGGAAAAACTGCTGAGATCCCAATAACGACTGGGGCTTAATTAATAGTAAAGCACCCGTGTTAGTCACTGGTTTTGACAGAGGTACCATGGTAAGGTAAAATTTGGTTAGATTAGATAGTTAATAGTAGGTGAAATTGGTTGACTGGTATATGAGAACTCTCGGTGCTATGTTTAATAATCTAAAATTATTCCCAGGAGAGAACTTTATTTTTAATAGGGAAAGTTTTCTTTTGTTTTTTCTAAAGATTTTTAATTTTTGACTGCACTGAGGCTTAGTTGCTCCTGCAGCATGTGAGATCTTAGTTTCCCAACCAGGGATTGAACCTGCCTCTCCTGCATTGGAAGGTGGTTTCTCAACCACTGGACACCCAGGGAATTTTCAAGAGTTTTCAAGGATAAGAGAGTAAGACAGAGGAAGAAGAGGAAGAAGATGAGGATGAGATGGTTGAAGATAAAGTAGATTAATTAGTTAGTTCTAGTATATATTTGAGTTGGTCACGACTGAAGCAACTTAGCAGCAGTAGCAGCAGCAGTATATATTTTCCTTTCCTCCAAAGGAATTAATTGTACTATACATATCTCAGGTTGTTTTTTTTTTTTTAAACAAAGACAATTGAAATCACATGAATGTGTAAGATAACATTTTCTTTTTGTTTAATAAACCTACTATTAAAATGATCATGTCTTTTAGTAATATCTTTAGTGGCCATTAACATTGTATAGTACAGAAAAAGGCTGTAAAGTGACATGGAAATTTAAAGCAAGTCATGTATAACACATTATGTATTGGATAGTAGTTTTTGTAAGCTTTCAATACAGTTTATATTAAATAACTTCTGTGAACTGAGTATCACTTTATAACTGAAAATGTAGCAGCTTTCTGTAGACATCCTCAGTGCTTGCAAGTATATACAACCTAGAAAATCTAGATACTTTTAAATAAAAGCATTTGCTTTGTGGAGAGATGACTCCCTTTGAATACTGATGGGAGACTTCCCTGGCGCTCCAGTGGTTAGGACTTCACCTTCCAGTGCAGGCAGTGCAGGGGTTCAGTCCCTGGTCAGGGAGCTAAGATCGTACATACCTCACAACCAAAAAACCAAAAGATAAAACAGAAACAATCTTGTAACAAATTCAATAAAAACTTTAAAAATGGTTCACTGTAAAAAGAAATGCTGGTGGATACTGTTGATACTCTCCCAGTGACTTCACAGCAGTTTATGCTTATCTTTGTGACCCTTGTGGGGTTGCAAGAAAGCTTATAGGTTGGGTCTAGAGGCCAGATAAGAGACTGAAAAAGTAATGGTTTTTCCGTCCGCAACTCTGGCCAGCACCCTCCACCTGGAACTGGTGGTTAGCAGAAAGTGATGATCTTGACAAGTTTAGGTAGAGTATAATTGCTTGATCCTAAACACTTGGAAACTAAATCAGTATATGTGGTGGTTTGGTTTGTTTCTTCAGCTTTATTTGTTGACCAATAAAGGAGGTTAGTTTTTTGAGTGTCTTTGAATTATAGTGACACTTCGAATAGACTGTGATCATTGTATTTTAGGTTTCTGTAGTTCTTAGGCTAAACACCCTTTTCTGACCAAGATTATCAGACTCCTGGATAGCTTTCTTTGAAAATAAAAATATTACAAAATGTGCCCTTTCTCAAGATGTAGGATTGGTGAGGTTGGAGGGGTTCAGTTACTCTTTGTTTTGAACATCAGTAGTATTCGTGCTATAAAACATTTTCATTCAAATATTTCTGTTTACTATACAGGCTTACAGTGGAACACCTCTAACAGAAGAAAAGGAGAAAATAGTCTGGGTCAGATTTGAAAATGCAGATTTAAATGGTATGCTTTTAACTTTTGTGGGGGGCATATGAATTAAATGTTTGAGGTTGACCTGATTCCAAAAAGAGAACCCTTACATTTTGTCAGGTTACTTTCTTTTAAAATGACTTTTTAAGTTTTCAAAAAACATTTATTTTCAACTGTAGAAACTTGATTAGAATGAATATTGTACAAGTCTTAGAGTCACTGTACATGTAGTGCCTAGCCTTAAACCTTAAGTCCAAGTAAGATAACAATTTCTTAGAAAAAAAGGTTTTCTAATTCAAGTTTGGTCAGTTGTATGGGATTTATAACAGCACAATAAAAATTAGTGTTGAACTTCTTAGACTTTCAAATATTTTTCTGGACTTCCCTGGTGGTCCAGTGGCTAAGACTCTGTGCTCCCAGTGCAGGGGGCTCGGATTCCATCCCTGGTTGGTGAACTAGATACCACACGGTGCAACTAAGAGTTCGAGCATCACAGCTGAAGATCCTGCATGCTGCAAGCAAGGCTTGGTGGTGGTGGTAGTTTGATTTAGTCGCTAAGTCATGTCTGACTCTTGCGACCCCATGGACTGTAGTTCACCAGGCTCTTCTGTCCATGGAATTCTCCAGGCAAGAATACCAGAGTGGGTTGCCATTTCCTTCTCCAGGGGATCTTCCTGACCCAGGAATTGAACCTGGGCCTCCTGCGTTGCAGGCAGATTTTTTACCCACTGAGCTATGAGGAAAGCCCAGGCTTGGTGTAGCCAAATAAGTAAATAAAAGGGAACTTGTTTTTTAAAAACATTATATTCCTGAGCAGAATTTATGCCAGTCCGAGGCCTGTTTGTTCTCAGACACCCTCCTTCCATGTCATAAAGGAGGTTAGTTTTTTGAGTGTCTTTGAATTATAGTGACACTTCGAATAGACTGTGATCATTGTATTTTAGGTTTCTGTAGTTCTTAGGCTAAACACCCTTTTCTGACCAAGATTATCAGACTCCTGGATAGCTTTCTTTGAAAATAAAAATATTACAAAATGTGCCCTTTCTCAAGATGTAGGATTGGTGAGGTTGGAGGGGTTCAGTTACTCTTTGTTTTGAACATCAGTAGTATTCGTGCTATAAAACATTTTCATTCAAATATTTCTGTTTACTATACAGGCTTACAGTGGAACACCTCTAACAGAAGAAAAGGAGAAAATAGTCTGGGTCAGATTTGAAAATGCAGATTTAAATGGTATGCTTTTAACTTTTGTGGGGGGCATATGAATTAAATGTTTGAGGTTGACCTGATTCCAAAAAGAGAACCCTTACATTTTGTCAGGTTACTTTCTTTTAAAATGACTTTTTAAGTTTTCAAAAAACATTTATTTTCAACTGTAGAAACTTGATTAGAATGAATATTGTACAAGTCTTAGAGTCACTGTACATGTAGTGCCTAGCCTTAAACCTTAAGTCCAAGTAAGATAACAATTTCTTAGAAAAAAAGGTTTTCTAACTCAAGTTTGGTCAGTTGTATGGGATTTATAACAGCACAATAAAAATTAGTGTTGAACTTCTTAGACTTTCAAATATTTTTCTGGACTTCCCTGGTGGTCCAGTGGCTAAGACTCTGTGCTCCCAGTGCAGGGGGCTCGGATTCCATCCCTGGTTGGTGAACTAGATACCACACGGTGCAACTAAGAGTTCGAGCATCACAGCTGAAGATCCTGCATGCTGCAAGCAAGGCTTGGTGGTGGTGGTAGTTTGATTTAGTCGCTAAGTCATGTCTGACTCTTGCGACCCCATGGACTGTAGTTCACCAGGCTCTTCTGTCCATGGAATTCTCCAGGCAAGAATACCAGAGTGGGTTGCCATTTCCTTCTCCAGGGGATCTTCCTGACCCAGGAATTGAACCTGGGCCTCCTGCGTTGCAGGCAGATTTTTTACCCACTGAGCTATGAGGAAAGCCCAGGCTTGGTGTAGCCAAATAAGTAAATAAAAGGGAACTTGTTTTTTAAAAACATTATATTCCTGAGCAGAATTTATGCCAGTCCGAGGCCTGTTTGTTCTCAGACACCCTCCTTCCATGTCACTGCTCCTTCTTGCAGAGGTCTGCTCCTTGTCTGTTGTCCTCTGGCTGAGTTTGGGAGGCACTGGTAGGAGATCGGAAGGGAGGATGGGAGCAAGGGAGAGTGTTAGTCCCGCTCCCTCTCTTCTGGCAGCTGCATTTCCTCCGTGCTTCTCTCTTCCTCTGGGCAGCTCCGCTCGCCTTTCTGCGGGGCGACCGCAGCACCCTGCTTTCCTCGCTGTCTTCTAGCTTAGGCGTGGTATTGGCTTCCTGCTTTTGCTAATTCAGTAGGCCACCATCTGTGGGACCAGTTGTCTGTATTAAGTTCCCAATTATGAATACACTGAGTTGTTTCATTTCCTAGTTGGACATTGATGGGTCTTACTCTTGAGTCTTTGTCTCCTCTGGGACGTTGAAGATTCTGCATTTTCCTTTAAAAACTGCTGTCCAGAACGCGGGAGGCTGTCACTTCCGCAAATCGGGAGGCTGTCACTTCCGCAAATCGGTTTCTTTTGGATTTGGATTCTCTGTCAGGTGGTTTGTTTAAATGGCAACTTGTTATGCCATACCGAGCAGAATAACACATTCGTTTGTATAGTGTTTATGATACATAACCTTTTCCTACAGTTATTTCTCTCTGAAAGCTTTTTATATTTAAAATTTCCTTGTTGCTAGTGTATTCTTCCTTTTCTTCTTTTCTCTTCTTTATTAAGAACTACTTACCTGTTAGTCATCTTTTATTTCCTGTCACCATTTCCTCATGAATTCAGACTCTTTTCTCTTCTGCAAGTGTATTTGCTTTGTGGATGTCAATGTATTAGAGGACTTTCTTGATTTAATAAGAAAGGAAATGTGGTCATGGTCTTGAAAATATTAGACAATAGCAAAAAATTATAAAGCATATGCAGAATGTTAAAAGTAATTGATTTTTAAAAGGTTTATGTCAGCAGTAAAATGACTTAAAAAAAAAAAAATCACATAATTGGGACACTCCTGAAGGTCTAGAGGTTAGGGCTCTGCACTGTCACTGCCTGGGGCCCAGGTTCAAGCCTGGGTCAGGGAACTAAAATCTTACAAGTCTCATGGCATGGTCAAAAACAAAATTCACTTTAAAAATGTCATCAAAATAATCTTTAGGAAAGTTGTTTTTTTTTTTAACAGCAAATAAGAATTGCTGGGGTAATAATGCTTTATAAAGCCTTTGCATTATTGAAGTGCAATGCATTTGCATCTGGAAATGTAGATGGATACCACTTATTTGGGACTTTATGTTCTGTTGAACTTATAATGGTTGTCCTTAAGAGTATCGTGTATCTTAGTTGATTTATTAAACTTTTAAATTTATACATCTTCCTGTTAAATACTGTAGCACACTCCCATATCCTTTAGTCTCTCCTTTCTATATCATATTGATAGTGTATGAAATTTTGTCCTGGATTTTTATGGATATTCTTTTTATCATCTCTGGCCCTAGGGGTGTGTGTGCATGTGCACACATGTATGCGTGTGATTTAAAGCCATAGTAAATATTACCAAGATATTTGATCCTCCTTAACTTCCCCAGTCTCTTACCGGATTTCTTGGATTTGTCTCTTATTTGTGTTCTTTCTTTAGGAATGTTTTATTTAGGTGTTTGTGTGGCAGACCTTCTGAGATATTTATAATTGAAAGAAAATTTGGCATGGGAAAGAAAAAGTAGGGTTCACTGGCTGCAAGTCCAGCATCTCTCTGAAGAAGGCTGTGTGTGTGTGTGTGCTAAGTTGCCTCAGTTATATCCGACTCTTTCAGACTATTTGTACTGTAGCCCTCCAGGCTCCTCTGTCCATAGGATTCTCCAGGCAAGAATCCTGGAGTGGGTTGCCACGCCCTCTTCCAGGGGATCTCCCGACCCACAGTGTCTCTTGCATCTCTGGCGTTAGGCAGGCTGGTTCTTTGCCACTAGCTCTGCCACTTTTCCATTGCATTAGAGATTCTTGATCAGCCAACCTGCCCTTCCCTGGTTTTGTCTTCCACAGCTGGGATGCGATTCCTTGATCATTGCCTTTTGTCTGTCATGACATCGTAAGGGAGACAGTGGAGAGGCTGCTTCTGGCCTCAGCCACAGTAGCTCAGCAGCCTGTTTCTTTGTCGAGCAGTTGGGTACCCAGAGATTGTATTAGGTACTTAGGCTTCTCTTTGCTAGACTTGGAGTTTTTTCTGGCAAAACAATTTAGAAGTCTTTTACCTGTCCGTAGATTTAAGTTATTTTATAATATTAATGAAACTCTATTAGCTGTTAATTTAAAACTTGCAGTCTTCAAGTTCAACTATACTCTGGTGATTTCTTTCTGTTTATTCCAACAGGCCTGAGAACTCTGCTTTTCATCATGGAATTATTAAATGGTGCCACTTGGCCCCTTACCACAGAGTTGCAGCCTATTTGATTATGGGCTTATCAGAGTTGGGGGTGGAGTAGATAACAGCTTATAGGAGAGATACTTCTGAGGAATCTGGGTTATTGGGATTCTCCTTTCCCGAATCCTTTTAGGTATCTCCGTTCCTAATCTGGTTTGGTGTCTGGTAGAAACTGCAACTGTTGGAGTTTAATAGAAAGGGGGATTAAGGCCCTTTGTGTCATTGTTATCGTTTTGTTTCTGCTTTCAGGCAGTCTCATTTATACCCAAGACTGTTTTTCTTGAGGCACTCACTGTACTGAAAAAGATATAAGAAGTAACCAAAACAGGTTAATATGCTGACATTTTCTGTCACATTCTCTAAAAGTGAGCATGTAGTGTGAGTCCCAAAACACATCAGGTTTAATCAGCTGGTTTGCTCCAGTATAAGAACTGCCAACTTTCTAGCCTTTGCAGGGTAATTCTTACTATCCTGAGTTGGTCAGTTCTAATATCAAAGTTTAAGAATATACTTAGATATCAATTTTTCTATTCAATAGGGTTTTTTTTTTTTAGTTGCATGTGATCAGTTTAAGGGAAAAAAGGTTTTAATTGTGGTAAAATGTGCTTAACATAAAATTTACTTTTCTTAGCCATTTTTGAGTGTACTGATCTGTAGTTGTAAATACATTCACATTGTTACACAGCCAATCTCCAGAGCTGTTTTTACCTTGTAAAACTGAAACTATACCCATTAAATAACAACTCTACATTCTCTCCTTCTCACTAACTCCAGGCAGCCACCATTCTACTTTCTCTCTGAATTGGAGGTACTTAAGCCATCTCATAAGCAGCATCATTCAGTGATATCTTCAGTTCAGTTCAGTTGCTTAGTCTTGTCTGACTCTTTGAGACCCCATGAATCGCAGGCCTCCCTGTCCATCACCAACTCCCAGAGTTTACCCAAACTCATGTCCATTGAGTCCAACATCTCATCCTCTGTCGTCCACTTCTCCTCCTGCCCTCAATCTTTCCCAGCATCAGGGTCTTTTCCAATGAGTCAACTCTTTACATGAGGTGGCCAAAGTATTGGAGTTGCAGCTTTAGCATCAGTCCTTCCAATGAACACCCAGGACTGATCTCCTTTAGGATGGACTGGTTGGATCTCCTTGCAGTCCAAGGGGCTCTCAAGAGTCTTCTCCAACACCACAGTTCAAAAGCGTTCAATTCTTTGGCGCTCAGCTTTCTTCACAGTCCAACTCTCACATCCATACATGACCACTGGAAAAACCATAGCCTTGACTAGACGGACCTTTATTGGCAAAGTAATGTCTCTACTTTTTAATATGTTATCTAGGTTGGTCATAACTTTCCTTCCAAGGAGTAAGCATCTTTTAATTTCATGGCTGCAATCACCATCTGCAGTGATTTTGGAGCCCCCCAAAATAAAGTCAGCCACTGTTTCCACTGTTTCCCCATCTATTTCCCATGAAGTGATGGGACCAGATTCCATGATCTTCGTTTTCTGAATGTTGAGCTTTAAGCCAACTTTTTCACTCTCCTCTTTCACTTTATCAAGAGGCTTTTTAGTTCCTCTTCACTTTCTATCATAAGGGTGGTGTCATCTGCATATCTGAGGTTATTGATATTTCTCCTAGCAATCTTGATTCCAGCTTGTGCTTCTTCCAGACCAGTGTTTCTCATGTGATATCATATATGTGTCTAAATTTCCTTTCTAAGTCTGTGTGATATCCTTTTTTTTTTTAATCATTTTATCTTTTCATTTGGCTTTACAAAGAATGCTGCTTTTAGCAGTTATTTTTGCAAATAACTCTTTGAGTCCCTGCTTTCAGTTCTTTTTGAGTAATACCCATAAGTGGAATTGTTGGCTCATAAGTCCTTTATAATTTTTTGAGAAACCACCATGCTGTTTTCCATAGGGAATTCTTTTTAAACCTACTCCCATGGCTGGGAAGCATAGTGGCTTAATCCCTTGACTCTTTCACTTCTCACTACTCCTCTCTGATGCTTACTTCTCTCCTCCGACTTGTCTAACGAGGTTGGAGCAGTGATTGCTCAAAGCTCTCTGTTCATAACTTTATGATCAAAGAGGAAAAAAGAGTCCGGGCAATCTAGCATGCTCAGTCTGGATTACCTTCCAGTTATGGGAATAGTTGCAGTGGCCAAGGATATGGCACTAGAATTGTCTCAGCTGGTTGTGTGCCTGTCCCTGTGCTTGATGCAGGGGGAGGGTAAGATCAGTTATCAGAAAAGGCGAGGTATAGAGTAGGAAGTGTGTGAGGCATGCAGAGAGAGTAGGTGCTCTAAGCCTCTGTTGCTCTAGTGTGCCTGGGTCCCCATTTCAGCTGCCTCCTAGACATCTTCACTTAGATATCCCCAAATGCCTCAAACTCTTAATCGTTTCCCATCTAACTACAACGCTTCAGTATCTATACTTTAACCTCACTTGCCTTTCAAGTCACTAAAAGCAGAGAACTTTTTATACCTTGGAATCTTTGCACAGGGGATCTTCTGGTTGAAATGAGGATTTTAGCCTTAATCCTCATTCAGCTGTTGTGTGCATGTGTGTGCCCTCAGTCACTCAGTCGTGTCCAACTCTTTGCGACCCCATGGACTGTAGCCTGCCAGGCTTTTTTGTCCGTGGGATTCTCCAGGCAAGAATTCTGGAGTGGGGTGCCATTCCCTCCTCCAGGGGATCTTCCCGACCCAGTGATCGAATGCACACCACCTGTGCCTCCTGCATTGCAGGCAGAATCTTCATCGTTGTGCTACCTGGGAAGCCCCTCATTCACCTATCAGCATCTACTAAAAGTGAATTTCCAGTTTTTAGACTGGGCGTTGGTAGAATATTGCTGCTATCAACATGCATGTGAAATACAGAAGAAGCTGGTTTGGGAGGAAAGATTTAATTTCACTTACACCTTGATTTTTGAGGTGAGCAGAAAATCCAGGATCTCCCTCTCCTCCTCCCAAGTGCAAACATTTTTCCAAGCAGGGAGAGTATACTGAGTGTGCTAATAGGTGAGGTTAACAAATAAGATAGACTATAAAAAAGTTTATTGAAATATAGATGATTTACAGTATTGTGTTAATTTCTTCTGTATAGCAAAGTGATTGTTATACATATCTATACATTCTTTTTCATCTTCTTTTCCATGATGGTTTATCACAGGATATCGAATATAGTTCCCTGTGCTATAGAGCAGGACCTTGTTGTTTATCCATCCTATATATAATAATTTTCATCTGCTGATGCCAAACTCCCAATCCTTCTCTCCTCTATCTCCCTCCTCCTGGGCAGCCACAACTGTGTTCTCAGTGAAGATAGACATGTTGTTGAAGAATGAGTGAATCAAAGGAAAATGTTGTAGTTATCTAAAACCACAGAGGAAATGCTACAGATCTCTATAGGAAAAACTGTAAAGTCCATATTTAGGGGAGAAAAAAGAAACCAGTGAAAAAGTTAAAGAGCAGTTATAGAATAACCAGTGATGGTATGATAAAAGATATAAAGTCAAAGAATAAGGATTATTTAAAGCTGTAATAGTTCTGAAGAATAACCTAAAATTTTTACAAAACTAAGAGCTTCACTTAAAAGTTATGAAGTCTGCTCTCCCACCATCCAGAGAAAGAAAAAGAGCACAAGTGACTAAGCAGAACCTAAAGTAAGATAAAGGAGGTTTTTGTATAATGACCTCAGGATTTTATATGTGGCATTTGAGCCCTTAAAAGTGACAACCTGTGATCAAGGTGGTAGCTGTGGTACAAAGATGACTCAGTATCGAGAGTCCTGAAATTGCTCTTCAGCTTTGAGTAAATTATACCCACCTTGTTCTTTGTTTTTGGGTGGCCGGCCTTCCCTGATAGCTCAGTTGGTAAAGAATCTGCCTGCAACGCAGGAGGCCCTGGTTTAATTCCTGGATCAGAAAGATCCCCTGGAGAAGAGATAGGCTACCGCCTCTAGTATTCTTGGGCTTCCCTGGTGGCTCAGCTGGTAAAGAATCCGCCCACAATGTGGGAGACCTGGGTTCGATCCCTGGGTTGGGAAACTCCCCTGTTTTTTTTTAAGTTTTTTTCTTTTAGGCCACACCACATGGCTTGTGGGATGTCAGTTCCCTGACCAGGCATTGAACCTGGGCCCCCAGCAGTGAGAGCACAGAGTCCTAGCCGCTGTACAACCAGGGGATTCCCTGAACTTGTTCTTGTCAGTGATAAAATGAAATCGGCTCCTGCTCTACATATAAAACAGGATTTTTGTGCATCAGATTAGATAATGTATATACAGAGCAATGGAATATTATAAAAGAACATTTAAATGTTAGATGTAAAGAGAATCGGGCTTGCCCCGTGGCTCAGTGGTAAAGAGTCTGCATGTAGTGCAGGAGACGCAGGTACAGTCCCTGGGTTGGGAAGATCTCCTGGAGAAGGAAATGGTAGCCCACTCTAGTATTCTTGCCTAGGAAATCCCTTGGACAGAGGAGGCTGGCAGGCTACAGACCATGGGGTCACAGAGAGTCGGACACGGCTGAGTGACTGTTGTTGCTCAGTCACTCAGTCACGTCCGACTCTGCAATCCCATGGACTGCAGCTCACCAGGCTTCCCTGTCCTTCACTATCTCCTGGAGTTTGCTCAAACTCATGTCCATGAGTCGATGATACCATCCAACCATCTCATCCTCTGTCACCCTCTTCTGCTCTTGCCATCAGTCTTTCCCAGTATCAGGGTCTTTTCCAGTGAGTCGGCTGTTCGCATCAGATGGCCAGAGTATTGGAGCTTCAGCTTCAACATCAGTCCTTCCAATGAATATTCAGGGTTGATTTCCTTTAGGATTGAGTGGTTTGATCTCCTTACTGTCCAGGAGACTCTCAGAAATCTTCTCCAACACCACAGTTCTTTGGTGCTCAGCCTTCTTTATGGTCCAACTCTCACATCTCTTCGTTACTACTGAAAAAACCATAGCTTTGACTAGATGGACCTTTGTTGGCAAAGTAATTTCTCTTCTTTTTAATACACTAAGTTTGTCATAGCTTTCCTTCCAGGAGCAAGCGTCTTTTAATTTCATGGCTGCAGTTACCGTTCATAGCGATTTTGAAGCCCAAGAAAATAGTCTGTCACTGTTTCCATTGTTTCCCCATCTGTTTGCTATGAAGTGATGGAACCGGATGCTATGATGTCTTTTGAATGTTGAGTTTTAAGCCAGCATTTTCTCTCTACTCTTTCATGTTCTTCAAGGGGCTCTTTAGTTCCTCTTTGCTTTCTGCCATTAGGGTAGTATCATCTGCATATCTGAGGTTACTGATATTTCTCCTGGAAGATCCACTGGAGAAGGGATAGGCTCAGATATGCAGATGATAATCTCTTCTGCTTCTGTTAGGTCCATCCTGTTTCTGTCCATTACTTTGCCCATCTTTGCAAGAAATGTTCCCTTGGTATCTCTAATTTTCTTGAGATCTCTAGTCTTTCCCATTGCATTGTTTTCCTTTATTTCTTTTATTTTTTGTTTGTTTTCTTTTCTTTTCTTTTTTTTTAATTGCTTTTTTCGTCTTTGTTTTTTGTTTTCCTTTCTTTGCGTTGCTTAAGACTGAGTGACTAAACAATAATGAAAGAGAATTAATTATGCCCTTAGGTTAAATAAGCTTATGATTCTGAATTTTGCTGGATATAGAATCATGTGCTATTAATTTTATGCTAGTGAATTCCTGTCAAAGGAAAATCAGCATAAAAAATCACTGGGACTTCCTGATGGTCCAGAGCTTAAGACATTGTGCTTCCACTGCAGGGGGCACAGATTGGATATCTGAAGAACTAAGATCCCCCATGCTATGCCTTGTAGCCAAAAAATAGGAAGAAAAAATTACTGATTATGAGCTGTGTTCAAGATTTTGATCTTTATATTTGAGTGATGGGAAGTCACTAATGTAGAGGATAGAAGGTGAGTAGATATGCCATTTTTTTTTTTTTTTTCGGTTGTGCCTCTTAGCTTATGGGATTTTAGTTCCCCAGCCAGGGATAGAACTGTGGGCTGATGGCAGTGAGTACAGAATCCTAATTAGTGGACTGCCAGGGAATTCCCCAATATGTGTATTTTGAAAAGATCACTCTGACTCTAACACAGAGTTTGGTGGATAGTGGTGGAGGCAGAAGGTCACTCAGGCTTTTGCAATAGATGTTGTAGACAGAGGTGGTGGTGGTGTAAGCAGAGAGCTGTTTAGGAAGCTTGCTCATAGATTTATTGCTGGAGGGAAGGAAGAAGTCGGTTCCTGATTTTGCTATCTGGATAGATAATCATGCTGTTCCCCAAAATAGGAAACCCTGGAAGATCATGTTTGGGGAGGAAATCCTGATCTTAAAGTGGAATTTGATCTTCTGTTAAGACATCCAAAACCCATACTGAGGAAGTCACTAGCAGAGAGTAACTGAAGCAATGGTTGGAATGCGATCACTTAGGGAGGGTTAGTGTAAGAAGAAAAGGGAGTTTAGGAATTCTGTTTGAGTAACTCTAATATTTCAAGAGAAGTTAGAAAAGGATGAGCCAGCGGAAAATATGGTTAGCATTGGTTATAGCTGCTGAATAATCTTAACAAGATGTTCTTAAAAAACATATATTGGATTCAACAACTTGGAGGTTACGGATGACCATAGTAAAAGTCACCTGGGAGGAGTGTTGGGGCAGAAACACATTCTGAAATAGGTTGGGGTGAATGAGAGATGAAAAACAGATGGCAGTTATAAACAAAGAATTCAGCTCCTAGAAAGAGAGGAAATAGTGAAGTCAAATAAAGGGACAGGGATATTACTGGCTTATGATTTAAAAAAACCCTTATTTAGGGACTTGCCTGGTGGTCCCTGGTGGGTTAAGATTCCAGGGTTCCTTTGCAGGGGTTGTAAGTTTGATCCCTATTCAGGGAACTAAGATTTGCACATGCTGCCTGGAGCAGCCAAAAATATAAAAACAAACCCACCTTATTTATTGTGCAAATATATCATGATAAATAGCACAAAAGTATGGATCACTGAATTTTTACACATCGTAAATCTGTGAAGCCATAACTAAGGTAGAAAATAGAATGTTGCTACCTAATTGCCTAGTGATTCTGAATTTCATATAGAGAATCGTTCTGTATATAGGCTTTTGTGTCTGGCTTCTTTTGCTTATTATGTCTGTGAGGTTCATCCATATTATGGTATATGGTAGTAGGTTGTTTTTTTCCTGTGCTGAGTAATGTTGTGTTTTACATTGTATCTGTGTACCACTGTGCTTGTCCTTTCTCCTCTTCATGGACTTCGGGTTGATTCTAGCTGTAATTACTTGATTGCAGTAGTACTGTGGTAAGCATTCTTGTCTCTTGGTGTATCTTTGCTGAGGCTTCTTATGAGTTTATACCTAGAGTGGAACTACTTGGTCAAAGGGCATGGGATCGTCAACCTGAGTATATATAGTCTGTTTCCCAAGTGGTTATACTGATTTACATTTACCAGCACTAAATAAGCAGCCTCTTCATTCCATATCCTGCCAACTCTTGGTTTTGTCATTGTGGTTTTCATTAACACTTCCTTGATTACAAATGAGGTTGAGCCACTTTTCATGTTCACTGATGATTGATTTGAATATCCTATTTTTGAAGTGTTTTTCATGTTTCCTGCCTATTTTTCTAATGACCTACCTTTTTCATTTTGATTTTTAATTTGTACATGACTTAGCAACTATATTATGTATGTATGTGAATTAGACAAATCCTTGTGGGGTTATGATTGTCTCTTCTCCCAGGCTCTGGCTTGGCTTTTCACTCTCCCGGTCAGGGTGGCTCATGAGAAACAGAAATTCTCCATTTTAATGTAATAAATTTAACGTAGTAGAATTTGCTGGTTTTTTTATACTAGGAGTTTTTTGTGTCCTGTTGTGAAGTATTTTCCCTGTACCATAATCATGAAAATACATTTCTACAGTGTTCCTCTAGTGTTTTGTTAATTTTAGCTTTGTCGTTTATATCTAAAATTCACTGGTATTGATTTATTTGAAAAATTTTAAAAGATAGACACTTTAGCATGTTTAGATACTCATTGGGAGTATACAGTACGTGGAAGGAATGGGAGATACAGGAAAGGAAGGGTTAGAAAAAGAGCCCTGAGAAGGTGAGAGAGAATAGGATCCAAAGCAGAGTGATTTACTTTATTTTTGTTTGTTTAGAAAAGTTCTATTCATCCTTCAAAACCCTAGGTCATTGAGGCTCTATGGAGCCTCTCTTGGTACTCCAACTTTATCATCTCTCCATGACGTTAGTCATCTCTGCCCTAGCACCTACATTTATTGTTGCCTTTTTCATGCTGTTTCAGAATCATCAGCTTATACATCTGTCTCCCTTGTCAGACTGGAGGTTTCTCACTTTAAAAATTATTGGAGTATAATTGCTTTGCAGTGTTGCATTAGTTTCTGCTGTATAACACAGTGAATTAGCTATGTGTCTACATGTATCCCCTCCCTCTTGGACCTCCCGCCCACACCTCCCCTCTCTCCACCAACCCACCCATCCAGGTCATCACGGAGCACCCAGCTGAGCTCCCTGTGGTATACTGCAGGTTTCCACTAGCTCTTTTACACATGGTAATGTATTTATGGGCTTCACTTGTGGCTCAGCTGGTAAGGGATCCGCTTGCAATGCAGGAGACCTGGGTTCCATCCCAGGGTTGCGAAGATCCCTTGGAGAAGGGCAAGGCTACCCACTCCAGGATTCTGGCCTGGAGAATTCCATGGACTGTATGTGTATAGTCTGTGGGCTCGCAAAGAGTCCTAATCTAATTCATCCTACCCTCCCCTTCCCCTTCTCAGAGTGATTTACTTTAGACAAAAGGAAAGAGAATTGTGTGTCATAGAGTGGAGTGAAAAGAGAGTGAGTGGTACAGATGCATGTAGGTCTTTGGCAACAGAAAGTTTCTAGACTCCTTGTGTGGTATATGAGACACATTATCTGCTGAGTAAGGAGAGATTGCGCGGAGTCAGGGCTTGAAGAACAGTTTAAGAAAGTCATTGAAATTGTAGAAGAAGTTTCAGAAAATTGAGTACATTTGTTGTGCAGTTTTGAAGGCTCAGTTGAGGTTTGTGGAGATAATTTATAGTGGTGACAATTGTGTCTCATTGTGTGATTTTCTCTCGTGGTACTTGCTTACCATGGAATATACTAGGGTAGTGGACTGGTTGGATTCATCTAGGATTGAGGTTTTGCTGGTTGGGTACCATGCAAAGATCCCACACAAAGGGATAAGAGAATGTAGATGACTGGCAGAAGTTACTGAGATGCCTGATCAAAGACTGTTAAGGCAGGAGGAGAGTAAATATATGAGAGAGGCCTGAAGAGTAGGGAGAAGGCAGGGTTTCAGTGGATTGGAGGTCTTAATGAAGTCAGAGAGCAAATCACAAAGCAAATAGTTGAGCAAACTTACTGGAAGATAAGGTTGTGCTCTGAGAATAAAAGGCTTGATGAGTGATTTTTGAGGTGTAATAGTTCTGTTCAGTAAGGATATAGTGTATAGTACTGATGATAAATGCTTAATATTCACTGATGTGAACTGGAAAAGTTGATTAGAAAAGTACACATAATTCTTTAATTGTGAACTGTATGTCCAGTGCATTCAGATGTGTCAGGATTTACTATCCCCTGTGAGTAAAGGAACATAATTTTTCTTCCATTGCTAAATTTATACATGTTAGAATTCATATTTGTATTTAGTTAATTTTGTTAAATATTTTACTTTGATTTGCCTTTATAGGTGATTGTGTTCTTGATATTAGTATTTCCTGGGTATCTAATGAGAGTTTGATTTTTATTTTAAAAAATTTCTTAATTAGAAAAAAATTTTAATGTAGCATAATTTTTATGACAAGAGTAATCATATTGGCACAGTGCTTCTTGTGCCAACTTACACAAGCCCTCTAGCTCTCTGCAGAGACCTTTAGTCCATCTTTTTTTGGCCCTACCATCTGGCACGTGGGATCTTAGTTTCCTGACTGGGCATCCAACCCTCGCCCCTTGCATTGAGAGCACAGAATCTTAACCACTGGACCTCCAGGGAAGTTCCCCCACTCCTCCCCATCTGGCGTCTTACTCTGCCTTATCCTCTGCCTGTTGTTTCTCAGAGAGTCCAGGTACAACTTGTGAACCCACACGACTTACGCTGTCTGCCTCTGCGGGCACTGCTCCGCCGTCCTTCACCCGGCGCTAGTGTTTCCCCTGGGTACTGCTGTCACTCTGTCTGGTTCTGTAGTCTACTCTTCATGTGAGATGGAGTGATACTTGGTACTGGTACCCTCCTGAGAGAGTTTGATTTTTAAAACCTACTTGTACTAATTATAGGTACTGTTCCCTGGTGGCTCAGTGGTAAAGAATCCACCTGCCGGTACTGGAGGCGCTGGTTCCGTCTCTGATCCAGGAAGATCCCTGGAGAAGGAAATGGCAGCCCACTCCAGTATTCCTGCCTGGAAAATCCTGTAGACAGAAGATCCTGGCTGGCTACACAATAGTCCAGTTCAGTTCGGTTCAGCCGCTCAGTCGTGTCCGACTCTGCGACCTGTGAATTGCAGCACGCCAGGCCTCCCTGTCCATCACCAACTCCCGGAGTTCACTCAGACTCACGTCCATCGAGTCCGTGATGCCATTGAGCCATCTCATCCTCTGTCGTCCCCTTCTTCTCCTGCCCCCAGTCCCTCCCAGCATCAGAGTCTTTTCCAGTGAGTCAACTCTTCGCATGAGGTGGCCAAAGTACTGGAGTTTCAGCTTTAGCATCATTCCTTCCAAAGAAATCCCAGGGTTGATCTCCTTCAGAATGGACTGGTTGGATCTCCTTGCAGTCCAAGGGACTCTCAAGAGTAAGTCAATAAAGCAGAAATAGATGTTTTTCTGGAACTCTCTTGCTTTTTCTGTGATCCAGCGGATGTTGGCAATTTGATCTCTGGTTCCTCTGCCTTTTCTAACACCAGCTTGAACATCTGGAAGTTCATGGTTCATGTATAGCTGAAGCCTGGTTTGGAGAATTTTGAGCATTATTTTACTGGTGTGTGAGGATGAGTGCAATTGTGTGGTAGTTTGAGCATTCTTTGGCATTGCCTTTCTTTGAGACTGGAATGAAGACTGACCTTTTCCAGTCCTGTGACCACTGCTGAGTTTTCCAGATTTGCTGGCATATTGAGTGCAGCACTTTCACAGCATCATCTTTCAGGATTTGAAATAGCTCAACTAGAATTCCATCACCTCCACTAACTTTGTTCATAGTGATGCTTTCTAAGGCCTACTTGACTTCACGTTCCAGGATGTCTGGTCATAGGTGAGTGATCACACCATCATGATTATCTTGGTCATGAAGCTCTTTTTTGTACAGTTTTTTTGTGTATTTTTGCCACCTCTTCTTAATATCTTCTGCTTCTGTTAGGTCTATACCATTTCTGTCCTTTATCGAGCCCATCTTTGCATGAAATGTTCCCTTGGTATCTCTAATTTTCTTGAAGAGATCTCTAGTCTTTCCCATTCTGTTCTTCTCCTCTATTTCTTTCCATTGATTGCTGAGGAAGGCTTTCTTATTTCTCCTTGCTATTCTTTGGAACTCTGCATTCAGATGCTTATATCTCTCCTTTTCTCCTTTGCTTTTTGCTTCTCTTCTTTTCACAGCTATTTGTAAGGCCTCCTCAGACAGCCATTTTGCTTTTTTGCATTTCTTTTCCATGGGGATGGTCTTGATCCCTGTCTCCTGCACAATGTCAGGAGGGGTCACAAAAGAGTCAGAAATGACTTAGCAACGAAACAACAATGACAAACAAACAAAAAAACTACTAGTTTTGTGATTTCAGCTTTCTTTTCACTTTCCTTTAAATGTTTTCCAAAACTTCTGAATTTTTAAAGAAAATATTTATTTGGTTGGGTCAGATCTTAGTTGTGGCACCCGGGATCTTCATTGCGTCCTGTGGGGCCTTTCATTGTGCCAGACTCTCTACTTGTGGTGCTTGGGCTCAGTAGTTGTGGTGCTCAGGCTTGGTTGCCCCCACAGCATGTGGGATCTTAGGTCCCTGACCAGGGATTGAATCCATGTCTTCTGCATTGCAGGGCATATTGTTAACCACTGGACCACCAGGGAAGTCCCGAAACTTCTGAACTGTTTATTGCAAAATAATTGAAGCAGTCGTTATGCATTAAAGGAGTGTCGTTGTTTTTGTTGATTGACACTATGTCTTAAATTTCCCCTTCTGTTATTTAATTCTAATGCAGATACATCAAGAAATCTGGAATTTCATGAAATTCATAGCACGGGGAATGAGCCGCCTTTGCTGATTATGATTGGCTACAGTGATGGAATGCAGGTCTGGAGCATCCCTGTAAGTATGAAGATGCTGACTCCCTGAAATAGAAAATTTTGCAGCATGCTAGCTGGTGGCCATATTTTCTCTAAGGACTCCTCCATTTATTTTGCAAGCAGTTGCTCAGAGACTGCTTTGTGTGGAACCCCATAGGAGGCCCAAGGAGTAAAGGGCAAGTGGGAACTGAACCATGTGGTAAATGGTTTGTAAAGTAGGCCAGCGATTGTGGGGATCACTTTACATGGAAGATCTCACGTCTCATCATGGTAACCCTACGAAGTAGGTATTATTATTCTCTTTTCCTGAAATTTTTACAAAAGAGTAAAGAGGCTAAGCCCTGGAGAAGGAAATGGCAACCCCCTCCGGGGGTTCTTGCCTGGAAAATCCCTTGGACAGAGGAGTGTGGCATGCTACAGTCTGTGGAGTTGCAGAGTTAGACACGACTTAATGATTAAACAGCAACAAAGAAGCTTATAGAAGGCTTAAAAAAAATTAGCGATTATTAAAGAAAAATGTTTTGAGTCAGTTAAAACATCCACATGGTACAAAATTCAAGAAGTGTAAGTGGGTGACAAAACTCCCTACCACTGTTTTCCTCAGTTTCCTTTATCTTGAGTAGTTTCTAGTTCCCTAGGATTTCTAGTTTCTTATGTATCCTGTTTTTTTTGGCAAATAACATTTATATTTCTCCCACTCTGCCCTTCCTTAACAGAAGGGAACATACTATACAACTGTCTGTACTTTGCTATTTTTTACTTATGAATTAGTATTCCAAGAGCTTCTCTATGAAATATATAGCCACATATAATTCTCTTATTTGGACTTTCCTTAATTTATATAACTTGTTTCCAATTACTGGAAACACTTGAGTGCACCCTCCCCTCGCCTTTTCTGATATTAGAAACGATGTATACATGAGCTTCAACTAAGGTCGTTTTGTGTCTGTGTATCGGTTTAGGATAAATCACAGTTTTGATAAATGTTTTAAATTGCCTAGTAGTGGTCCAGTACTCTTGCCTGGGAAATCCCATGGACAGAGGAGCCTCGTAGGCTACAGTCCATGGGGTCGCTAAGAGTCGGACACGACTGAGCGACTTCCCTTTCACTTTTCACTTTCGTGCATTGGAGAAGGAAATGGCAACCCACTCCAGTGTTCTTGCCTGGAGAATCCCAGGGACAGAGGAGCCTGGTGGGCTTCCGTCTGTGGGGTCGCACAGAGTCGGACACGACTGACGTGACTTAGCAGCAGCAGCAGCAGTGGTCCCAGTTTCCATCTTCAGTCCTACATGTGCTTCTCTGGGATGACCAAAAGTAAATGTACTAGAAGAGGAAGAGGCTTGGTGGGATCACAGCTCAGTGAAGTGTAGTTGGGACTACATACTTTGGCTTATACTTAGTTATATTCTGGTGTTTGGCATGGCCTAGATATCATGTCTCTCCTGTAGATTGGGGTGGAAGGCCTAGTTGGCAGGTGGAACATCTATTGTGTAGTTTTTTTTTTGCAGTTGGAGACCTGGGGCCAATATTTGTGCCTTTAATAAATGCATTTACTACATTGTTTGAAGCCTATTTTGCATGGGTGGTTCAACTAGAATTTTTTTTCTTCTCTTTTCGATTCTTTTGAATTCTTATGGTTACTTTCTAAAAGATTTATAAGCAAATATATATTGCCTCAAATTTAATGAAATGCTAGATGTTCTTGAGTACAGAATTTGGCTTAAGGATTATTGAATAATGAGTATATTGATCTTCATAATTCTTAAATATTTTAAGTAAAAATATTATTTATTCTTATATTCTGTAAATCACTGATAATGAACTATAGTTCTTATAGTTCCCTCTAATCTTAATAGGGGGCTTCCCTGGTGACTCAATTGGTAAAGAATCTGCCTGTAATGCAGGAGACCCAGGTTTGATCCCTGGGTTGGGAAGATCCCCTGGAGAAGGGAATGGCAACCCACTCCTGTATTCTTGCTTGGAGAATTCCATGGACAGAGGAGCCTGGCAGGCTGTTTAGTCCATGGGGTTGCAAAGAGTCAGGTACGACTGAGCTACTAACACACACACACACACACACACACACATACATGCACTAATCTTATAATAATTACATATCATATTATTAAATATTTAGGATTTGAGGCTTTATATTTCTTAAGAATTGGTTTTATTTTGCAGAGATAGAAGAATCCTGTTTGTATTTCATGGATCGAGTGAACTTGTTTTTTTGCCTTTGGGGATATGAGGTTGACATTTTTTCAAGACCTTGCAATATTGTTTATAATTGAAGTATCATGCCAAAGATATAGAGAAAGGACCTAAAATGTAACGGTATTTCGTTTGTTTGCTTTTTCCTAACAAGAGAAATAATTCTAGATTGTGTTCAGAGGAGAGGATTTTGTAAATGTAACCTTTTCTTATTAATGGAGACTATTTTGATTCTTAAAAAATTTTAGTTTTTAATGATTGAGTGATTGGAGTATAATTGCTTTATAATGCTGTGTTAGTCTCTACTGTACAGCAGAATGAATCAGTTATATGTATATAAATGTATATATATCTTCTTTCTTGGATTCCCTTCCCATTTAGGTCACCACCATTTTGATTCTTTACTCTGTTTGTTGACAGACTTGAAGGCAAAGAGGAAGCTAGAGCTTTAACAGGGTTGGGCCTTGTGGGATTAGGGGTGTTGACCAGATTGAGCACATTCCTTTGGTGGTACTCAGGCTGCCCACTTGCTTTGGTTATAATTAGAGGTATCACTTTTAATAGTTGACTTATGTCTAGCTCTGAGTAACTTAAAGGTCTTCTGAGTAATTTTAATTACTTCTTTAAAGTAATTCTTATGCCCAGATTGTATTTTGAGAGAACTAAATAATCTTTTCTTTGTGGAATTTTCATTGACTGTCAGTTGTTACTATTGTGGTAGTATAGCCCCCATGAAGACTGGTTCAAGAATTAGGAGGCAGTTTGGAAAAATCAGCTCCTTCTGTTGCACTGATGGAGCTCTTCCTGTGTTCAGAGAGCTTTATATACACATTGTCTCATGTGTTGTATACTGTGAGGGAGAAGTTAGCCTATTTTATAGGTGGTAAGGTCACACTACTTAAAAAAGGAGGAATTGGAATGTAAACCCAGTTCTGTCTGACTTCGCATTCAAAGCCCACTATCTAAGGGCTCTATTTCCTCTCTGCGGTAGCAGAAGATGTACCATGCAAGTGGTATGGCAGCTTAGTGTTAGTTTTCAGTGTAAAAGGTTATGATGTACCTTCATATGTTCATCCTTTATAGACTAGCGTGAGTTACCCATTACTCGAACTAAACCCTTCTGAAACTTGTTTATCATTAGCTAGCCATTCAGTTATTTAAGTATTACCATGTGTAGATGAGGAGCTTATGTTGATCAGTCTAGAAATAAACCTGGTTCTAAGGGACCTTTGAGACCATAAAGCGTATTTGCTTTTGAGTTAAATGAGGGTGGGCAGAAAGTCAATCCTTGTCTGAATTTCAGCTCATGCTTCAAGTTTGTGCCCAAGGTTGATTTTATATAATTGTCGCACCTCTGAGTCTCAGATTAAGAAAATAAACATCCTGCCTAAACATTAAAAAAAATTGTTTATAAAGTTCGTTGTTGTTGTTCATTCACTAAGTCATTTGTGACTCTTTGTGATCACATCGCCTGTAGCAAGCCAGGCTCCTCTGTCCAATGCTGTCTCCCAGAGTTTGCTCAAATTCATGTCCATTGAGTTAGTGATGCTTTCTAACCTTCTCTTCCTCTGACACTCTCTTCTCTTTTTGCATTCAATCTTTCCCAGCATTAGGATCTTTTCCAGTGAGTCGGATCTTTTCCAGTGAATCGGGTCTTTGCATCAGGTGGCCAAAGTATTGGAGCTTCATCTTCAGCAACAGTCCTACCAATGAATATTCAGGGTTGATTTCCTTTAGAATTGACTGGTTTGATCTCCTTTCAGTCCAAGGGCCTCTCAAGAGTCTTTTCTCCAGCACCACAATTCAAAAGCATCATTTCTTTGGTGCCCAGCCTTTTTTATGAAATGCACAAATGCAGTTGAGGCTTAGATGATATCTCAGAATCTAGCTAAGTAGAGTTAGCTCAAAACTGTGCAGAAGTAGTATCTCTACTGCCCAGTCCCTGCGACTTTGTGTATGAGATGCCTGCAGGAAAACACCAGTATTCATAGCTTTCCCAAGCTGTCAGGCGCCTTCTGTCAACACATCTGATGTAACATGAGAAAGAATAATTATTTATGTTGTTGTTCTGGATAAATAGGTCCCTATCCTACTCATGCCCAGCAATGTCATTACCTCTTTTTGGTAATGTGAATATCGGTGCTCTTGCTTAAAATTCTTTTTTAAAAAATTTATTTTCTTTTGGCCATGGTGCGTGGCTTGTGGGATCTTAGTTCCCCAGTCAAGGTTTCAATGTGGCCCTTGGCAGTGAGAGCACAGAGTTCTAACCACTGGACTGCCAGGGAATTCCTTTAAAATTCTTAAAAAAATTTTAAAAAATTTATATTTTTTATTTGAAGGATAATTGTTTTATAGAATTGTTATTTTCTGTCAAACATTAACATGAATCAGTCATAGGTATACATATGTTCCCTCCCTTTTGAACCTCCCTCCCATCTTGCCCCTCTAGGTTGTTACAGAGCCCCTGTTTGAGTTCCCTGAGTCATACAGCAAATTCCTATTAGCTGTCTGTTTTACATATGTAATGTAAGTTAATTAAAAAAATCAGCAGTACATGGACTAAAGACCAAATAGGTTTATGGGATTTATATGGAAAAAAACCCCCAAAAACAGTAGTTCTGTACTTTTCCTTGAACTCCCATAATTCTTTTAGCTCTTGTTATCTTAGTTATTTATTTTATTTATTTCAGTTATTTTAAAATACCTTGCTTGTATTCTTTATATATATATTTTTTCAGCCAGTCTTACACATAGGTTGACTGGGTACCCTGAGATATGAGAACTTAAAAAGTGTTCATTTATTCAACACAAGTCTGTAATAAAGTATGTATTTTGAGCAAAATAGGGCCTTTTCTCTAATGGAGCTAGTAAAAGAACTGGATTTAAATAAAAATAAATAAAGATAAATTGTAATATGAAGAAAAAAGAGATTATAATAAGAAAGTGGCATGGAAGTAATTAAATTTAGCCACAGTATGATTGGAACAGCAAATAGTAAAGTCAGAGGTTCTGAGGTGGAAATGTTCTTTACTCTATAGTTGGACATTGATTGAGATTTCTTAAGTTTTTTCTTCTTAAGAATATTGAGATAAATATCTTTATGATTATGTAGTTTAGAGAGATCAATAAAAGATATGCTAAGGCTCTTGGTAGATTTGCCAAATTGCATTCTTATAAAGCCATGCCATTTATACTTGCCTCGTTCATTCATTAATTCATTCACTCAGCAAAGATTTATTGATTGTCTTTTATATGCCAGACCTTGTTCAAGGTGCTGGGAAAACAACAATGAGCTAAACAAAACCATTATTCTTATGGAATTTCTGTTCTAGGTAGATGGATTGAAGAGTGGGGAAGATAATATTAAAACATGTACCATGCTTTGATAATAGATAAACACATACCAAGTGTTATAGTGGGGTGGTTGATGTTGTTGTGGCTTGTTGTATTATGTAAGGTAGTCTTGGAAAGCCTCTCTCAGTGACTTGCAGAGCAGAAGTGTGGAGGAGTAAGTCTTGTGGGCATTTGAGGAAGGGGCATTTAAAGGCAGTACTCTCTCATATAGGATTCTGTTTCCTATATTTAAAAATAGCAGGAAGACACTTTGGTGGAGCTTGGTGAGCAGGTGAAAAATGCTGGGTATCTCAGAGGTGGTGCTGGGCTACAGTTTTGCATGGTAAAACTTAAAATGAGCTTTGTACCGTTGTAAGAACTTCAAAAAGTCTGAATATAGAGCAAAGTTGAACCAATTTTACGGAAAATATATATACTCACCACCTCGATTATACCATGAAAATTTTTACTGTATTTGCTTAATTTTCTCTCTACCTATAGATCTTATTGGGTGCATTTCAAAGTAAATTGCAAAATCAGCATGGTTTCCCCTAACTACTTTTGCATGGCTTATCATTAAAGTTGAATATTTGATTAGTTTTTAATGTAAAGTTTACCCACAGTTCAATACACAGATCTTAATATGTAAACTTCCTGAGCTTTGATAAGTACATGGCAGCCCAAATCTCTGTCAAGATATAAACCATGATTATTATTCAAGAAATTTCCCTTGTGGCTGTTCTCAATTTTTCCTCCATCCCATCTGTGAAACAGCCATTATTGTTATCTTATTTTCCACTATAGATTAGTTTGTCTGTAGATTAGTTTTGCCTGTTTTAGTTATGGCACTCAGGCTTAGTTGCCCTGCAGCATGTGGAATCTTCCCAGACCAGGAATTAAACCCATGTCCCCTGTATTCGCAGATGGATTCCTATCCACTGCACCACCATGGAAATCCTCTCATCCTCTTTTGAAGTGCTTAATATTTTAAACAGATCTTGAAAATGTATTCATTACAGTACCTAAAAGATGAGAGTTGTATGAAACAGTGTATTTGAGGTTCAGTAAGTTAAGATTTATTAGGAAAAACCACTGGACCATTCAGGTATGACCCCTTACGATTATACAATGGAAGTGACAAATAGATTCAAGGGATTAGATCTGATAGAATGCCTAAAGAACTATGGACGAAGGTTCGTAACATTGTAGAAGGCAGTAATCAAAACCATCCTCAAGAAGAAGAAATGCAGAAAGGCAAATGGTTGTCTGAGGAGTCCTTAAAAGTAGCTGAGAAAAGAAGAGAAGCGAAAGGCAAAGGAAAAAAGGAAAGATATCTCCACCTGAATTCCAAAGAATAGCGAGGAGAGATAAGAAAACGGTTCCTAAGTGATCAGTGCAAACAAATAGAGGAAAACAATAGAATGGGAAAGACTAGAGATCTCTTCAAGAAAATTAGAGATACCAAGGGATCATTTCATGCAAAGATGGGCACAGTAAAGGACAGAAAGAGTATGAACCTAACAGAAGCAGAAGATAATAAGAAAAGGTGGCAAGAATACACAGAAGAACTGTGCAAAAAGATCTTCATGACCCAGATAACCACAGTGGTGTGATCACTCACCTAGAGCCAGCCATCCTGGAATGCGAAGTCAAGTGGGCCTTAGGAAGGATCACTATGAACAAAGCTAGTGGAGGTGATGGAATTCCAGCTGAGCTATTTCAAATCCTAAAAGATAATGCTGTGAAAGTGCTGCACTCAATATGCCAGCAAATTTGGAAAACTCAACAGTGGCCACAGGACTGGAAAAGGTCAGTTTTCATTCCAATCCTAAAGAAAGTGAAGGTGAAGGTGAAGTCGCTCAGTCGTGTCCGACTCTTTGTGACCCCGTGGACTGTGACCTACTAGGCTTCTCCATCCATGGGATTCTCCAGGCAAGAATACTGGAGTGGATTGCCATTTCCTTCTCCAGGGGATCTTCCCGACCCAGGGATCGAACCCGGGTCTCCTGCATTGGAGGCAGACGCTTTAACCTCTGAGCCACCAGGGAAGTCCCAATCCTAAAGAAAGGCAATGCCAAAGAATGCTCAAACTACCACACAGTTGCACTCGTCTCTCATGCTAGTAAAGTAATGCTCAAAATTCTCCAAGCCAGGTTTCAACCGTGTGTGAACCGAGAACTTCCAGATGTTCAAGCTGAATTTGGAAAAAGCAGAACCAGAGATAAAATTGCCAGCATCCGCTGGATCATCCTAAAAGCAAGAGAGTTCCAGAAAAACATCTATTTCTGCTTTATTGACTATGCCAAAGCCTTTGACTGTGTGGATCACAACAAACTGTGCAAAATTCTTTTAAGAGATGGGAATACCAGACCACCTTACCTGCCTCCTGAGAAATTTGTATGCAAGTCAAGAAGCAACAGGACTGGACATGGAGCAACGGACTGGTTCAAAATTGGGAAAGTCCTGCTTATTTAACTCAACGTGCAGAGTATATCATGGGAAATGCTGGACTGAATGAAGCACAAGCTGGAATCAAGATTGTGGGGAGGAATATCAATAACTTCAGATATGCAGGTGACACCACCCTTATGGCCGAAAGTGAAGAGGAACTAAAGTGCCTTTTGATGAAAGTGAAAGAGGAGAGTGAAAAAGCTGGCTTAAAACTCAACATTCAGAAAACTAAGATCATGGCACCTGGTCCTAACACTTCATGGCAAATAGATGGGGAACAGTGACAGACTTTATTTTCTTGGACTCCAAAATCACTGCAGATGGTGACTGCAGCCATGAAATTAAAAGATGTTTGCTCCTTGGAAGAAAAGCTATGACCAACCTGGACAGCATATTAAAAAGCAGAGACATTACCAACAAAAGGCTGTCTAGTGAAAGCTATGGTTTTTCCAGTAGTTATGTATGGATGTGAGAGTTGGACCATAAAGAAAGGTGAGTGCTGAAGAATTGATGCTTTTGACCTGTGGTATTAGAGAAGTCTTTTGAGTCCCTTGGACAGCAAGGAGATCCAACCAGTCCATCCTAAAGGAAATCAGTCCTGAATATTCATTGGAAGGACTGATGCTGAAGCTGAAACTCCAGTACTTTGGCCACCTGATGGGAGGAGCTGACACATTGGAATAAACCCTGATCCTGGGAAAGACTGAAGGCAGCAGGAGAAGGGGACAACAGAGGATGAGAAGGTTGGATGGCATCACTGACTCGATGGACATGAGTTTGAGCAAGCTCTGGGAGTTGGTGACGGACAGGGAAGCCTGGTGTGCAGCAGTCCACAGGGTCGCAAAGAGTCAGACACAACTGAGCGACTGAAGCTAAGATTTGGAGTGTTTTCTTAGATGTGCTGCAAAGAAGCAACACTAGGTGTCGCTAACACATTGAGCTAAGAAAAGTCCAGCTGTTCCCTTAAAAGAAAATATTTTCCCTAAAGCTTTTAGTGTGGCTTTTACACTTTTTGTCTTGCCTTTACATTGAAAACTTCAGAGAAAACCTCCAAGGACATATTTGAGGTGAATACCAATTAGCTTATTATCTGTTAGAAGATGGGTGCCAACTTTGCCATGTTGAGATTGCTAGCCAGGAAACAATTTTTATAAGGGTTTCATTTGGGAACAATCTAAAGTCAGTGATTTGGGTAACTGGCGAGCAGAGAAAGTTTGAATATGGACTCAAATCAAAAAAATTGCCTTTGTTGAGAGTAGAGCCTTATTTTGTTTGGTTCAGTCTCTTATTACTGGAAAGAGAAGTAATGGATGACTCTTTAGTCACTTGGCAATGGAGGATCTTTGGGTGTCACAGAGTGAATAAAAGCAGAAATGAAGAATAATATTGAAATAACTTGTGGAATTCTGCCAGGCTCCTCTGTCCACGGGATTTCCCAGGCAAGAATACTGGAGTGGGTTGCTCTTTCCTTCTCCAGGGGATCTTCCCGACCCAGTCATCGAACCCGGGTCTCCTGCATTGCAGGCAGATTCTTTACCATCTGAGCCACTAGGGAAGCCCTAATAGAAGCAGAAGTGCAGAAGAATGTTTAAGTAGCTTGTGGAATTCACTTAGATTAGTAGAGGAAAATCTTTTCTGTGGAATATGTTTCCTAAGGTATTACTTTAAATAAGTCTATATCTAAAGTTTAGTCTTTCCAGTGTTTAAATAGTGGCTGTGACTTTTGTTGATTTGAAAAATGAGTTTGAAATTTATTATTGTAAATCAGAATCTCTCGTTTGAAATATTTTTGATATTTTTCCACTCTAAAATGGAAGATCTTCTTTGGACACAAGCTGACCAGTGAGTGTGCGGAAGGCAGCTGTTTTTCTTATGAATTTCACTGAATATGTTAAATACCATAAAGTGCAGAGATCGTCAGTGAGCAGATTGAGTTTTTAACGTGTGTATGTAACTTTCTGGGCACCACTCAGATTAAGACACAGACCCTTTCCAGCGACTCAGGAGTCTCTCATGCCACCTGCCTGTCACTACTGCCCTCCTTGTATCCCCAAGTAACCACTATTCTGACTTCTATCACCAGAGATTAGTGTTTTCTATTCTTGAACTTAAAAAAAAACAGGGTGTGTGTTGGGGGCTGGTCAGAGATAATCCAGTCTATTCTTTTGTGTCTGGCTTCTTTCTCTCAACAGTGTGACTATGAGATTCTTTCATGTTATTGTATATAGCAGTGATTTGTTCTTAATTTTGCTGTATACTATTTTTAGTGTCCTACTCTTTGCAACCCCATGGAAAGACACCTCTGTCCATGGAATTCTCCAGACAAGAATACTGGAGTGGGTTGCTATTCCCTTCTCCAGGGGATCTTCCTGACCCAGAGATCGAACCTGAATCTCCTACATTGCAGGCAGATTCTTTACCATCTGAGCCACTGGGGAAGCCTTTCCATTATACAACTGATTAACATTTTTGTTGATTCCACCTTTTGAATATTATGGATAAAGCTACTCTGGTGTTCTTGTATGTGTTCCTTGGTGGATATATGCTGCACCCACTTCTCTGGGATGTAGACCTAGGAGTGGATTTGCTGTGTCTAAGTGAACGTGTACGTTTAAAACTTCAGTAGATATTGCCAATCAGTTTTCCGAAGTGGTTTTACCAGTATGTACTCCCACCAGCAATTTAAGCAAGTTTCACATGCTGCACGTTCTCACTAGCTCTTGGTATTGTCAGTCTTTCTAATTTTAACCATTCCTGTGTATATGGGTTGGTATCTTATTGTGGCTTTAAAGATGCTTTTATTTTGCAATAATTTTTAACTTTCAGAAAATTTTGTACTAATATAAGGAACTCCTGTTACTCATTACCCAGATTTACCAGTGAAGGAGATTTACTTTTTCTTTATCATTCTCTCAATTTTTTCTGTGTGTGCAGATTTTTTTCTGAACCATTTATCAGTAGGAGAATTTATGCCCTCCTTCCATAAAAAATTCTGTATATATTTTCTGGGAATAAGCACATTATCTTTTATAACCATAGCACTGTTATCAAAACCAGCACCTTTAAATTTGATACAAATAATAATCCAGTCCATTTTCTGATTTCATCATTTATCCTGTAGTCTTCCTTATAGGTTTCTTTAAATTTTCACTTTTTAAACGTTGTCTTTTGATGAAGGAAATCCAAATCAAATTTTAAGTGGTTTATTCTATTCTTAATGCTTTTTGTATCCTTGTTTATTCTAAGGCCGTGAAAATATTCTGTTATGTTTTCTGCTAGAAGATTGCTATTATCTTTAGATTTATAATCCTTTTGAAATTTTTGGTATATGGTTTGACACAGGGGTCAAGACTTTTTTGAACTGAAAAAATTTAAAAATGTAATTGATTTAGCACCATTTCCTGAACGGACTGACTTCCCAGGTAGCTCAGTGGTAAAGAATTCACCTGCCAATGCAGGAGACTCAGGAGACGTGGGTTCAGTTCCTGGGTCAGGAAGATCCCCTGGAGGAGGAAAGGGCAACCCACTGCAGTATTCTTGCTTGGAGAATCCCATGGACAGAGGAGCCTGGTGGGCTACAGTCAGTGAGGTCACAAAGAGTTGGACGTGACTGAGCACGCACGAACTCAGCACTCCTGGAAGGACCATTCTTTGCTCACCAAATATGAGTATGTAATTTTGACCATTTCTATGTTTTTGCTTTTATTTTTAGTCTATTTTCAAATTGATTTTTAAAACCTTTGAATTTTGAAAAAAATTATAGACTCATGAGAAATTGCAGAATATTAGAGACCTGGGTGCGTTTCCCTAAATTTCTCCCAGAGGTGACATATAAATTATAGTACCATATCAAAACCAGGAAATAGACATTTACAATGATTAAAATTTTTTTTTTATTGTTAGTCTTTTCCAGTTTTATTTAGATTTAGTTGACCTACTACATTGATCTTTAACACCATGAATTATGGTCATTTTGCCTGTTTTGAACTTTATGTTGATGGATTCATAGTATATGTATGAACAGACGCAATGATTAATCTTGAGACTAAGTGCCTTTTTTTTTTTTCAGTTTGCCATATTTGAATATTCTTCACCTTGGCCTGGGGATTATTTGCAGCTAGACAGAGTGCATTGATCACACGGTTTTCTCTTTATGCCTTTGCTTTTAATCTACTTTCTTTCCTTTTTAAAAATTCATTTAAGTAGATTTATTATTGTATTTATTTATTTATGACCGTTCTGGTCTTTGTTGCTATGCGGACTTTTCTCTAGTTGCATCAGGCGGGGTTACTCTCTAGTTGCAGTGCATGGGCTCAGAAGTTGTGGCTCTGGGGCTCTAGAGAGCAGGCTCAGGATCAGGGATTGAACCTGTGTCTCCTGCATTGGCAGATGGATTCTCTACCACTGAGCCACCAGGGAAGCCCTGTCTTCTTTCTTTATGTATATGTTTCTGGTTTAAAAAGTACTGGTCATCTTGATGTGAACTATCAGAAGTGATAACAGAATTAACAAAAGATTGTTTTAAAAGGCTGATATTTTTTAAAATAAGAAATTAATTAAAATGATTTTAATATATAACACATAAAAGTATGCAAATACAAGTTATATATATTTGCGACTCATTCTTGCCATTATTGGCATTTTGGAGCAGGTGACTCTTTATTATGGGGGGCTGTTCTGTACATTGTAGCATACATAGTCACATCTGTGGCCTCTGTCTACTAAACGCCCAAACCAACTCCCTTAATTATGACAATTAAAAATGTCTCCAGTCATTGCCAAATATCCTCTGGTTGAGAACCACAACTCCAGAGAAAATTTTGGTTGAAACTACTGGCTTAGATACATATAATTTGATGGGAAAAGTTGTTGAGTGTAGTTAAGCATACCAAAGATTTATTGTGCATGTATACGTGTACACACACACGTTAGTGAGAATTGTTTTTAAAATGGAATTGAAATATCTGTATTTTTAAATATTAAAATTAAGTGCTATCCATTATAAGCCTGTTCTTTCCCTTAATATTCATTCAGGTTGATGAATGAATTACACAGGTAATCAACTGCTCATTTTTTTTTTTTTTGGATGGGAAGAGTGAGATAATAGAATATAATAGGTTTCTGGGGACTTTCTTATTGGCTGTACCAGGTGGCGTGTGGGATCTGGTTCCCTGACAGAGACCAAACCCGTGCCCCAGACAGTAGAAGTGTGTCTCAACCGCCAGACCACCAGAGAATTCCCCTTTGGGGGCTTTAAAAGGGGACTGAGCTAGTATTTCTATCTTCTAAATTTTGTTCATAATCTATTTAATGTTTGAATTTTGAATACAGGCCCAAAGGAATGAAGTGAAGAGTTTCTGATTTCATAATTTTTAATTCAGTTTTCCTGTGTGTTTCATTATTTTCTGGAAATATTGATTTTGCATTAGCAGTTGGGAGAATTCTTTGTAAGTGTCTCTAGAACTGTGATCAGGTTTTCATGGTCTATATCTCTGGTGCCAGGTACATTGTCTGGTAGGATACGTGTGTGTGTATTTACATATATATTTACATATGTATGTGCACATATATATATATATGCACATGTATATATGAGTATATATGTTAATAAATGTTTCAAGATTTCAGCCTTTTGTGGATATTCTAAATGTGCTAGGGAGTCAGTATCAGAAAGATTCAATTTTATAATCTTTTGCTGTTTGCTTTCATTTCATTTCCATTCCCAGTCTATCTCCTTTTTCTAAAATCTCTTAAAAAAATTAATTAGCAGAACCCTCGTTTTTCCCTTCAGCCACACTGGAACTTTAGGTCTATGGCACATATTAGGATGTAGCTAAGGGCTGAGCCCTGCCGCGAGGAGATCGCATTTTACTTGTGCCCTGTGTCACTACATAATTGCAGTCTGTGTCAGTGCTTCCCAAATGGGAGTGATTTTGCCCCCAAGGAAACATTTGTCTATGTTTGCAGACATTTTTTATTGTCATCATTAGGAGTTGCTACTGGCATCCAGTGAGTAAAAGCCAGAAATGCTGTTAAACATCGTACCGTGTACTGGACAACCTCCCACAACAAAAATTGTGGCGTCCAAAATGTCGGCAGTACTGAGTCTATGAGATTCATGTCACGATGGGGGTTTGAGCAGAGTGCAGTAGAGCCCTGAGCAGTGTTGGGGTGCTTTGGGGAATTTTGACGCTTGTGCTGCACAGTGAAATTTCATAATACAAATAGTAACAACTATTAAAAATCAGAATGTACTACACACATTATTTTAGGCACATTGCCCTTTATTGCCTTACTATCCTATCAATTGACTAGTTACTATTATTCCCAGTTTACAGAGAAAAAAATTGAAGTTTGTATTTAACCAGCTCAGCTTCTTTGATAGATAAGGGAAAAAAAAAGTATTTTCAGAGCAGTTTTAGGTTCATAGCAAAATTGAGCTGAACGTAGAGTTCCCACCACATCCTCTTGCCCCCACAAACACATAGCCTCCCCATTAATCAGCATTGCACATCAGAGTGGTGCCATGTTTGAATTGATGAACCTGTGCCGACCCCACATTATCATTCAGAGTCCATGGTTTACATTAGATTTGCTTTCAGTGTTGCACATGCTGCGGGTTTTGACAGATGTGTAATGACACGTCCCCACCATTACAGTATCACACAGAGAGTCTCCCTGCCCTAAGTGCGCTCTGCCTGGGCCCTGATCGAAAAATCTCGTGTGCTCCCTCCTCTGGCAACCACTGGTCTTTTTACTGTCCATGTAGTTTCGCCTTTTCCAGAATGTCCTGTACTTGAAATCATGCAGTATGCAGCCGTTTCAGGTCAGCTTCCTTCACTCAGTGACATGCATTTGCGTCTCCCTCACATCTTGCCATGGCTGATAGCACATTTGTTTCTAGTGCTGGGTGATACCCCTTTGTCTGGAGGCACCACAGTGTCTCTATGACATATACCTTTAAAAATTAAGACGTATACCTGTAAAGATTACCACAAAATGTACAAATGTCAAGTCTATAGTTTGATGACTGTGTGTTTTATGTATGTTTATGTAAGTGTGTATATATGTGTGTACACATGCAAATAAATGGAACTACCATTGAGAACAAAATGTAGAACATTTTTCTTACTCAGAAAGTTCCCCAGACAGTATTAACCCCAAGGTAATCACTATTCTGACTGTAGACTAGCTTTGCCTTATTGAACTTTGTATAAGTAGAGGCACACAGCATGTGCTTTTATACTTCGTGTCTGTCTTTTGCTGTGTCTTTTTAAAAATTCATCTGTGTTGTTACATTTTGTAGTAGTTTGTATTTTTTCTTTTTTTCATGACTGTGTTTCATTCTGTGGATTGAATATACTGCAGTTTGTTTAGCTATTCTTCTTTTGTTGGGCATTTGTGTTTCTGGCTTTTGGCTATAGTGAATAAAGCTCCTATGAACATCATTGTAGATCTGTGAATAATACTCTGTTTTTGAGTATCTACCTAGGAGTAGAATTGCTGGGTCATAGGTTAGGCATGTATTTAACTTTAACAGAAATTTCCTGGAGTTTTCCTGGAGCCTGTACCGTTATACACTTAACATCTGCAATATCTAAGAATTCTAGTAGCTCCATTTCCTGCACCTTTTGGCACTGTAAGTCATTTTTTTATTATCCGGTCAATCTTATAAGTTTGTATGATACCCATTTTACAGAAGAAAAACCTTAGCCTTCCTTCTCTTTGATATAATCAGTTTCTCTTTGGTTAGATATCTACTGCAAAACTATCTTCAATCCACAGATTATATCAGTGTAGGTTTACAATGCCAATAAAATATAACAAGCTCAGTCTTTTAAAAGTAGAAAAAGGCTATAAGCCAAAATTGGCTTATCTGTAGCATCGTTTTCTCTTGTTCCTTTTCAATTGGACATGTACTCAGTGTGAAATGAAATAACGAGTTAAGGGGAATCCAGTTTGTGTGTCTGAGTGATTATGAAGTGTTTATGACAGCTCCTAGGCTGACACGCTCTGTAATGGTGTTACTGAACACCTTCTAGTCTGCCTCCAGGCGTGTGTGTCTGTGTAGTCTGAGTGGTTTTACATTAACATCTACCCGGGGTAAGATCTTTTGACTACAGAAGTGTTACTTGCAAATGGAAGATACCATTAGGGCCGCTTCAAAGCTCCGCGATGGTATTTGGACTGGTGGTGCTGAAGTAATGACTGGGGTTTTGAAGTGTAATGTCTAAATCTGCGTTGCATAACCGGAGGAACGTGTGAGTTTAAACTGCTTTTCTTTGATCTTCCTTTCAAAAATCAGGATAAAGGGGAAAGGTTAAAGTTTCCTTAAGATACTCCTCTCTCTGTGTGTAAAAAAAATTTGGAAGTATGAAAATATGATTACAAGTTCCGTTCATTATTTATGTTCTGCGGTTTTCATATTGGTCTTGAAACTCACTTCCTTCTTGCCTCAAGTTTTGTATTTTGAATTTAGTGTTAAGACCAAAATACAGACTTGGTTGCTGTCTGCTTTATGTGGTTAGCGAATATCTGTTCTATAAGTTGTTAGTCCTCACAAATATGCATTTTAGGTGGTTTTTGCGGTTTGCATTTTTTTCTTGATGGCATGCAGAGTAGGTTACAAAGATACTGACACTGACATTAACTGAATCATTTGTGGTTAGCTAGGCAAAAAGTAAAACAAAAAAACTTGTCCCCTATTTCCTCCTACTTTTAGGAGCTTTCAAAAGAACTACTTTTTTTTTTTTTTTTTACCATTAGGAATACTTTGTTCAAAGTGTGCAATCTTTAGTTTTTGAAATTGTTGGAGAAGACTTGTAGCACATAAAATGACCGCCTGGCAGTGTCTTGTTCGAGGGAAGAGAAAAAAAACAACTCAAGTTTAAAACCTGTTTTTGAATACAGTGTTAACAGGAGATTCTGATGCCTCTTTGATCTGGACGTGTTTTCTTTAGTTTCCTTATGTCTGAAATGAAAGCATGTCATCAGATTGGAGAGCGCTTGCTTTGTAGTTGTGATTGGCACTCACGTAGCTGGGTGCTAGCCTCCTGTTGCCTAGGAACCGAATATGTTAGTGTAGGGTGACACTTCCATCTCCTACCCCTGTCTCTTGTTTTATGTTTTTATTTTTACCCTTTTTCTTTAACTAAAGAAATTTTTTGTGTGTATGTATTTACCTTTCCTCCTCAATTAAAAAAAAAATTATTGTTGTTACTCTGTAAGTTAAAGGCTATTGGGAATTCCCTGGCTGTCCAGTGGGTAGGACTGTGTGCGTCTATTGCAGGGGGCATGAGTTTGATTCCTGATCCCTCAAGGGGCATGGCTTGACCAAGAAAAAAGAGAGAAAACAACAACAACGCAAAAACTGTCATGAACCCATCTTCATTTTAAAGAACTTCGTAAGTTCAGTTGTGCTGTATGTATGTGAGAGAACTAGCAAAGTGATAACTTATATACTTGTTTATTTAAATAGACCCAGTAAGGGCCTTTTGTTGCCTGAGGAACTGAATTCTTTAGTATAAGACCTTAACAACTCTTCATTCCTCCTTTCTCTCTATATTTTTACCTTTCACCTTTGCAAGACCCAGAGGATTGTTAATGGCAACCTAGTTCCCATCAGCTGGCCAAGGGCCATGCTGAAGACCTTTCTCTATATTTTTACTTTTTTACCTTTTATCTCTCTTTTTTTTGGTGTGGGGGGGCGGTGAGGGCCTGGGAGGGTATCAGAGAAGTTTAAAATTTATTTGTGAAATCTCCACATTTTCCATATATATTTAAATACACATTAATAGACTATTTTCAAAGCAGTTTTAGGTTTACATAAAAGTTGAGGAGAAAATACAGAGAATTCCCCTGTATGCCTCAAACATAACTGCCTCCCCACCCTGGTTTCCCCTGTTAACATCTCATATTAATAATGGCAATGCCTGGCTTATAAGATCTTAGTTCCCCGACCAGGGATTGATCCTGGACCCACAGCAGTGCAAGTGTGGAGTCCTAATCACTGAACCACTTGGGAATTCCCGTGGTACTTTTTTTAAATTAGTGAACCAATATTGACACTTTATTAACTTAAATCCATAGTTTACATTTTTCTGCTTAGTGAAAAAATTCTGTTTGGTATTACTTTTAACTGTAAGACTGATGAAGCAATGTTTACTTATTAAGAACTTCATTTCAGTTGTGTCTATATGGCTGCTACCTGTGAGGCAATTAGAAAAGATTGATGTCTCCATTTGTTTATTTAAGTGGGTTGTTTTTGCATCATTCTTGGTAAGAAAACCTGTTGCAGGTAAAAACTTCACATAAACACAGAAAGGTTGTAATGAGTGTGGGATGTTTGCCAGGTGGAGTGGCCAGGAGTGTGAAGACCAGTGTGATGAAGCGTGCTGCCCAGAGGAGGTGCTGCTTGTCTCTTAGGCATTGGTCCTTCTCTTGAGAGCTGGAAAGCTTAGGAAGTGTTATACCAGTGGGTTCAAGAATGAGTTGTACCCAAATGTGTTTCATGATATGGTATTATAACACATTTCCAGATATTAAATATTAGCAACATGTTTTGAAAACCAGGGGGCAAAGGCAAATTATGCCAAGTACTGTTGAGATTGAATGATGAGGCCAGTATAGACCTAGTCAGTTATTTATCAGTCCAGTCATCCAACCAGTATCTTTCTTTTTTAAAAAAATATTTATTTATGGGTGTGTAGGGTCTTAGTTGTGGAGAAGGCGATGGCACCCTACTCCAGTACTGTTGCCTGGAAAATCCCATGGATGAAGGAGCCTGGTGGGCTGCAGTCCATGGGGTGGCACAGAGTCAGACACGACTGAGCGACTTCACTTTCACTTTTCACTTTCATGCATTGGAGAAGGAAATGGCACCCCACTCTAGTACTCTTGCCTGGAGAATCCCAGGGACAGGGGAGCCTGGTGGGCTGCCATCTATGGGGTCACACAGAGTCGGACACGACTGAAGCGACTTAGCAGCAGCAGCAGCAGCAGCAGCAGCAGGGTCTTAGTTGTGGTGTGCAGGTAAGTGTGTGGGCTCTATAGCTGTGGCTCGTGGGCTGTCTTGTTGTCACATAAAGGTTCAGTTGCCCCTTGGCATGTGGAGTCTTAGTTCCTCGACCAGGGATCAAACTCCTGCCTCCCCTCCATTGGAAGGTGGATTTTTAACCTTAACTCTCTCTGTGTGCCAACTATGTGTTTTACATAATTTATTAGTTCAGTTAGTTCAGTCGCTCAGTAGTGTCCAACTCTTTGCAACCTGGAGTGCTTCATGGACTGCAGCACGCCAGGCCTCCCTGTCCATTACCAACTCCCAGAGTTTACTCAAACTCATGTCCATTGAGTCGGTGATGGCATCTAACCATCTCATCCTCTGTTGTCCCCTTCTCTTCCCACCTTTAATCTTTCCCAGCATCAGGGTCTTTTCAAATAAGTCAGTTCTTTGCATCAGGTGGCCAAAGTATTGGAGTCTCAGCTTCAATGTTTTATTGATAAATAAAACATTTTATTAATAACTATGAAATTTAGTACCATTACTTTGTTACATAGATATGTTATTACCCTTATTTTAAAGCCAAACTCAGATTTAGCACACTTAAATGGTTTGTAAACACAAATCCAGTTTATTTTCTACTGTAATAAACTGTTGGAATCCTTGATGTTGTTGATGTGGTATTTGTAACTGATGGTCTCTTGTACTGTACTCACTTGGCATTGTTGCCATAGGCCATGATTTCAGAATAAGAATAAAACTTCTGGGGTCCTACCTATTGGGGGCTTTTGAAAGTGCAAGTATTAGTTGCTCAGTTGTGTCTGACTCTTTGTGACCCCATGGACTGTAGCCCACCAGGCTCCTCTGTCCATGGAATTCTCCAGGCAAGAATACTGGAGTGGGTTGCCATTTCCTTCTCCAGGGTGCTTCTAACTCTCTTAGATTTTCTAGCTAGGACTTCACTTTCACTTTTCACTTCCATGCATTGGAGAAGGAAATGGCAACCCACTCCAGTGTTCTTGCCTGGAGAATCCCAGGGATGGGGGAGCCTGGTAGGCTGCTGTCTATGGGGTCGCACAGAGTCAGACACGACTGAAGTGACTTAGCAGCAGCAGCAGCTGGAACCAGAGGCAATGTTCGGAGAATTCAGGTGTGAAAGGTATTTTTGACTGGAAGTCAGGATGTGCTTGAGATAAACATGAGGAATTCTATTTCTGATGTCTTTTATGTCTGATGCCTTGGTCTTTTAATTTATATTTCCAGTCTAAAATTGCCCTACTGTATATGTTATAGCCATTTTGAAAAATAGGTAAATTAATGCCTCTATTTAAGTTTTTTAGAGATTGAAACTTGCTGAAGTGTTTATCAAAGAAAAAGACTACTAAACATTGTCTTTTGTGTTTGAACTGCCTGAGTTATAGGGGGAAGATACAGTAATTTTTTATGTTTCCTATCTTTAATAGGGACTGTATTTGCTTTACTGGAGAAGGAAATGGCAACCCACTCCAGTGTTCTTGCCTGGAGAATCCCAGGGACGGGGGAGCCTGGTGGGCTGCCGTCTGTGGGGTCGCACAGAGTCGGACATGACTGAAGTGACTCAGCAGCAGCAGCAGCAGTATTTGCTTTGAGTGTTTGTGTGAATTTTTACAAATCAACATTTTTCCATTTCACGGGCAATCACTTTGTTATAACCCAATCATTTTACCTTATATGGGGAGGAGAGATTCTTATTACTGGATTTAGAATTAAAATATGAATTCAGTCATGGACCAAAAGCTCTAGTTTTTCCAGAGCTGCTAAAAAGAATCTCATTCATATTTTGTGCTGATTAGCATACAGAAGGCTGGGAATCAAGGGTCCTTCAGGACAGAACTCTATGTCATGCACCTTGGTAGAGGACAACTATACTAAAGGTTGTTTATTTATTTAGGTTGAGGCAGCATTGCTTTGCCAGAGAAGACTGATTTATGCCTTTCACTCACTGTTTAGCCCTGCTAAACAGGGCTAAATCCATAGTTTTTAGAATCAAGCAGCTGTATTGGGCCAGAGACTTTATCAGGCCATTCATGAAATACTATAACTGAATTCCGACAAGCACATGAAAAGGTGTTCAAGCACCTTCTTGGAAGAAAATGCAAATTAAAACCACAGTGAGAATCCCACTGAACATCCACCAGAGTGATACCAAGTATTGGATGTGGAACAGGTAGAGAACTCTCTCTCTCTCTCTCTCTTTTTTTTTTTTTTAACTTTATTTTACTTTACAATACCGTATTGGTTTTGCAATACATTGACATGAAGAGAACTCTCTTACACTGGTAAGTTGTTCAGTTACTGTTTCATTAAAAATCTCCAAAAATGTGCCCATATTCCTAGTACAAAAGCAGTTTCAGTAGTATGTACTCAAACATGTCTCCTAAATGCCATGTGTAAGAATATTCATAGCAGTATTCCTTATGATGTTACCATTTTAAAAATGGTAAAATCATGACACTTATACAACTGTAAAATGGACATGTGTCATAGATTTTATTTAACTTGTTAATGAGGTGTTAGGCAAGTTATCGCTGGTTCAAAGGAGAATCTGAAGAATGGTATGAGCAGTTAGGAATGCTGAAATGAACCTGTTAAGAAATGGGAACCCAGCTCATATCCTGTTGGGACAAAACTGTACTGCTTGGGATCTTTTTTACCAGTGGAATTCAATTGCATCTCTGCTAGACAAAGTTCATTTGCATTTCTGTGGGCAAACGTCAATTGCCTTACTATCAGTTTTCTACAACTTAAAGTATTGTAAGATAGCTCGGTGAAGAACAAAGGTGCAGGTTCTTACAGAATCAAATAGCCCTAAAGGATCTACTGTACAATTCTTGATAATCCACTGAAAGAACACACAGTAACCTTTTTCCCCTTTGAAAGTTTGTGCAGTTTTTCCTGATATTTTATGAGCCCCAACTAGAAACAACAGACTTTCATCAGCCAGTGGTAGAATGGATAAACTGTAGCATTTTTATGCAGTAGAAATCTATGTAGCAACAGAAATAATCATATGCAACAATACAAATGAACGGGCATGTGATGTATAAAAGCCGTTCACGAAAGAGTACATACTGTGTGTTTTCATTATAAACTTGAACAAGTAAAACTTACATGTTAGAAAAATCAAGATAGTGGTTATTGTAGTGACCCAAGGATGAAAAGAGCAGATAAAACCCAAGGAGAGTCTTAGAATGCAGGAATGGAAAAACCAGACCCTTATTGTCTTTCCCTCCCGCATGTTGTAACTACTAACAGATTTCAGGTCTTCCTGAGCAGTATAACCTATCTCCCCTCCTATCCCATCAGTTCAGTTCAGTCGCTCAGTTGTGTCTGACTCTTTGTGACCCTGTGGACTGCAGCATGCCAGGCGTCCCTTCCATTGCCAACTCCCGGAGTTTACTCAAACCCATGTCCATGGAGTCGGTGATGACATCCAGCCATCTCATCCTCTGTTGTCCCCTTCTCTTCTGCCTTCAGTCTTTCCCAGCATCAGGGTCTTTTTTCGGATGAGTCAGTTCTTTGCATCAGGTGGCCAGTGTATTGGAGTTTCAGCTTCAGCATCAGTCCTACCAGTGATATTCAGGACTGATTTCCTTTATGATGGACTGGTTTGATCTTGCTGTCCAAGGGACTCTCAAGAGTCTTCTCCAACACCACAGTTCAAAAGCATCAATTCTTTGGCACTCAGATTTCTTTATGATCCAACTTTCACACCCATACATGACTACTGGAGAAACCATAGCCTTGACTAGACGGACCTTTGTTGGCAAAGTAATGTCTCTGCTTTTTAATATGTTCTCTAGGTTGGTCATAATTTTTCTTCCCAGGAGCAAGCGTCTTTTAATTTCATGGCTGCAATCACCATTTGCAGTGATTTTGGAGCCCAACAAATAAAGTCTGTCACTGTTTCCACTGTTTCCCCATCTATTTCCATGAAGTGATGGGACCAGATGCCATGATCTTAGTTTTCTGAATCCTTAGTTTTAAGTTCTGAATCCTTAAGTTCTGAATCCACTCTCCTCTTTCACTTTCATCAAGAGGCTGTTCTTTGCTTTCTGCCATAATAGGTAGGGAGAAGATATTTGCCTTACTCTTCCCCCACCCAGTATATATGCTTCATCCAGTCAGCAAATGCCCCATAAGACTCCTGTCCCACTCCTTGTACGTTGGGTATAAAAGTGGACTATGGGGTTGGTTCTCCCTTGAGCTGGCCTGCTGTTCTAACAGTATCTCCTACTCTGATAAACTTCATTTCCTTCTCATTCTGTCTCATGCCTGGAAATTCTTTTCCAACCTGCGCCCAGACCACGAGAGTTATGGTTGTTGTTGCCTTGGGTTCGTGACTGGGAATGGGTGGGGAGGGACCTTCTGAGTGTCCGTAATGTTCTGTTTCTTGATGTCTGTGCTGGTAACAGATATGTATTAACATTGCAAATTCATTAAGCTGTACATACACCTAAGATTTCTGTATTACTTCTGTGTCTGCTATCTTTCAATAAAGTTTGCTAAGAAGAATCAATGGCAGACCAAAGTTCTCCACTTGCAGTGTCTCAAAGGGAAGTTGGGGGTGTAAATATGTTCTCCTGTCCTGATTCTGTGTCATTGTAGAGCATTATTATTACTATTATTGTCCTTTGTGTTTGATTGACTTTTCTATTTTGTAGTCAGATATCTTTGAAAAGTCATCAGGATTTCAGAGGCAGGTTTGGTTCTGAGGGTTAGATGACCTTCATGTGCTTTTAGGATTCTCTGAAAGCACTTACAAAGCTCCCCCACTACTTTTACAGCCTTTTCTGTGTGTGTGTGATTGTCTTCGGCTGTTATAATTTCCTCTTGCCTTTGACTGAATTGTGAGATTCTAAACTTGTCCTCCCCTCCACCGCTTTTTGGTTTGGTATGTAATTTGCATATTTTCACCATGCGAAAGCTATTTTCTATGGTTGGAAAAGATTTTTTTCCAACAGTGTGAACAAATCATTCTTTGTTCTCCTTATTGTGCCTCCAAACTGGTACGTCCGGTTTATGCTCCAAACAACAAAAGTCTGTCATCAGAAATTAAAATGCCAGTAAGAACAAAGGCAGAGACCATGAGGAGCTATTGGAGAGGTTTCCTTCCTATTTGCTCCTCTCCCCGTTACTGCAGTTGCCAGCAAGTTGGAACTTTGCTTGGTACATGCCTTGCTGGTAGTTCTACCCTTGTATTTATTATTAGTGTTGGTTTAAAAGTGAACTTAGAGCTCCTGGTGATTCTTCCCAGGATCAGTTAAAATCCTCATCTCTGAGGATTTCATTCTTTGCTATTTTCAACGAGTTTTTTTTTTTTTTAAGAAACCTAAAAATCACTTTGAAAGGCTTAAAAAAATCAATTTGACACTCATTTGAGAGCAATATTGCCAGTGAACATGTTGTATAAAATGATTAGAGGTAATTGAAAACGGCAGCCAAAGTGGAGCCTGTAAGACCATATCTATTTTCTCTGTGTCCTCCCTAAAATGTGCACATCTTATCTGTATCCACATTATTAGCACTTCTTCTATTCTGTAATTATATTCCAGTGTAGAATTTGCCTATATTATTTGAAGGGTTCTCTCCTCCAAGTGTCATGCTTGACATTTGTGACTCAGGAAACTTTAGAATTCTGCTTCTAACAATTTTGATTTTAACATGTTCATAAATTTCTATCACTCTTTTGTGAATAGTGAGAGTGCTTTCCCCACTTCCTTCTCTGATGTTTTAATGAAAGATTCTAGGACCTTAACTTAGGGGTAAGAAGGATGGGGTAATGAATATGGGGATGTATTTTGTAATCAATCCTAATGTTTTTTCTTAACCTGTTGCTGTACAGTTAAAGAGGGATTTAGAGTAAAAGCTTAGAATAGAATAAGGCATTTTGGTTTGTTTTAAAAGCTGTTACTTTCAAAAGCATGGTTTGTTCATATTTCAAAATGTTTTTGTTTATCAAAGTAAGCTCTTCGGTATTAAATCCAGTGATAACAAACGTTTATCATATTGTGAATGTGGCAAGACAGGTTTGTTATATTCTTTATTCTTTATTATAATTTAGTATAGCAGCTCAGGTAAATATGTTTAGACTTTTTTTTAAACTTTTTTTTAAGCTTTATTTGATAGAACCAAAAACTAAATGCTAGACTTGTGGCATATGGAAATAATATTTCAGAGCAGTGGATTTTGTGTTAGAATACTATGATTTGTTATAGGTATAATAAACCTTATTTGTGAGAAGTGGTTTTCATTACTCTGAATTATAACTTCAGTGCAATATTTACAGTGCTGTTTTACAGTTTATTTTTCATTTCATTCTTGGTAGAAATAGTATGTATATTGAAGAATATTATTTATCCATTGTCCAACAGCAATTTATTTTTGAAAAGTAAATGGCTTGGCAGCTTTGGAGATAGCCAGTAATGTACCTATAATGTAACTGGACTGTATTAATAATATACCTTTCTGTGAAAGTGTTCTTAAAATCGAAGAGGTGATGGTAATTTTTAGATTTCAGAGAATGTGTGATTCTTTGATGGGGTGGGAGATTGGACAAAATGACCTTTTAAGGATTTTTCTAAATTTAAAATTCTGTTCTATAAGAATAAAATGTAGATTTAAAAGCTGTAGTTATCTAATGGCCTTCGTAGTTCATTTAGAAATTTAATGTTTACAGAGGAATTTGTGGAGCGGTCAACTGGGAGTTGATGATGGACAGGGAGGCCTGGCGTGCTGCGATTCATGGGGTCGCAAAGAGTCGGACACGACTGAGCGACTAAACTGAACTGAACTGAAACTCTTTTAGTTTGCTATCCTGAGTTTGTAGCTTTTGTGTGTTTAATTGGTGGTAGGTGGTGCTGTTGTTGCATAGTTAGTGGGAAAAGCCTAGCATTCCTCATAACTTCTGCTTCCCAAGTGCTATAGAGGGATTTGCCACTGTGGCCAATGAATACATTTTAATTATTTGTGTATTATAAATGAATATGATGGCTCTTTGGGCATTAGCATAATTTAACATTTATAAGAGACAAAATTATTTACAGTTTGCAGCACTTCAATTCAGGTAGAAAAGAAGCTGAAGATCTAAAAGAAGTGTTGATCTAAAAGGCAGCACTGCAGATTTATTGTTTAATATTGGAAGACTGATAGACCTTTTGTAATATATAAAGTGTTGATATTTTAAATTCCTTGTTTGGCAGGCCTGTTTTTAAAGAAATACCCTCGGCGTGTTTACTTTATGGAATGTTTACCATTTTTACATCTGTTGTAAGTTTTTGGGCTTATAGAATGAGTTTTACAATATTTGCCATTTTCTTGATCTGATATAACATATTCCATCAAACACTTGGCAATTAAGAAAATGTATTGGGAACTACATTACCACTTACAGTACTCTGGAAAGACTTTCTTAACTAATTATAATTTAATCTGTGCAATATTTCAGTTAGCAGCAGATTGTCCTTTTGAACTAGTAATTTTGAAAAGCAATTGTTTTCACACTTGACACATATATTAGTCTGCCTGTTTTACTTTTGGATTAATAGACTACCATTTATATTTGAGGAACAAATCTGATAATGACTCAAAATGAACAGAGATTCATATAGTGTTTGATCTTAGTGTATAATAAAAATGAAATTTAAAGATGCATACATTTTTAATGAATAGAATATTGAAACTAAAAGCATTTTGAGTTTGTTTAGCATCTTTATCGTCTCAGCTTATAAATGCAAAGAATATAGGCTTAGAGGAAGTAGAGGAAATGTTGGTCAAAAAGTATAAAGGTTCGGTTTTATAAGTTGAGTAAGTCAGGAGACCTAATGTTTAGGCATGGTGACGGTAATTCATTATATTGTATTGAATATTGAAAAAATAGATTTCTTGGCCTTCCTTGGTGGTCCAGTGGTTAAGACTTGGTGCTTCCACTGCAGGGGGATGTGAGTACGATCCCTGGTCAGGGAACTGAGATCCTGCATGTCATGCGACATGGCCATAAAAGAAAGAAAAGAAAACTAGATAACTAGATTTCAGGTGCTTTTATCACATACAGAAGGTTACTCTGAGAAGGTGACATATATATATATATATATACACACACACACACACACACAAATATATGTATATCAAATCTTCGTGTTGTACACCTAAATGTATATAATATTTACTAAAATCTATTTAGAGAAGAAAATAAGTAATAAAGTTTATGGAGGTTAAATGATTTACTCAAGGAGGTTAACAGCTAGGGTTGCAGGACTGTAACTGGCACCCAGGTCATTCACCCTCCACCTCAGTGTTCTTTGCAACATGTTTTGCTTTTTCTCGTATATAGCACATTTGTGAAAGTTACTATAGCATTTAAGTTCTGCTTTTCAGAATGTTAAGAATATTTATTTTCATACATAGAAAGCTGAATACAATAAAAATCCTAGCTGCTTTGTTCTAAAATGGAAGGCAGTCATGTAGGAACTGAACAAACTTTAACAAACTTGTAGTTTATTAAAGATAAAAATTATAGGCTTCCAAAACAGACCTTTTATTTTCCTATTCATATGAAATGCATGCTCTTAACATTTTCTAAAAATATTTATGATAATTTAACATATCAATATGCTTAATGTGTATAGTCACCATTAGTGTGTGTGTATGTGTATATATTACATTTGAGACCAAAAATCATGGTAAAAATTTAGGAGATCTTGTTTTTGTATAATAATGTTCTGACCTGTGTTTTCATTTCCTGTATTTTTTCTGTCTCCTCCTGCAGATCAGTGGGGAAGCACAGGAGCTTTTTTCTGTCCGACATGGCCCAATTCGAGCGGCTAGAATCTTGCCTGCTCCACAGTTTGGTGAGTGTAGCCCTTAAGAAGAAACAAATCATTCAGAAAGAGGTTTCTCTTTTATTGGTCTTGGACAACAGACAGCAAGAATGATAACTAAAGCCTGTTTTCCTCCAAGTTTCTATACCCCTTCCCCTCCTCCCTCCAAGATAAAGTCTTAAGTTCTGTCAGTTGAGATGGAAATAGGTAATCTTAACCAATTCAATATGGCCATTCACTTTCTGCTGTGGTTTTGATTTATCTTCCTCCTCTTTGATCTCCACTTAGTCTCTGACTCTGCTGGCTCTTCCTTGAAGGCCTCTTCTCTTGGTTTTCATGGCCGCGCTCATCCCAGGTCCCGCCCTCGCTGACTGTGCTGCTTTTGTTACGTTGCTCCTTTAGCTTTCTGCTGTGGGTACTCCCCAAGTCTCTGATGTTCTCAGTGTCTTTGCTCTTCTCAGTTTTGCTTACTGCTTTGGAGAGCTTGGTTTTCACCATTATCTGGATTGCAGGCGAGTCTCTTGTCTGTATTTATAGCGATGGCAGAGGTACAACTTTGGACTTTGGCCTTGAATCTCTGCCTTAATAATGAAAACTTCTTAATGTTATATGTAAATATTAGGCATTTTTTATTTAAAAAAATTTTTTTATTAAAAAAAAATGGTTAAATTATATCAGTTGTTCAGAAGCCTAAATAACTCCCAGCTCTAATGATCTAAGCTTTCTACAGACTGTATTTTCTCTTTAATTTGCCAGTGTTCACTCAGTAATGTTTTTGCATGTGCATTAAAAACATCATTTTAATACTATTTACATACTTAGAAAATATTAAAATATTTGAATTCTGCTATATTTTTAAAGTTTGTACAGAAGTTGGAAATCTTCCTAACAGTTTGTACAATTACTTCTCTAAATTGGTGAGAATGATGTTTATTTAAACTTACTATTGTGTGCCTAAGTATTATTAGAGATTAATTTAATTATTAAATCTGCTTAATTGAAATGGTAAAGGTAGAAGTAATAAGTCAACAATATCCTGCAGTCACGTGGAGGTTTTCCCTTGTTACTGAAGAATGTGGCATTATACAGTTACCAGCTCTGTCTCTGCTTCACACACACTCTGTTTTCTGTTGCATTTGTGTTTTGGTGAAAGTTTTGACAAAGAAGATTGTTTTTGGAATAGCCAGCTTTCTCTTTGGATGATTGGAATTAAGAACCTTATTACTAAAGGAGTCTGCTTGTCTGCTGTGTCTTTGTTTCTTTTGTATGTAATTCACAGAAGCAGATTTTTCTCTTTTCATTTCATTTATGAAGTTCTTCTCTTTATATCAACCATTTACTATTTATTAAAAAATTTTTTGGTTGCACAGTGTGGCTTGTGGGGTCTAGTTTCATGATCAGGGATAGTATCCAGGCCTCCTTCAGTGGAAGCATGGAATCCTAACCACTGGGCAACCAGGGAATTCCCCTATTTATGCCAATTATTAATGTTCAACTTTTCTCAAATTTTTTACTTTGGGCAGAAATACTTCATGGGAGAGTATAAAACTTTAGAAGTTAATATTGCTATTAGGATTTGAGTTTGTTTAATTTACTTTGTCTAGTTAAAAGAAAAATTTCTCCATCCACTATAATGTACCTTTTTAATACTTTAATTTTAATATTTAAGATGTAATTTCACAAAGCTAAATGTCTGACTTACACAAAATGCATGTGTTGATTTTATTATTTAATTTTTTAGATTTGTTTTCATTAAAGCTATATATGCAACTGATCAGATAAATTTTGTCATGGAAAATAGACTACCTAATTCCTCTCTTTTGCCCATTTTGCTTCTGCACACATTTTGGTGGAATAAGTCTTTAATAGTTTCTAGAAAAAGGATGTGTGGTGGATCTTGTTTGTCTGAAGATGTCTTTATTCTTTCTTAATTAATTCTTCATTGTTAATTTGGCTGGATAAGAAATACTTGTAAGTAATGTTACTTAAGAAATTTGAAGGTATTAATCTAGTGTTATGGTTGAAGAATCTTAAGTCATTTTGATACTTTTTTCTTTGTAAATGGCTTGTTTATTTCTCTGGGACCTAGTAGAATGTTGGCTTTATTCCCAGTGTTCTGAAATTTTGCAGTGTTGTTTGTTGGTTCATATATTATTCTGGACCTCTTCAGTGTAGAAATGCAAGTAGTATAGTTTTGAGAAAGTTCCTTAAACTACTTTTTTGATGATTTCCTTTCCTAAATTTTCCGTGTTCTCTCTGGACTTGTATTTGACTGTTATACCCCCAGAATGATTAATTAAAAAATAATTTCATCCCTATTCTCTTTGGGATATTGTCTGAATGTGGCTTGCTAACTCTTCTTGAGTAATTCTTTTCTATTACCCTTTTTTCTTAACTTCACCTTCTCATACCCAACACATTCCTCCCTCCCCTTCCTCTTTTTTCCCCTCCCTCTTTCCCTCTCCTTTCCCTCCCCTTGCTTCTACTTCTCTCTCCCGCTTCCTTTGTCTTTCTTTTCTTTTTTCTCCCTCTCTCCTTTCTCCCTCTTTCCCTTTCTCTTTCTTGATGTAATTTGCATGTAAATATTATCAAACAGAATCCAGTGATACATAGGAAGAATTATATGTCAGGACCAAGTAAAAGATATTCCAGGTATACAAAGTTGGTTAACATTTGAGAGTCAATCAGTGTAATTCACCATATTAGTAGAAAGAAGAAGAAACACAAATAATCATTTCAATAGAAATGGAAAAAACCTTTAGCAAAATTTAATAACTATTTATGATTTAAAAAACTTTTAGCAAATTAGGAATAGAAAGAAACATCAGTATGCTAAAGAAAGTCTATAAAAAATCTACTGTTAATATTATAATCAATAATAATATATTAAATATTTTCCTTTTGAATTTGGGATGGATTTACCATTGAACTTCTCTTTACTATTGAACTCAAGTACTTGCCATTACAATAAGATAAGAAAAAGAAAAGATGTAAATATTAGAATGAAAGTTATAAAATCATCTTTCTTCATAGATAATTTGAATGTGTATGTAGAAAATACAAAGAAATCTCCAAATGGTTAGAATTAAGAAATCAATAAGAACTCTTGCACAGCAGAATCATTAGGTCTTTGGTGAAGTGCTGATTCCCTTACAGTGTGTTTTTCCAGCATTATCTTTGGCCGTCACCAGTGTTCCCTATCTCCACCTTCCTCTCCGCAGCAACACTCCTTTGTGATAGTTTTATTGAGCTTGCATTTTCTAGGATGATCCCTCTTCTTTCTGTCAGGTCTCTCATTTTCTACTTCCTCTTCTAGAACACGCATGTCCTAACTCCTCTTGAGTTAGGATGTTATTCAGCTTCTCTTGAGTTAGGACATTATTCAGCGTCAGTAGTATGTGTTCTCATAGGATTTACTGTTTTTTTTATTTTATTTGCTCATTGCCTCTTACTTGTAGGTTTGTAGGTTGTTTTCAAATCTTTAGTACCTAACAGAGTACTTGATACAAGGTGTTAATATATATTTGAATGTTCCTACATGATATAATCTTTTGAAAGTTATTATCTAGAAGAAAAGCAAGTTTCCTTTCTGTAGGTGTTTCTGTGCAAGGTCTGTTTCCTAACAAAAGTGAAAAACTGCAAGATTTGGATGTACTTTTACCCCACAAAGGTCATTATTATATTTAATTGGCATTTACTCATATCAGCACAGTTTGTGCTTCCCTATTTTTTCATGGTCACTAATAATAATTGATTACTTTCTTAATGAACCTGCGCCTGCTTTAGAATTTTTATCAGTGCACTCTTCCAGGAAGCTATGACCAATCAATTGGTATTTTCATGTCAAATAAAGCTGTTATTTATTATCTTTCAAATCCGTCCTTTTTAGAAATTAATTTCAAGTCAATTTTTATTACTCTCAATGACTCTAGTGGTTTTAAGTAAATCAGTACCCGACTTATAAAATAAAATATAGCAATATATGTGATTTAATGTATAAGTTAAAAATTTTAGATAGCTATGGATATTGTGCTAATAATGATTATTTCCAAGGAGTGGTATCAGAGGCCACATTTGCCTTAATATGTTTTAAATTTCCTAATTTAAAGACCATACAATTAATTCTAACCACTTAAAATATTCATTATAAGAATCAGTTCAGTTCAGTTCAGTCGCTCAGTCGTGTCCGACTCTCTGCGACCCCATGAATCGCAGCACGCCAGGCCTCCCTGTCCATCACCATCTCCCGGAGTTCACTCAGATTCATGTCCATCGAGTCCGTGATGCCATCCAGCCATCTCATCCTGAAATGTAGAAAGTGAAAATTCATGTGATTCTATGTTATTAGTGATAAACCTCGTTGCCTCTTTACTTCTTTAATTTTCTCACTCAGATACTGAATGTGTATTGACAGCTTACAGTATGCATTTCCTGTTTTTTTTTTTCCCCCTTGAGCTATTCATACATTCTTGAAATTAACTTGTATTATATATAGTACTTGATTCAAGTTCTTTACATGTATTATATGTATTTGCTTTTGGATGTGTGTGTATGTAGAACAGTTTATATTGTGAACATCTTTCCATTTCAAAAGTTCTTTCAGCATTGCCAAAAATTATGTTATTTCACTGTATGAACTTTTATATTAATTTTAAACCTTTGCCCTGTAACATGTTACATTGTTATATACTTGTGTGTGTATATATATGTGTGTGTGTGTGTGTGTGTATGCACAAATTTAAAAGTATACAAGGAATTATTTTTAGGATAACTCCTAGAAGGATAATTACTAGGTCAAAGAATGTATTCATGTAAAAATTTGACAGATACTGTAAAATTGCTTCTCAAAGAAAGTATGCTGTCATTTATATGTGTGAATTCCCTTTTCCCAGTTCTGTGCTTTATTGGTTCTTATGCCTATGTGGTGGGGGAAAATCCTATTTTTAGCAAATTTTTCTTTGAGTGCTAGGGAGAGTTGATAGTCATCATATTTTTGCTGTTTATTCTAATAATACCATGCTTGTTTGTACTACTGATTTCAACTCTTTACTAGATTATTAATGATATATTATTATGTATGTGTGTCTGTAGACGTCCTGTATTGTTGTTCAGTCACTAAGTTGTGTCTGACTCTTTGCCACCCCATGAATTGCAGCACACCAGACTTCCCTGTTTGCTCAAACTCATTTCCATTAAGTTGATGATGCCATCCAGCCATCTCACCCTCTGTCACCCTCTTCTCTTCTTGTCCTCAGTCTTTCCCAGCATCAGAGTCTTTCCAGTGAGTCGGCTCTTTGCATCACATGGCCAAAATATTGGAGCTTCAGCTTCATTATCAGTCAGTTCAGTCTCTCAGTCATGTCCAGCTCTTTGCGACCCCACGGACTGTAGCACGCCAGGCTTCCTTGTTCATCACCAACTCCTGGAACTTGCTCAAACTCATGTCCATTGAGTCGGTGATGCCATCCAACCATCTCATCCTCTGTTGTCCCCTTCTCCTCCTGCCTTCAGTCTTTCCCAGCTTCAGGGTCTTTCTTTGCATCAGGTGGCCAAAGTATTGGAGCTTCAGCTTCAGCATCAGTCCTTCCAATGAATATTCAGGACTGATTTCCTTTAGGATGGACTGGTTGGATCTCCTTGCAGTCCAAGGGACTCTCAAGAGTCTTTTCCAACACCACAGCTCAAAAGCATTAATTCTTTGCTGCTGAGCCTTCTTTATGGTCCAGCTCTCACATCTGTACACGACTACTGGAAAAACCGTAGATTCGAGTATGCAGATCTTTGTCGGCCAAGTGATGTCTCTGCTTTTTAATACGGTGTCTAGTTTTGTCGTAACTTTTCTTCCAAGGTGCAAGCATCTTTTAATTTCATGGCTGCAGTCACTGTCCACAATGGTATTGGAGCCCCCAAAAAATAAAATCTCTCACTGTTTCCATTGTTTCCCCACCTATTTCCATGAAGTAATGGGACCAGATGCCGTGATCTTTGTTTTTGAATGTTGAGTTTTAAGCTAGCTTTTTCACTCTCCTCTTTCACCTCATCAAGAAGCTCTTTAGTTCCTCTTTACTTTCTGCTGTTAGAGTGGTATTGTCTGCATATCTACAATTGTTGATATTTTTCCTTGCAGTCTTGATTCCACCTTGTGCTTCATCCAGCCTGCCATTTCTCATGACGTACTCTGCACATAAGTTAAATAAGCAGGGTGACAGTATACAGCCTTGATTTTCTCCTTTCCCAATTTTGAACCTGTTGTTCCATATCCAGTTCTAACTGTTGCTTCTTGACCTGCATACAGGTTTCTCAGGAGACAGGTAAGTTGGTCTGTAAGAATTTTCCACAGTTTGTTGTGATCCACACAGTCAAACGCTTTAGCATAGTCAGTGAAGCAAAAGTAGATGGGTTTTTTTTTTGGCATTCTCTTGCTTTTTCTGTGATCCAGTGGATGTTGACAATTTGATTTCTGGGCCCTCTCTCTTTTCTAAATCCAGCTTGTACACCTGGAAGTTCTTGGTTCATGTACTGTTGACGCCTAGCTTGAAGAATTTCAAGGACTATATAGGACATCCTATATAGTTTGCAAGTTATCCTGTTACTTGTGATGTTTATCTGTTTTTTATGTGTATTTAGTTTCATGCAAAGAAAATCTTTGCATATCTTTACCATATCTAATTTTAAATCATGACTCTCTTTGAAAGTTGAAGTTTTTCTATTATATCTTCTTGAATGTTTTTTTTTGCCAGCCTCTGATTTTCATAGCTTTTTTGGGGAAATTTCTCCTTTGTTATATCTTCCTTTGGAACCACAGGTACAGTTGTTTTTAATCATTGCATTCTCTGCAGTGCCTTGTGTAATATGTGGAATATCTATAGGTGGTACCCACCAAATGGATTTATGCAGTATTTTGCCAAAGAAAAACTAAAACTCTAGTATAATGTATTTTTTAAAATCATTTATCACTGACCAAATGGATAGCGCCATTTTTGACTCTAACAGAGCTTGTAATTCTGTCAGGAATTATATTAGCCTCGTGCTTAAGCCATTTGTGTATTGCTTATGGAGTAGATGACCATTTTGGCTTCTCACCTGAGCCAGATTTTTTAGAAATCCAGATTGAACCTTATTTATTATCCTTAGGAGTCTAATATACTGGGTGTCTGAAATTTCTTGTTTTAGAGCAAATTCTTATAAACTAGTGCTTTTACTCTGAGAGCAGACGGACTGTGGAGATACAGTTTCCTCAAGTGTCTATGAGCCAAAATCCTGTTTCTCATCTAAAACATTGAGTAGACAACTTGGCTTATTCCTTTTAGGTTATTTTATTATTACTTACTGCTGGAAAGTTACTATTATTTTTTGTTCTGCTATGCATGGAATTCACAGTTCACATCCTAAACTATTAAAAGATTTAAAAAAAAACCCCAAGGTCCAACCTGTTTTTCCCTACTGGAGTGTAAATGCCTAGTATTTTTTTTGAAGCTTGTAATATTGTAAACAGCCCACCCATGCAGTCAAAAACACTAATTGTTGCTGCTGTTTTAGAATATGAATGGCTGAAGTTATTTTCTAGAAACAGATATGAGCAGAACACCTTTAGAATTGTTAAACTTTTTCTTATTTCCTTTTTTCTTTGCAAATTTTTGAATAGGTTGCACTTTGTGATGAATTTCATTATTTTCTCAATGTGCTGGCTACGTGTTTCATCCTTTTCAAACAAGTTTTGTCACAATCAAGGAAGAGCTGTTTGATTTGTTTAATCATATGAATTCAGAAATTCTGATTAACTTTTCCAGAAGGGTTTGTCATAATTTTTTTTTTTTCTGTAAAGCTCTAATAACTATGGTTCAACAAGTAAACCCTGTAAACACACACACACTCACAGTCTGTTCATCCAAAACACTAGCGCCTTTCCGAAAGTAGGCCAACTGACATTTGCTTACAGTCATCACCAGTATTTTGCAAAGAGGAAACAGGCTTATCGACATTTTAAATGGCCAAACTATGAGATTTAGGGCTTCCCTAATGTTTTCTGCTCTAATTACTTCTCAGTTTGCTTTGTGTATTTTTTTTTCATAACACCTAGTCCTTATCACTGGGGCCTTTGTCACTTGGGATCATTTAGATTTTTACAGAATTTTGTGAACCCTGTGATTTAGGTGAATTCTAACTTGGGAACATATGTTCTGTTCACTTTAAATTTTTTTTAATGTTTTTGGCCAGAGAAACAGTGTTTTTAAAGGAGAATGTTTGTTTTAGAAATACTGCTTTTTTAGTTTAAAAATCCTTTTAGTTTTTGGTGATGCTGTGGTATTGAGTTAGATAAATTGATCTAAGCGTATTCTCAGTTCATACCTAAATATTTGATCCCTATAGTTTGGGACTTTTCCTATGAGGGCTATAGTGAGTAGAAAGTATACTAAAGAGAAAAGAGAGGAAGTAAATGAACAAATCAGATGTATAATATTGCTTTGATACTCTTCAGATAAAATTCTAGGTTGACTATAAACATTATCACCACCTTACCACTGTTTTGCAAGGTGAATACCATTACCCTATTTTATAGGTGAAGAAACTAAGCTCAAAGAGGTAGGTGACTAGCATCAAGATACATAGCTGTTAAATGATCCAGTTGGAATTTGAAGTTTCAAGCTCACCCTTAACCATTTAGGCCTCACTGTCTTCCATTGTATGATTTTTTCTTTATTACAGGAAAACAGTTTTAACAAGTCCAGGTGTTTCTAGGCTATGACTCTGACAGCAGAAATCAAACAATTTTGTATTCATTGAAATTTGTAAAAGTAGCTCTGTTTTTCTGTATTTTCATTCACACTTGAAGCTCTAAGGTATCTTCAATTGTGTCTTCATTATATTCGAAGTCCTTGGTTTTTAGTCTAACAGTGAAGAGCAGTGAAGATAGTCAGTATTGGGACCCATATATAGGTAATCTATTTTCCTACATTAAGTACATTGAAAATTTTAAGCTGTTGGGATGAAGTATATCACAAAGACAGCTGTAATCTATTCAAGGTACATTCACTCTAAATTAATTCAGCCCTTTAAAAGAAATGTTGGTTCCCTTTACAGGACTTGGTATAAACTATTAAAAGTACATCAGAAGGGTTAGTGACGGATATCTCAAATCAGATAAAAACAAAGGTGTAACATGAAGCAACTAAATTACATGTGAGCTTAATGATTCTGACCCAAATAAACAGACTTGTAATGGAGATGCTGATCCTTATCAGTACAGTTTAAATGCCTTTTTTTTTTTTTTAAACTGTAGAACTATAAAGAAGATTGTAGGTGTCTTCGTGAATTGGACAAATTATGATCTTGGAAATTGTTTATTTATCCCTATACATTCCTAGGTGTGAAAATGAAAACTCATAATTTTCTAAATAATAGATATTTTAAAGTAAGTCTTTTAAAGGATTTATCTTTATTGAGAAATAATTTTCATGCCATGAAACTCATCAATTTTAAGTAGAAAATTTGATTAGTTTTGCCAGATGGATATTGTTATGTAACTATCAAAACACAAGGCCTTTTATCACTGTAAGAAGTCCCCCTTTCCACATCACACCCACTAAAATGGCTATTTCCAAAAGAGAGATAATAACTGATGTTGGTGGGATGTGGACTGATTGAAACTCTCATACATGGCTTCTGAGAATGTAAGATAGTATAGCCACTGTAAAATAGCTTGACAGTTATTAAAAAGTTAAATACAGAGTTGTCATATGACCCAGCAATTCCACATCTAGGTGTATAGCCAATAAAAATGAAAACATACATCTACACAAAAGCTTGTATGTGAATATTTATAGCAACATTATTCACATTAGCCAAAAAGTAGAAACAATCCAGATGTCTGTCAGTTTATAAATAGAATGTGGTTGTAATGAAATATTATTTGATCATAAATAATTGAAGTTCTGATAAATACTATAACCTGATGAACCTTGAAAACATTATGCTAATTAAAAAAGCACAGCTATAAAAGGCTGTGTGTGCTTAGTGACTTAGCACACACATAGTAAGTGTCGATTTAACTTTGTAAGAAAGTGCTAAATTGGAATTCCAAAGTGGCTCTTGATTTTCATTCCCACTGGCAATGTTCCAGTTTTCCTAATGACTAATAATATTGATCATCTTTTCTTGTGATTATTTGCCTTTTTATTGTTTTTATAAAATTGTTTCTCTAAATCTTTTACCCATTCATTAATGGTGTTTTTATTATTGAGGTGCAAGAGTCCTATATATATTCTAGATAGAATCTCTCCTTTAGATATGTGTGTGTATATGTATATAAAATATGTACAAAGATGTGTTCCTTCATGTGACTTACCCTAATGGGCTTTGAAAAAGAAAGACTACATTTTAGAGCAGCTTTAGGTTCATAACAAAATTGAGCAGAAGGTACATATATTTCTCTTATACCCTCCTGACTCTGTACAAACTTGTTCTCCCCCATTATCAACATTCTCTCAGAATATAGGTTTTTCAAAAGTTTTTACCTTTCAATTTTAATTCATTTTTATTTACCTTTTGCTGAATTTTGCTGAATTTTTTTTTTTTTTTACAGGTTGTGATTTTGGTGTTTCTTTTTTCATTCAGTTTTTTTCCTAGGTTTTCTTGTGATTTTTGTCCTTGAACCATGAATTATCTAAATTTTGAGAGATTTTCCTGGTACCATTGTATTATTAATTTCTAATTCAATCCCATTGTTATTAGAAGGCATAGTTTATGTGATTCTAGTCCTTTTAAGTGTTCTGAGATATGTTTTATGTCCCAGAATATTTTCTGTCTTGTTCGTTTCTTCTATATCCTTATATATTGTCTTTCTGCTTATTCTGTCAGTTATAGGAGTTAGTTGTTGAAATCTTCCACTGTTAATGAATTCTTGTAATTTTATGAGTTTTTGCTTTATGTGTTTTGTCATTCTGTTACTGAGAGCAAAACATTTAGGATAGTAAAGTCTTCTTTATGTATAGATATGTTTGGAAAACTCAGCAGTGGCCACAGAACTGGAAAAGGTCAGTTTTCATTCCAAGCCCAAAGAAAGGCAATGCCAAAGAATGCTCAAACTACCGCACAATTGCACTCATCTCACATGCTAGTAAAGTAATGCTCAAAATTCTCCAAGCCAGGCTTCAGCAATATGTGAACTAACTCCCAGATGTTCAAGCTGGTTTTAGAAAAGGCAGAGGAACCAGAGATCCAATTGCCAACATCCTCTGGATCGTGGAAAAAGGAAGAGAGTTCCAGAAAAACATCTATTCCTGCTTTATTGACTATGCCAAAGCGTTTGACTGTGTGGATCACAAGAAACTGTGCAAAATTCTGAAAGAGATGGGAATACCAGACCACCTGACCTGCCTCTTGAGAAACCTATATGCAAGTCAGGAAGCAAGAGTTAGAACTGGACATGGAACAACAGACTGGTTCCAAATAGGAAAAGGAGTACGCCAAGGCTGTATATTGTCACCCTGCTTATTTAACTTCTATGCAGAGTACATCATGAGAAACGCTGGGCCAGAAAGTTCTTTGGAAGGACTGATTCTAAAGCTGAAACTCCCAATACTTTGGCCACCTCATGCAAAGATTTGACTCATTGGAAAAGACTGTGATGCTGGGAGGGATTGGGGGCAGGAGGAGAAGGGGACGACAGAGGATGAGTTGGCTGGATAGCATCACCGACTTGATGGACATGAGTCTGAGTGAACTCTGGGAGTTGGTGATGGACAGGGAGGCCTGGTGTGCTGCAATTCATGGGGCGCAAAGAGTTGGACATGACTGAGTGACTGAACTGTACTGATGTTTTTAATGAAGTCCCTGGTAATATTTCTTGCTCTGAAACACTCCTCCTTTCTTTTGAGTAGTTTTGGCATGGTATATCTCTTACGATCATTTTACTTTTAACCTTTGATTTTCTTTATACCTGAAATGCATTTCTTGCAGGCAGCATGTAATTGAGTCTTGCTTTTTTATCCAATATTGTATCCTGATTATCATTGTGTTTTAGACCATTTTGTTTAATGTGTGTATTATGGGATTTAAATCATAAAATAATTCCATTTTTATCTCCTGTGTTGCATGTCTTTTTGTCTTGTTTTGTTTTTTAATGCTTCTTTATGATTTATAGTATTTATCTTTAATTCATCACAACCTACCTTCAAGTAATATTATACCATTTCATATATTATAAAAAATTGGAAATACTTAACAACAATAGCAAAAGAAACCCATTTTGATTGAAAAATGAGCAAAGATTTTGAATAGACGTTTCTCCAAAGAAGATATACAAATGGCTTATAAGCACATGATGCTCAGCATCATCATTGCTGCTGCTGCTGCTGCTGCTAAGTGGCTTCAGTCGTGTCCGACTCTGAGACCCCACAGACGGCAGCCCACCAGGCTCCCCCGTCCCTGGGATTCTCCAGGCAAGAACACTGGAGTGGGTTGCCATTTCCTTCTCCAATGCATGAAAGTGAAAAGTGAAAGTGAAGTCGCTCAGTCGTGTCCAACTCTTAGCGACCCCATGGACTGCAGCCTATCAGGCTCCTTCATCCATGGGATTTTCCGGGCAAGAGTACTGGAGTGAGTTGCCATTGCCTTCTCCAAGCATCATCATTCAGTTCAGTCGCTCAGTCGTGTCCGACTTTTTGCGACCCCATGAATCGCAGCACGCCAGGCCTCCCTGTTCATTACCATCTGTCGGAGTTCACTCAGACTCACATCCATCGAGTCCGTGATGCCATCCAGCCATCTCATCTTTGGTCGTCCCCTTCTCCTCCTGCCCCCAATCCCTCCGAGCATCAGAGTCTTTTCCAATGAGTCAACTCTTCACATGAGGTGGCCAAAGTACTGGAGTTTCAGCTTTAGCATCATTCCTTCCAAAGAAATCCCAGGGTTGATCTCCTTCAGAATGGACTGGTTGGATCTCCTTCCAGTCCAAGGGACTCTCAAGAGTCTTCTCCAACACCACAGCTCAAAAGCATCAGTTCTTCGGCGCTCATTAGGGAAATGCAAATAAAAACCACAAAAAGAGAACACTTCACATCCATTATATAACACCCATTATAATGGCTAGAGTAAAGAAAAGAAAAAAAGCCCCACAGAAAATGAAGTATTGGTGAGGATGGAGTTGGAAAAATTTGGAATCCATGTGTTTTGCTAGTGCAGCCACTGTGAAAAGTGGTATGGTGCTTTCTTAAATATGTGGATTTGTGAAGAATTTTGGGTATGAAATACTAAAGAAATAAAATACATAAATATATTTGTTTTAATCAACTTTTTTTTTTTTAATTGGAGCTTCCTGGATAGCTCAGTTGGTAAAGAATCCGCCTGCATTGCGGGATACCTCGGTTTGATCCCTGGGTTGGGGTGATCCCCTGGGGAAGGGAAAGGCTACCCACTCCAGTATTCTGGCCTGGAGAATTCCATGGACTGTATAGTCGGTGGGGTCACGATAATTAATTGTAATTGAAGGCTAATTACTTTACAGTATTGTGGTGGTTTTTGCCATACGTTGACCTGAATCAGCTACGGGTATACACATGTCCCCTCATCCCAAACTCCCCTCCCTTTTCCCTCCCCACCCCATCCCTCTGGGTTGTTCCAGTGCACTGGCTTTGAGTGCCCTGTTTCATGCATTGAACTGGGCCTGGTGATTTGTTTCACATATGGTAATATACATGTTTCAATGCTATTCTCTCAAATCATCCCAGCCTCGCCTTGTCCCACAGAGTCCAAATGTCTGTTCTTTTTATCTGTGTCTCTTTTGCTCTCTTGCATATAGGGTCATCGTTACCATCTTTCTAAATTCCATATATAGTCTTAAAATGCCAAGGGAACATTTCATGCAAAGATGGGCTCGATAAAGGACAGAAATGGTATAGACCTAACAGAAGCAGATGATATTAAGAAGAGGTGGTAAGAATACACAGAAGAACTATACAAAAAAGATCTTCATGACCAAGAAAATCACAGTGGTGTGATCACTCACCTAGAGCCAGACATTCTGGAATGTGAATTCAAGTGGGCCTTAGAAAGCATCACTATGAACGAAGCTAGTGGAGGTGATGGAATTCCAGTTGAGCTATTTCAAATCCTGAAAGATGATGCTGTGAAAGTGCTGAACTCAGTATGCCAGCAAATTTGGAAATCTCAGCAGTGGCCACAGGACTGGAAAAGGTCAGTTTTCATTCCAGTCCCAAAGAAAGGCATTTCCAAAGAATGCTCAAACTACCTCACAATTGCACTCATCTCACACGCTAGTAAAGTAATGCTCAAAATTCTCCAAGCCAGGCTTCAGCAATATGTGAACTAACTCCCAGATGTTCAAGCTGGTTTTAGAAAAGGCAGAGGAACCAGAGATCAAATTGCCAATATCCTCTGGATCATCAAAAAAGCAAGGGAGTTCCAGAAAAACATCTATTTCTGCTTTATTGACTATGCCAAAGCCTTTGACTGTGTGGATCACAATAAACTGTGGAAAATTCTGAAAGACACGGGAATACCAGACCACCTGACCTGCCTCTTGAAAAACCTATGTGCAGGTCAGGAAGCAAGAGTTAGAACTGGACATGGAACAACAGACTGGTTCCAAATAGGAAAAGGAGTACGTCAAGGCTGTATATTGTCACCCTGCTTATTTAACTTCTATGCAGAGTACCTCATGAGAAACGCTGGGCCAGAAGAAGCACAAGCTGGAATGAAGATTGCCGGGAGAAATATCAATAACCTCAGATACGCAGATGACACCACCCTTATGGCAGAAAGTGAAAGAGAAGAGTGAAAAAGTTGGCTTAAAGCTCAACATTCAGAAAACGAAGATCATGGCATCTGGTCCCATCACTTCATGGGAAATAGATGGGGAAACAGTGGAAACAGTGTCAGACTTTATTTTGGGGGGCTCCAAAATCACTGCAGATTGTGACTGCAGCCATGAAATTAAAAGATAGTTACCCCTTGGAAGAAAAGTTATGACCAACCTAGATAGCATATTAAAAAGCAGAGACATTGCTTTGCCAACCAAGGTCCATCTAGTCAAGACTACGGTTTTTTCCAGTGGTCATGTATGGATGTGAGAGTTGGACTGTGAAGAAAGCTGAGTGCCGAAGAATTGATGCTTTTGAACTGCGGTGTTGGAGAAGACTCTTGAGAGTCCCTTGGACTGCAAGGAGATCCAACCAGTCCATTCTGAAGGAAATCAGCCCTGGGATTTCTTTGGAGGGAATGATGCTGAAGCTGAAACTCCAATACTTTGGCTACCTCATGTGAAGAGTTGACTCATTGGAAAAGACTTTGATGCTGGGAGGGATTGGGGGCAGGAGGAGAAGGGGACGACAGAGGATGAGATGGCTGGATGGTATCACTTAACTCGATGGACATGAGTTTGAGTGAACTCCGGGAGTTGGTGATGGACAGGGAGGCCTTGCGTGCTGCAATTTATGGGGTTGCAAAGAGTCGGACATGACTGAGCGACTGAACTGAACTGATGCTGTATTAGTGTTTTTCTTTCTGACTTAACTTCACTCTGTATAATAGGCTCCAGTTTCATCCAGCTTATTAGAACTGATTCAAATGTGTTCTTTTTAATAGCTGAGTAATATTCCATTGTGTACATGTAACACAACTTTCTTATCCATTCATCTGTTGATGGATATCTAGGTTGCTTTCATGTCCTATCTATTGTAAACAGTGCTGCGATGAACATTGGGGGTACACATGTCTCTTTTAATTCTGGTTTCATCAGTGTGTATGCCCAGCAGTGGAATTGCTGGGTCGTATGGCAGTTTTGTTTTCAGTTTTTTAAGGAGTCTCCACACTGTTGTCCATAGTGGCTATACTAATTTGCATTGCCACCAACAGTGTAAGAGGGTTCCTTTTTTTCCACACCCTCTCCAACATTTATTATTTGTAAACATTTTGATAGCAGCTTTTCTGACTGGTGTGAAATGGTACCTCATTGTGGTGTTGATTTGCATTTCTCTGATAATGAGTGATTTTGAGCATGTTTTCATGTGTTTGTTAGCCATCTGTATGTCTTCTTTGGAGAAATGTCTGTTTAGTTCTTTGGCCTATATTTTGATTGAGTCATTTACTTTTCTAGTATTGAGGTGCATGAGCTGTTTGTGTATTTTTGAGACTAATTCTTTGTCAGTTGCTTCGTTTGCTATTATTTTCTCTCCCTCTGAAGGCTGTCTTTCACCTTGCTGATAGTTTCCTTCATTGTACAAGAGCTTTTAAGTTTATTTAGGTCCCATTTGTTTATTTTTGCTTTTATTTCCATTACTCTAGGAGGTGGGTCAAGAGGATCTTGCTGTGATTTATGTTAGAGAGTGTTTTGCCTATGTTTTCCTCTAGGAGTTTTTACAGTTTCTGGTCTTACATTTTATTTTTTAAGAGTAATTTCAGGTTTACAGAAACACTGAACAGAAAATGTAGAAAAGACCCATATATTCTGTGAAATTAGAATTTCTGTTGCTCCACATCTTCATGAGCATTGATATCAGTGTTTTGCTACCTGTGTTACGGTATTTCTTTGTTGAATTTGTTTTCCCTAATAACATGTGATGGGACACTTCTTTTCATATGCTTATTTGCCATCTATATGTCCTCTTTGGTGAGGTATCTGTCAGGTCTTTAGCCCAGATTGTTTATTTTCTTGTTGAGTTTTAAGAGTTACTTGCTTATTTCAGATAACTGTGTGTATGTATATTTCTTCAGTCTTTTTTCTCCTTTTGTGTTTTCGTTACTTTCTATTGCTGCCTCTTCATGTTTACTAACCTTTTTTTCTTTGCAGCATCTAATATATTGTTAATCTATCCTATTATATTTTTCATCTCAGACACTGCATTTTTCATTTTTAGGAGCTGTGTGTGTGTGTATATGCTTCTTTATGGAGAGATCTCCCATGTCTTTTTTTTAACATGTTCACATTCTCGTTTACCTTCTTGTGTAAATGGAGTATGTTTATCATAGCATTTAGATGTCAGTCTATCCTATGGAAAGCTATACTGTGTTTGTAGATTGGAAGAATTAAAATTGTTAAATGACTGTGCTCCTCAGACCAATCTATAGATTCAGTGCCCTCCTTGTGAAAATGTCAATGACATTTTTCACAGAACTAGGACATATAATTTTAAAATTCATATGGAAACACAAAAAGACCTTGAATAACCAAAACAATCTTGAGAAAGAATGGAGCTGGAGGTATCACATTTGCAGACTTCAGACTATAGTGCAAAGCTTCAGTAATCTAAACAATGTGGTGGAACAGAATAAAGAGCCCAGAGATAAATGCATGTAGTTTTAGTCAATTAATATATGATGCAGGAGGCAAGTATATACAATGGAGCAGAGACAATCTCATCAATAAGTGGCGCTGGGAAAACTGGACAGCTACATGTCCAGAGTGAAATTATAACATTTTCATGTACCATATACAAAAATAGTGTCAAAATGGATCAAAGACCTAAATAGATGACCAGAAACCATAAATTGTAGAAGTTTTTTTTTAATCTGTCTTCTCAAGTAACAGAAATTAAAGCAGAAATAAACAAATGGGACCTAATTAAACTTAAAGGCTTTTGCACAGCAAAGGAAACAATTGACGCAATGAAAGACAATCTACTGAAGGGGAGAAGATGCAGTGATATGACTGATTGATATCCAAAATATATAAACAGCTCATACAACTCAACATCAAATAAAACAACTCATTTAACAAAATGGGCAGAAGATCTAAATAGACATTTTCCCATAGAAGCTGTACAGATGGCCAACAAACACATGAAAAGATACTCAGAATTATTAATCATCAGAAATGCAGATCAAAACTTCATGCCTCTCAGAATGACTGTCACCAAAAGGCCACAAATAACAAACGCTGGTGGGAATATGGAGAAAGGGGAACTCTTATACCCTGATGGTGGGAATGTAAATTGTTGCAGCCACATGGAAAATAGTATGGAGGTTCTTCAAAAAACTAACAGTAGAACTACTGTGATCCAATAATTCCACTCCTGTGTATATATCCAGAAAGAAAAAAAGCTGAAGCATTAATTCAGAAAGATACATGTACCCTATTGTTGACAGTATTGTTGTTCAGTTGCTCAGTTGCGTCCGATTCTTTGCGACTCCATGGACTGCAACGTACCAGGGTTCCCTGTCCTTTACTATCTCCCAGAGTTTGCTCAAACTCATGTCCATTGAGTTGGTGTTGCCATCCAACCATCTCATCTTCTGTCATCCCCTTCTCCTCCTGCCTTCTATCATTCCCAGCATCAGGGTCTTTTCCAGTGAGTTGGCTCTTTGCATCAGGTGGCCGAAGTATTGGAGTTTCAGTTACAGCTTCAGTCCTTCCTATGAATATTCAGGACTGATTTCCTTTAGGATGGACTGGTTTGATCTCCTTGCTGTCCAAGGAACTCTGAAGAGTCTTCTCCAACACCACAGTTTGAAAGCATCAATTCTTTGGTGCTCAGCTTTCTTTATGGCCCAACTCTCACACCCATACATGACTATTGGAAAAACCATAGATTTGACTAGATGGACCTTTGCCAGTAAATTGATGTCTCTGCTTTTTAAAACACTGTCTAGGTTTGTAATAGTTTTTCTTCCAAGGAGCAAGCGAGTTTTACTTTCGTGGCTGCAGTCACTGTCTGCAGTGATTTTGGAGAACCGGAAAATAAAGTCTGTTTATAGTAGCCAAGATATAGAACCAATCTAAGTGTCCATCAATAGATGAATGGATAAGGAAGATGTATACACACATATACACACACAATGAAATTTTGCCATTTGCATGGTTGGACTTGGAGGGTTTTATGCTTAGTGATTTAAGTCAGAAGAATAAGTCATACAGAAATATTGTATGATATCACTTATATGTGGAATCTAGAAAATGCAGTACGCTAGTAAATGTAACAGAAAAGAAGTGGACTTTCAGAGAACAAACTAGTGGTTACCAGTGGTAGAAGGAAGGGGAGAGGGGCAATTAGGATCAGGGGACTACGAGTTATAAACTATTAGGTATAAAATAAGCTACAAGGAGATACAAACCACGGTATAAAAATTAGATAACAGGGTCTTACTGACTAGCACAGGGAACTATATTCAGTATCTTGTAAAAGAGTATTTGTAAATGGGATCACAAAAAGTTGGACATAACTGAGCAACAACAACAACGTGTGTGTGTATATGCATATATAATTGAATCACTTTGCTGTACACCAGAAACTAATATTTCAATTAAAAATAAATAAGCTACAAGGATATATGGTACAGCATAGGCAATATAGCCAATATTTTATAATAAGTATAAACGAAGTATAGTTTTTAAAAATCGTGAATTACTGTATTGTAACTCACTATGTTACATCCCTGAAACATATGTAATATTATAAGTCAGCTATACATCATTAAAGAAATGGCAGTCTTTTCTGTTAATTGATTGCTTTTCTAATTATGAATCAGGTTTTCTTGCTTTTGCTTGCTTTGAAACATTCCGTTGGATGCCACACTTTGTGAATTTTTTGTTGCTCAGGGCTGATATTTTGTATTCCTTTAAATATTTCTGGGCTTGATTTTGGAATATAGTCAAATTAGTCAGTTTTTGCTCGGTATGTCCGAAAGAGCCTTCAGTCTTAAGGCAGGAGTGTGCTAACATTTTCTTAAAGGGTCAGCAAGAAAATATTTTAGGCTTGTGGGGTTTTAATTTGTAAATAAAGAAAAATAAATTGGGATTGTATTTTATTTGTAGAATAGTTTAAATATTAATGTGTCTTTGGGGAAGTTGAATATCGGATCATTTAAGAGGTGCAAACATTTTTAGTTATTGTAGTTTTAATTGTGCTTTCTTCTCTCTGGTACTAGATGTAGTAGAAAAAGAAAATGATAAAAACATCAAGGGATTCTTTTTTCCTTTTGATTTCATGAATAGGTAAAGGAGGCTTGAACTTTCTCTCTCGCTTTACTATTGTCAAGGGATTACGATGATTCTTACCTTTTAGAGAATGGCATTTTTTCCCTCTTTGCCTGCGATGCTTTTAATCTTAAAAAACAAGAGGATTGGGCCTCAGTTGTTACCATTTGAATATCTTCTTGGCACCTCCTGTTTAACCTATTTTCACTGAGATTTCCCCTCTTGTCATTTTTAGTCTGTCTGTCAGTTTTTATGTGTATGTGTGTTCCCTCTGGGAATATTTTGGAATTTCCATTATTTCACTTGTGGAACATGGAAAGAATCTAATTTGAGGCCAGGTGAATTTATATAGCTTCACAGTTAACAGCAACAACCAGACACACAGACTAATCAAAACTCTCAAATTTTATAATACAAAAATGGAAAATACAACTCTGTGTATGTGTGTGTCTCTGTGTGTGCGTGTGTGCAAAGGAGTGAAAAGCACAAAATTTAGAAGAGGGGCTACCCAGTAGTGGATGAGTGAGAGGGTTTAGGATGTGTGAATCTGTGTTAGTAAATGGAAGAAGGCTGAGCGCTGAAGAATTGATGCTTTTGAATTGTGGTGTTGGAGAAGACTCTTGAGAGTCCCTTGGACTGCACGGAGATCCAACCAGTCCATTCTGAAGGAGATCAGCCCTGGGATTTCTTTGGAAGGAATGATGCTAAAGCTGAAACTCCAGTACTAGGCCACCTCATGCGAAGAGTTGACTCATTGGAAAAGACTCTGATGCTGGGAGGGATTGGCGGCAGGAGGAGAAGGGGACGACTGAGGATGAGATGGCTGGATGGTATCACTGACTCGATGGATGTGAGTCTGAGTGAACTCCGGGAGATGGTGATGAACAGGGAGGCCTGGCGTGCTGTGATTCATGGGGTCGCACAGAGTCGGACACGACTGAGCGACTGAACTGAACTGAAATGGAAACTATTGGTAATGTTTTACTTCTTATCTTGGGTGATGGGTTAATAGGTATTTATTATATTATTAAAATATAAAAATGGAGTCCAAGCATTTAATGTTAAAGTGAACCAAGGGTTGAAAAAGTGAAAGTGTTACTTGCTCCGTTGTATCCGACTCTTTGTGACTCTGTGGACTGTAGCCCACCAGGCTCCTCTGTCCATGGAATTCTCTAGGCAGGAATACTGGAGTGGGTTGCCATTCCCTTCTTCAGGGGATCTTTCCTACCCAGGGATCGAACCTGGGTCTCCTGCATTGCAGGCAGATTGTTTACTGTCTGAGCCACCAGAGAAGCCCCCACCAAGGATTATTAATGGTTTAATTCTTTGTGTTTGGGGCTGTAAGTGGGGAGGAGAAAGGTGCAAGGCAGAGAAACCATATTTGTCAGAAGTGGAAATCAGAAATGAGAACTGAAAGTTTGGAGTGAAAAAATAAGAAGGAGGGATGTTTCTCTTTGTATATATTTTGTCTTGAGAGATTTTCTTATATAAAAATGTACTCTTTAAAGGTGCTAATGTTTTAAATTTAACAGTATTAAGTCACTTCTGCATTTTTAAAATAGTGTATTTATATATGTTTTCTCTAACCAGAATATGACTGTGGCTAACATCTGTGCTTGGTATTTTTATTCATATTTTGAACAGACCACTGTAGTATGATTTCAAGTTCATTGTCTATTATATTTTTATATCATAGTTTTATAGTCTTTGAAGTATAAATGATATTCTCCTTTAAAAATCTTTTTAAAATTGAAGCATAATTGATTTACAATATTGTGTTAGCTTTTGGTATACAAAATCGTGAATTACTGTATTGTAACTCACTATGTTACATCCCTGAAACATATGTAATATTATAAGTCAGCTATACATCATTAAAGAAATGGCAGTCTTTTCTGTTAATTGATTGCTTTTCTAATTATGAATCAGGTTTTCTTGCTTTTGCTTGCTTTGAAACATTCCGTTGGATGCCACACTTTGTGAATTTTTTGTTGCTCAGGGCTGATATTTTGTATTCCTTTAAATATTTCTGGGCTTGATTTTGGAATATAGTCAAATTAGTCAGTTTTTGCTCGGTATGTCCGAAAGAGCCTTCAGTCTTAAGGCAGGAGTGTGCTAACATTTTCTTAAAGGGTCAGCAAGAAAATATTTTAGGCTTGTGGGGTTTTAATTTGTAAATAAAGAAAAATAAATTGGGATTGTATTTTATTTGTAGAATAGTTTAAATATTAATGTGTCTTTGGGGAAGTTGAATATCGGATCATTTAAGAGGTGCAAACATTTTTAGTTATTGTAGTTTTAATTGTGCTTTCTTCTCTCTGGTACTAGATGTAGTAGAAAAAGAAAATGATAAAAACATCAAGGGATTCTTTTTTCCTTTTGATTTCATGAATAGGTAAAGGAGGCTTGAACTTTCTCTCTCGCTTTACTATTGTCAAGGGATTACGATGATTCTTACCTTTTAGAGAATGGCATTTTTTCCCTCTTTGCCTGCGATGCTTTTAATCTTAAAAAACAAGAGGATTGGGCCTCAGTTGTTACCATTTGAATATCTTCTTGGCACCTCCTGTTTAACCTATTTTCACTGAGATTTCCCCTCTTGTCATTTTTAGTCTGTCTGTCAGTTTTTATGTGTATGTGTGTTCCCTCTGGGAATATTTTGGAATTTCCATTATTTCACTTGTGGAACATGGAAAGAATCTAATTTGAGGCCAGGTGAATTTATATAGCTTCACAGTTAACAGCAACAACCAGACACACAGACTAATCAAAACTCTCAAATTTTATAATACAAAAATGGAAAATACAACTCTGTGTATGTGTGTGTCTCTGTGTGTGCGTGTGTGCAAAGGAGTGAAAAGCACAAAATTTAGAAGAGGGGCTACCCAGTAGTGGATGAGTGAGAGGGTTTAGGATGTGTGAATCTGTGTTAGTAAATGGAAGAAGGCTGAGCGCTGAAGAATTGATGCTTTTGAATTGTGGTGTTGGAGAAGACTCTTGAGAGTCCCTTGGACTGCACGGAGATCCAACCAGTCCATTCTGAAGGAGATCAGCCCTGGGATTTCTTTGGAAGGAATGATGCTAAAGCTGAAACTCCAGTACTAGGCCACCTCATGCGAAGAGTTGACTCATTGGAAAAGACTCTGATGCTGGGAGGGATTGGCGGCAGGAGGAGAAGGGGACGACTGAGGATGAGATGGCTGGATGGTATCACTGACTCGATGGATGTGAGTCTGAGTGAACTCCGGGAGATGGTGATGAACAGGGAGGCCTGGCGTGCTGTGATTCATGGGGTCGCACAGAGTCGGACACGACTGAGCGACTGAACTGAACTGAAATGGAAACTATTGGTAATGTTTTACTTCTTATCTTGGGTGATGGGTTAATAGGTATTTATTATATTATTAAAATATAAAAATGGAGTCCAAGCATTTAATGTTAAAGTGAACCAAGGGTTGAAAAAGTGAAAGTGTTACTTGCTCCGTTGTATCCGACTCTTTGTGACTCTGTGGACTGTAGCCCACCAGGCTCCTCTGTCCATGGAATTCTCTAGGCAGGAATACTGGAGTGGGTTGCCATTCCCTTCTTCAGGGGATCTTTCCTACCCAGGGATCGAACCTGGGTCTCCTGCATTGCAGGCAGATTGTTTACTGTCTGAGCCACCAGAGAAGCCCCCACCAAGGATTATTAATGGTCTAATTCTTTGTGTTTGGGGCTGTAAGTGGGGAGGAGAAAGGTGCAAGGCAGAGAAACCATATTTGTCAGAAGTGGAAATCAGAAATGAGAACTGAAAGTTTGGAGTGAAAAAATAAGAAGGAGGGATGTTTCTCTTTGTATATATTTTGTCTTGAGAGATTTTCTTATATAAAAATGTACTCTTTAAAGGTGCTAATGTTTTAAATTTAACAGTATTAAGTCACTTCTGCATTTTTAAAATAGTGTATTTATATATGTTTTCTCTAACCAGAATATGACTGTGGCTAACATCTGTGCTTGGTATTTTTATTCATATTTTGAACAGACCACTGTAGTATGATTTCAAGTTCATTGTCTATTATATTTTTATATCATAGTTTTATAGTCTTTGAAGTATAAATGATATTCTCCTTTAAAAATCTTTTTAAAATTGAAGCATAATTGATTTACAATATTGTGTTAGCTTTTGGTATACAGCAAAGTGATACAGTTATATATGTGTATATATACACATTCTTTTTGTCAGATTATTTTTCATTATAGTTTTTTTCATCATAATGAATATATTTCTCAGTGCTGTACAGAAGTACCTTATTATTTACCTGTTTTACATATAGCAGTTTGTATCTGCTAATCCCAAATTCCTAATTTATTCCCTATCTCTCTTTCCTCTTTGGTAGTCGTAAGTTTGTTTTCTGTGTCTGTGAGTCTGTTTTATCTTTTACCTAAGTTCATTTGTATCATTTTTTGTGATTCTACATATAAGTGATATCATACAGTATTTGTCTTTCTCTGTCTGACTTTGATTAATATGATAATCTTTAGATCCATGTTGCTGCAAATGGCATTATTTCATTCTTTTTTATGGCTGAATAATATTCTGGGGGGTGTGTGTGTGTGTATCACATCTTTTTTTTCCATTCACCTAAATGTTGATGCACATTTAGGTTGGTTCCATGTCTTGGCTTTTGTAAAATACTGCTGCTATGAACATGGGAGTGTTTGTATCTTTTGAATTATAGCTTTCTCTGAATATATACTCAGGAGTAGGATTGCGGAATCATAATGGCAACTCTATTTTTAGTTTTTTGAGGAACCTCCATACTGTTTTCCATAGTGTACTTGGTAAATCTTGTGTATGATGTGAGGGAGTATTTTAACTTCATTGATTCACAAGTGGGTGTCCAGCTTTCCCAGCACCCTTGCTGAAGAGATTTGTTTTTTTTCTATTGTATACTCTTATCTCTTTTGTCAAAGATTAATTGACTGTAGGCATCAACACTATTTTTCTTTATCCTATCTCACCATGACAAATGAAGGAAGATATAATTTTTTTATTTTTTAATTTCACTAAAAAAGTGCCTAAAATGAGCAGTTGTGAAGAGGGTGCCCCATGACCTCCATTCCACCACTGGCAGGATGGAAAAAGTGACTCTAGAATTCTGGTGTCTTCTTCCATCTCCCTTTCTCCCCCTCTCATGCTACATTCAGAGTGTTGCTATGGGAACTTCCTTATATCTTTTATACTTGTTGACCTTAGTCACCATAAGAAGCCTAAAGATTATCTCTCATCCTTACAGTCTCCTCCATATATTCAGTTGCCAAACTTTTGGAATCTCTCTGTGGATTCCCTTCCCCTTGTAGGCTTTTTGAGGGAGTGCTAAGACCTATCAGTGTTTTAATAGGAGAAATCTCATTTAGCACCTAGTTTCAGGCTGGTTGAAAGCCAGACCCCCAGGCAGGATCTTTTAAAGTTTAGAAATATATATAGTCCTGTGCATCACATTTGTAATTCCTGCTGGCCTCCAGTCCAGGAAAGCTGTGGTTCCCTGGGTGACAGAAAAATTGAGGCTCTAGACAGTTTTGCAGCTCCTTTCTGGAAGGTCTTTTAGAGCTGTAGTAAGGTCAGAGGAGAAGGTAGGGCTGGCGTCTCCTTGGGAGCACCTCCTTAGCTCTGGGTGTGTGGGAAACCTGAAACTTGTCCCTCAGGCCGAAGCTCCAGGCTAAGTAAATGGGGCCTTTCACAGGCAGACTAGGGTTGAATTTCATTTGACTTTCTATGCAGTGCCCTGGGGGTGGTGGCCTGCCAAAAACTGTCTTTTCAATTGTTATAGTCCCCTAGAGCTCAATAATGTCAGCCTCCTTGTCCAACAGGGCTAGGCAATCGAGGGGGTGGCCCTTGTATGGATTGCACATGCCTGCTGGCTTTAGCAAGTCAGCTGGAGAGTGTCAGTGGCAGGCTGACCCTCTGGCTTTCCAGAGACAGTGGGAAAAGGTCTTGAGTCCACATGCCCATGGTCTCAGCCATGCAGCAGGGGAGTGCTTTACTGTGTACCCCTGCCAGCTTTGGTCTGGGGGTGGGAGAATGCTGCCTGGCTTATGCTTGTCAGCCTCCGCCAGGGAGTGGCTAAATGTAGCGCCGGAATTTAGCTAGGGAGCAGTAGAATGTCTGTCTGTTCTGCTCATCCACTCCAACCTGTAAAGAGGGAGTGCCGCAGCCCCCTGAGCTTTCCGGCCTCAGCAAGGCAGTGGTTGCCATCACCTTCCCCTGCCTGACTTAGCGAGGCTGAAGGGAGGCTGCTGCCTCTGGTTTAGCCCTGCTCTGCTGGCAGGCTAGCAGGAGAGTGCAGTAACGGTGTCCACCAGCGCTTTCCAAGGCAAGATTCTGCTCTTCCAGCAGTTGCTCTTTGATGAGCAAATGAGTTTCCTTCGCATATAGTCTAGGCGCTTTCTAAATGGCTGTTTTTTTTTTTCTTTCCTTGCTTGATCTTAGTTTGAGTGAGACTGCATGCAGATCCATTGAAAGGGGAATTCCAGTTTTCATATAGTGCTTTGGGTCCCTTGGATGTCAGCCCCGTTGGTTTTCTAAGCAAGACATTTGGGGGCTTGTCTTTCTAGTCAGATCCCGAGGGATGGGGTGCCCGATGTGAGGCATCAACCCTACTCCTCCAGGAGGGGAATTCTAGATTGGTGAGTCTTCCCTATTGGTGTTGTGGAGCCAGGGATGGGGTTTTTGCTGAGACCTTGTCTCTGTCCGCACCCCCCCCCCCCGCACTTTTTTTATTAAAAAAAATTGGCCACCCTGTGCGGCATGTGGTATCTTAGTTTCCCCATCAGGAATTGAACCCTTGGCCCCTGTGTTGGAAGTGTGGAATCTTAACCAGTGGACCACCACAGAAGCCCTCTGTCTGTCCTTTTACTTGTCTGGTTGTGGTCTTTTGTTGTGGGGAAGTAGTTCATCTAGTTTTTAGATCATTTCCTGGTAGAAATGATCTTTGTGTAGCTGTAGATTTGGTATGTCCATGAGAGGAGGTGAATTCAGGATCTTTGCACATGATCTTCTTGGACTTTATTTTCTGCTAGTCAGTTGGAAAAGCCTTTCTCCAGCAGATTATACATACTTTAGACTTTAGTCTTAGTTCATTTGTATTTTCTTGTCTCCATGTTTGATTTTTTTCTTAATTCCTTTATCCTTCTTCTCCAAGGAACCCTAATTCAATTTGACATTCTCCATTGAACGCTTCTTTTCTTCTTCTTTTAAAAAAATATTACTTTATTTTTGGCTGCTCTGTGTCTTCGTTGCAGTGAACAGGGGCAAACTTCTCATTGTGGTGGCTTCTCTTGTTACTGAGCACGGGTTCTGCACACATGGGCTTCAGTAGTTGTGACACATGGGCTCTGTAGTTATGGTGCCTGGGCTTAGTTGCTCCATCAGTTCAGTTCAGTCGCTCAGTCGTGTCCGACTCTTTGCGACCCCATGAATCGCAGCACGCCAGGCTTCCCTGTTCATCACCATCTCCTGGAGTTCACTCAGATTCACGTCCATCGAGTCCATGATGCCATCCAGCCATCTCATCCTCGGTCGTCCCCTTCTCCTCCTACCCCCAATCCCTCCCAGCATCAGAGTCTTTTCCAATGAGTCAACTCTTCGCATGAGGTGGCCAAAGTACTGGAGTTTCAGCTTTAGCATCATTCCTTCCAAAGAAATCCCAGGGCTGATCTCCTTCAGAATAGACTGGTTGGATTTCCTTGCAGTCCAAGGGACTCTCAAGAGTCTTTTCCAACACCACAGTTCAAAAGCATCAATTCTTCGGCACTCAGCCTTCTTCACAGTCCAACTCTCACATCCATACGTGACCACAGGAAAAACCATAGCCTTGACTAGACGGACCTTAGTCGGCAAAGTAATGTCTCTGCTTTTGAAAATACTATCTAGGTTGGACATAACTTTTCTTCCAAGGAGTAAGCGTCTTTTAATTTCATGGCTGCAGTCACCATCTGCAGTGATTTTGGAGCCCAAAAAGATAAAGTCTGACACTGTTTCCACTGTTTCCCCATCTATTTCCCATGAAGTGACGGGACCAGATGCCATGATCTTCGTTTTCTGAATGTTGAGCTTNCTAGACGGACCTTAGTCGGCAAAGTAAAGCCAAGTAGTGTTATTATATAAATTATTTAATGAAACACTTCAGAAAATTGCAATAAATAAAAATATAAAAACTATGGAGAGGACTTATGAGCACAAGTGTAAATTAAAATTTTTTTAATGTCCAAATATGGTTAAATTGATATTTCCCACTTTTTTTTATTGGAAGTTATTACCTGTAACAAAGGAAAGAGAAAGAAGATTTAGAAACCAGCAAAAATTAATGAAGGAGGAGGGGAAAAAGTAGAAGTACTAAACTCATTTTACTAAAATGAATACAAGTATTATTTTATTATGGCATAATTGTGTTTTATTGACTCCTATAGTTATCAATATATTGGTTTATTATAGGAGATTATTCAGTGTTTATCTTTGTTTGACTTATTTTACTTAATAATTCCCTTAAGTTACCTCCATTTGTTGTAACTGGAATGATTTCCTTCCTTCTCAGTGCTGAATAATATTCCATTACACATATAACATTTGTGTATCCATTCAACCCTTGATGGGCATTTAAATTGTCTCCATGTCTTGGCCATTGCATGAAATGTTCCCTTGGTATCTCTAATTTTCTTGAAGAGATCTCTAGTCTTTCCCATTCTGTTCTTTTCCTCTATTTCTTTGCATTGATCGCTGAAGAAGGCTTTCTTATCTCTTCTTGCTATTTTTTGGAACTCTGCATTCAGGTGCTTATATCTTTCCTTTTCTCCTTTGCTTTTCGCCTCTCTTCTTTTCACAGCTATTTGTAAGGCCTCCCCAGACAGCCATTTTGCTTTTTTGCATTTCTTTTCCATGGGGATGGTCTTGATCCCTGTCTCCCGTACAATGTCACGAACCTCATTCCATAGTTCATCAGGCACTCTATCTATCAGATCTAGGCCCTTAAATCTATTCCTCACTTCCACTGTATAATCATAATGGGGGATATTCCTAGACTAGGGATTGAACCTATGTCCCTTGCATTGGCAGATGGATTCTTAACCAGGGAAACACCTCCATTAAACCTTTCTGATCAACCAAGGAAAGACTATATATCTGAGCTTTTTGGGTGCTTTAAAAGAGAGCTTAATGCCTGTTATTTACTTTGCTTTTTATAATTTCTTACTAGTTTTCTGAGTAGTCTAGAACTTCCTACTCAGGAGAGATGACTTTGTTTATCTGTTTCATTCTTTCCGATGTGGCCCTGTGAGGCTCATAATTATTACTTAATAATTGTCTGCTCTGTTTAGTTTATGGTTAAAAGTTTATTTTACCAGCTTTTTAACATTAGGTCCCACAGAATTCTTTCATTTTAGTCTTACTTTATTATAATAGCTACTATTTTTGATCACTTGCTATGTTCAAGTGAGGTAGAATCTCCAGTTTACAAATGTGGGACTGAAGTTCAGAATTAAGGTCATAAACCTCAAGTCCATTTGTGTCTGACTTTAAACTGCTGATGTTCAGATCAGTTTTTGTGACTGTAAAATAGGTTGTTTGGTCTTTGGACATTTGAAATTAAGGCTTAACATATTATGTTAGTTAAATTCCTTAAGTGATTATATATTTATTTTTACATATTTGTGTATGTAAATATAAATGATTTCTAAGCAATTTAAGATTTTGGGATTATAGTTTTCTTCTTCTATTTTCAATAATTGCCAGAATTAATTTTCAATTACCTGAGCATATCTGTTCAAAACAAAATGTATTATTTCCTGGTATATAGAGTTTCCATATTTATAAACTATGAGATAATGCCACATCTATGGCTTGAAACTTATTTCTGACTTTATTGTTTCTCATTTTATGTTTGACATCCCTAGATTTCTTTATCATATGATAAAAACTGTGCCGTGTAAAGTGTGCTGAAACTTGGGGAGGTTGAATGACATGTGGCTATGTGGACATAGAAATTGAGTATAATATAAAACATATACTTCGTAGAACTGGTGTCAGGAAAGTATGTCAACTTCTCAAATGTGGTCAGAATTCTGCCAAAATTCAAAGGGTATTTGGCTTATGTTTGGTTTCCAGACTTAAGATCTTTAATCCATTTGACATTATTTTTGTATATAGTATGAGGAAATGTTCAGATTGCATTCTTTTACATGTAGTTGTCCAGTTTTCCAGTACCACTTATTGAAGAGATTGTCTTTTTTCCATAATATATTCTTGCTTTCTTTGTTGTAGATTAATTAACCATAAATGCGTGGGTTTATTTCTGGGCTCTCTGTTCTCTTTCTTTGATCTATGTGTCTCTTTTTGTGCCAGTGCCATGCTGTTTTGATTACTGTAGCTTTGTAATATAATCTGAAGTTAGGGAGTGATATCTCCCACTTTGTTCTTTTTTCTCAAGATTGTTTTGTCAATTCAAGATCTTTCATGGTCAAATATAAACTTTAGGATTATTTGTTCCAGTCCTGTGAAGACTGTCATGGGTATTTTGATATGGATTACATTAAATCTGTAGATTGTGCTGGGAAGTATGGACATTTTAATAATATTAATTCTTCCAGTCCATGAACATAGGATATCATCTTTCCATGGCTTTATGTCATTTTCAGTTTCTTTGATCAGTGTTTTATAGTTTACAGAGTATAAGTCTTTTCACTTTTTTGGTTAAGCTTATTCCTAGGTATTTTATTCTTTTTGATGTGATTTTAAATGGGATTTTTTTTTTTTTTTTGCTTTCTCTTTTTGATAGTTTAATATTAGTGTATGGAAAAGTAATAACTTTTAAAATGTATTACTCTTGTATCCTGCAACTTTACTGAAGCCATTTTTTAGTTCTAATAGTATATATATTTTTTTTTTATGGCATCTTTAGGATTTTCTGCATATAATACCATGCCATTTTAGATAGTGATAGTTTTACTCCTTCCCTTCCAATTTGGATGCCTTTTATATCTTTTCTTTGTCTGACTGCTGTGGCTGGAACTTCCAATGGTATAAATAGAAGTGGGAATAGTGGACATCCTTGTCTTGTTCCTGATGTTAAAGGGAAAGCTTTCAGCTTTTCACCATTGAGCATGATGTTAGTTGTGGGTTTGTTGTAAGTGGACTTTATTATGTTCAGATATGTTGCCTCTGTAACCAGTTTGATGAGAGTTTTTATCATGAATGAATGTTGAATTTTGTCAAATGCTGCATCCCATAGATATTAGAAAGCAAGCTGTGTTTCCATTTTCATTTGTCTTGAGCTGTTTTCTGATTTCCTCCTCAATTTGTTCATTGACCCATATTGGTTTTTTAGTAGCACATTGTTTTCATTTTCCCCATTTTTCTTCTTATAATTGCTTTCTAGTTTTATACTATCGTGGTTGGAGAAACTGCTCAATACAATTAGTATTCTTTTAAATTTGTTGAGAGTTATTTTTGGCTTAACATATGATCTATCCTGGAGAACATTCCATGTGTACTTGATAAGAATGTGTATTCTGATCTTTTGGGATGGAATGTCCTGTAGATATCTATTAAGATTAATTGGTCTAATGTGTCATTTAAGATCTCTGTTTCCTTCCTGATTTTCTGTTTGGATGATGTGTCCATTGATGTAAGTGAGGTGTTAAAGTCCCCTACTATTAATGTATTATTGTCAATCTCTCCTTTTGTGTCCATGTTTATATTTGCTTTAAATATTTAGATGCTCATGTGTCAAGTGCATATATTTTAAAGTGTTATATCCTCTTCTTATATTAATCCTTTTATCAGTAAATAATGCTCTTTGTTATTTTTTATAGACTTTGTTTTAAAGTCTATTTTGTCTGATATGAATATTGCTACCACCACCCTTGTTGTTTCCATTTGCATGAAATTTCTTTTTACTTCTCCTCACTTTCAATTTGTGTGTGTCTTTAGTTCTTTTAAGCAGAATATAGATGAGTCTTGTTTTTTAATCCAGTCCACCCCCACCCCTCCTGCAGTTGTGTCTTTTGATTGAAGCATTTATTCCACTGACATTTAAAAGTGTTTGTGTGTTTGTGCTTATTGTCATTTTGTTCCTTTTATTCTGGTTATTTTTATAGTTCTTCTCTGTACTTCTTTTAGCTTCTTCCATTGTGATTTGATTTTTTTTTTAGTGGTGGTATGCTTGTGTTACTTTCTCTCTAGTTTTTGTGTATTTATTTTAGGCTTTTGATTTGTTACTACTGTTGGGTTCATAAATTTTGATCTTTAACTCTATCTCCTTGCTTTAAATTGGTAATGATTTAAGTTCTAACACCTAAAAGGTGTATATTTTAACTCCCCTCCCTCACATTTTGTGTTTTTGATACCATATTTTACATCTTCATGTTAATCCTTTTATTCTAATGCACTGTTGCTGTTGTTCAGTTGCCAAGTTGTGTCTGACTCAGTGACCCCACGGACGTAGCATGCCAGGCTAATACTTATTAGAATGCATATTCCAACTTGTTTCTGCAAAAAACATAAAATTCGCAGAAGGGTGAAATGAATATGACAGTAAACTCATGTATACCCTTTCCCTATCAGTAGACTGACTACTGATATTTTGGTCACATTTTAGGTGAAAAAGAGGGAAAAGCCCACCTTTGTTCTTACCACTCTGCTGCTGTTGCTGTTAAGTCGCTTCAGTTGTGTCCGACTCTGTGCAACCCTGTAGACGGTAGCCCACCAGGCTCTGCCGTCCCTGGGATTCTCCAGGCAAGAGCACTGGAGTGGGTTGCCTTTTCCTTCTCCAGTGCATGAAAGTGAACAGTGAAAGTGAAGTCGCTAAGTCGTGTCTGACTCTTTGCGACCCCATGAACTGCAGCCTACCAGGCTCTTCCGTCCATGGGATTTTCCAGGCAAGAGTACTAATCAACCATTATTCATGTCTTGCACACAGTTTATTTCCTTTGCTGCTGAACAACTTGATTACTTGCTTCAATTTCTTAATGTAGGTGTAATTTACAGTAGAGAAGTGCAGAGATTTACCTGTTACAGCTTGAGTTTTGACAAATGCATGCATTTATGTAACCCATACTTCAATAAAGATATTTCTGTTAACCCAGAAGGTCCTTACATGCCCTTTCCCAGTCATCCTCACCCCCTCGGAAGCATCTTTTGTCCCACTTTCACTTTGCTGCTGCTGCTGCTGCTAAGTCGCTTCAGTCGTGTCCGACTCTGTGCGACCCCATAGACGGTAGCCCACCAGGCTCCCCCGTCCCTGGGATTCTCCAGGCAAGAACACTGGAGTGGGTTGCCATTTCCTTCTCCAATGCATGAAAGTGAGAAGTGAAAGTGAAGTCGCTCAGTCGTGTCTGACTCTCAGCGACCCCATGGACTGCAGCCCACTAGGCTCCTCCGTCCATGGGATTTTCCAGGCAAGAGTACTGGAGTGGGGTGCCATTGCCTTCTCCGACTTTCACTTTAGAGGAGTCGTTTTCCCTGTTCTTGACAATGTTGTATGTATCAGTACAACTTTTCTTTTTATTACTTAATCATATTCCATTTTATGACTGTATTATTCATTTTCTATTGAGTTGAATTCATATATTTTGAGCTATTATGAGTAAAGCTGTTGTGAACTTTCATAGATGTGTTCTTGTGTCATGGAGTTTGAGGCACCATTTGAGTGTGTTGAAATAGGTAAATCAATTAAATGTGTATAATACGAGACTCTGTTCAGTGCTTTAAAGAAAAACAAGTCAAAATAAGGAGTGGAAGCATGATATAGGATGATCTTTTTGGTTGGAAAGTATTTTAGCAATGACCTAAAAACAGTGTGTAAGACAACTATGGAGGTGACTAGAGTATAACTTGATAGTTCTAAGGAGATATTTGAAAATCGAGTGTTCCTGAGGCAGAAGTGTCCTTGGCACATTCCAGTGTGGGTTGGCAGTGCAGAGAGTTAGGTCAGAGAGATACTGACACCCTGGTAAAGGAGCACGAAAGGAGTTAAGGTTGTGAACAATATTTTTTTCTTACCAGGAAAGTAGATGAATGAATTCACAATATGACATTTGCCAGCAACAATAATAACTGCATAAAGTTTATTGAGTTCTTTCTTGTCACAGCACCTTGTTTAGGCCATTCCATTTATTATCTTTTTAAATCCTCACAACAATCCTATGTGAGGTACGGGTACTTATCTCCACTTTGCAGATGAGAGAATTAAAGCACTAAGTGATTAGATACATTAGCTTTTATCAGTAATTTTATTTATTTTCCAGTGGAGTTCTTCTCAACCATAACTTTCTGGCAGTGATTTTTTCAGTGAGCCAGAGAAACAGAGGAACAAATTCTGGGCTCTCTTTCTGATTCACATGTAGTTTAGTACCACAGCAACTTGGGAAAATGATTTAGCCTCTCAAAGTCTCATTTTACTCCTTTATCACATGTATGATTTGTGTTTGGTGTTTATTAAAAGGTCTGGCAAGTCAAATCTGTGAAAGAACATAAAGGGCCTGATTAATCCTTGCAGAGAAATAATGTGATGCTATTGTATATTGAGGGATACTTCATATACTAAAGTGTTTAACTTACAGAGGAAGATAATAAAGCCAGGAAGAACTAAAATTGTTGCCTTTAACATTTTAATGTTTTTGTGTCACTGTGGAGTCTAAAATGTATATGCATGTTTTGGATATTTAAGGCAAATGCAGAGATGTACTTGGTGATCATGTTTTGATAAAACATATTTAAGGCAATAAGATTTCTGTTCTGTTTTTCTTGTGGTTGGTTGATGGTACCTGCAACTTGTGTATCTGTTTCCCCATTTCTCCCTCTTCATTGCATCTTCCATTTTATCTTTGTCTTCTTTGTACTAAAATATTCCTTATATTTTTCTCTTTTAGGTGAGAAGTAAACATGAGGAGTAATCTTGTTCATAATGGAGATTGTTTTATAGCACAAAATAGAACATTGTCTAATAAAATAGAACTTTTTAGTGGAAAATATCTACCCAAAATCTGAAATTAACATACAATAAGATATTGACTACAAACTGCATAGGATCGTACTTTCTACCTACAGTTTATACCTGCAAAATATGACTACAGCTTGAAGCTCACATTGAGAGAATCTATAAGGAAAATGGGTTTGGACAACCCCATTGACTTAAATATTTTCTGAAAGAATTATTTCGATAAAATAACAAATGAAATGGAAGACTGATAAAGTGAATTAAATTGTTCAGTGGAATCTTTCTGCAGCAGGCAGTCTCAGTTAAAATTCCTTAGTGCCTACTTAACATACTTTTATGTAAAAATCTCTCTTTTCCAGATAGCATCCTCAACATCACAGAGTAGAGTTAGAATCTTAATATCAGTTGGATGTTTATTTGCCTCTGAATATGCTTTTGGATCCATGCAGAACTGTTTGGTATCTTGAAGTTCTTAAGACTGATTAATGAACTTACACACTTCAGTTTAAGTGAGTTCACAATGGTGTGTGTGGTAGAGGGTATCATTTAACATTTTCTGACATGAAAACTGTTGAATTTTGTTGAGGGGGAAGGAGTTTGGTGACTTGGTGGGCAGGCCCATTTCATTACTTTAATTGTGCGATTTATTAGGATTTTAAGCTTTTTTATAAATGTTTTAGTGTTATAGGACAGAATTAAAAGGATTTAGAATAAAAGGAGTTTAACAAAAGGACTTTGCAACAGGATTGCAATAGTTTTTATATTTGATGGATTTAGCTAACCGCTTTTCATTTCAATCATCGTGCTACATTCTGTTAAATGCTGTAGAACAGGTGTGTGTAACGTCATTCTCTCTATTGTACATGCAAATAAACACAATTTTATATATAAAAAGTTAATCCTCTACAATTTGGAGGATTACATTATGGGAGGGTGATGACTCCATTAGGCATCATGGAGAGTACATGCTATTTATATTGCAAGAAAAATCAGGTTAATAGCTATAGTGGTCATGAGATTGTAGAATTTTTATACCAACACTTTAAAAATTGTGTTTATTCAAACTGTCCACAACAACATTATTTAAAGCAGAGTTAAGGTTATGGTATATAGTTTTCCAACTTTGAAAAAAAATTCAGTGGACAGTGTGCCTCAAAGAAATTTGAAGGATTTGTTATGATTTGTGTGCTTTTTGTAGACTAGTCTTTCTTATTTCTGGACAGTTTTGCTGGTACAGTGGGTGCTTTTGGCTTTATGTTGTTCTTTAGTGAGGGCCTTATTTTGTAGTGTAAATTTTTTGCTTGGTTACCTTTTCTAAATATCCATGAAGAGTATAAATCTTTAGTGTCAGGTGACTGACCTGGAGAGCAAATTCGGTAGGACTGTTGTAACCCAGTGTATTTTAGTCGCTCAGTCGTGTCCGACTTTTTGCGGCCCCATGGACTGTAGCTGCCAGGCTCCTCTGTCCGTGGGATTCTCCAGGCAGGAGTACTGGAGCGGGTGGCCATTCCCTTCTCCATTTGTAACCCAGTAGTTCAGTGGAAACCAATAAGGTTCTTCAATTCAGGTTTGAAAAACACAGAGACAATCAAACCTTTCTTGCCAGTATTATTTGCACTTTAAAGACATGATGTGCCACTCATCAAAATAGCAAATTGGTGTGTATAATACCAGGTACAACCCATAAAGACCTTGTCAAAACACCAGGAGGCAGAGGCAGAATAGGTATTGTTAAAGGTGAAGGTGAAAAATGTAGGAGTGAAGAATTGGCCTTGTGTAGCTGAAGCTCAGTTATAATTAATTTGAAGCATAAATATCATGGGCTTTGGACTAGTTAATTTTTAACTGGTGCTTCATTTGAAAGTCATATTGTTAATTGTGAAATCTGATTTATTTGCTTAGCAGGGGGAAAAGCACACAATCGATAGTAAATTAATATTTAGTGAAAATGTAGATACTAATTGTTCTAAGCTTCTCATAATTTAAGTTGGTTATGGGGAACTTTATTCATCAATACTGTGTTTATAGTTTTGATCTTTTTAAGGTATGATAATACAGTCTGTGAATGGATCATATAACTTGTCTTAACCTATTTTATATAATTATTATTACAATTTAAAAGTATATTATGCCAGAGCACAATATAAATGTGTAGCCACATTTAAACCTCATTATTTTTGGAGGGGTCCATTAATGTGGAATATTAACATTTACATTACACTTGGTGTATGCGTGCGTGCTAAGTCACTTCAGTCGTGTCCAACTCTTTGTGACCCTATGGACTATATAGCCTGCCTGTTTCCTCTTTCCATGGGGTTCTTCAGGCAAGAATACTGGAGTGGGTTGCCATCCCCTTCTCCAGGGGATCTTTCCGACCCAGGGATTGAACCTGCGTCTCTTGTGTCTCTTGCATTGGCAGAGGTGTTCTTTACTGCTAGCGCTGCCTGGGAAGCCCCACACTTGGTGTATACCATCTAGCAAAGAAATGGAACACTGTTAAGAGTGCTGAAGCCCCCTGTCTACCCCTCCCCGAAATTCTCTCCATCCTAAACCCCAAAGAAGACTACCCTATCCTGAAATTCATGTTTATGTGTTTGTTTTTAGCACTTAAGGTTACTAAATATCTGTCTATATATCTGCCTAATGACACACAGCCAATAGGCACACACTTGTGCAACCACACAATTTCTTTGTACCTTTTTCAAAACTGTGGTAAAAATCACAAAAGATTTACTGTCTTTAAATCTTTACAAACTTCTTTTTGGTGGGAGGAATGCAGTGTGACATGCTGAATCTTAGTTCCCTGATCAGGAATTGAACCCATATCCCCTGAAGTGGCAGTGCAGAGCCCTAATTACTGGACTACCAGAGAATTCGTGGTAAACTTAATTGTAAAGCTTGGCAGTGTTAAGTACATTCAAAGAACTCCATATCCATTGAACAGCAGCTCTCCATTTCTCCCTCTATCCCAGGCCCTGGTAATCACATTTTTCTTTCTGTTTCTAGGATTTGACTACTTTTAGTTCAGTCGCTCAGTCGTGTCCGACTCTTTGTGACCCCATGGACTGCAGCACGCCAGGATTCCCTGTTCATCACCAACTCCCAGAGTTTACTCAGACTCATGTCCATTGAGTCAGTGATGCCATCCAACCATCTCATCCTCTGTAATCCCCTTCTCCCACCTGCAATCTTTCCTAGTATCAGGGCCTTTTCCAGTGAGTCAGCTCTTCGTATTAGGTGGCCAGAATATTGGAGCTTCAACATCAGTCCTTCCAGTACATATTCAGGGTTGATTTCCTTTGGGATTGACTTGCTGTCCAAGGGACTCTCCAGAGTCTTCTCCAGCACCACAGTTCAAAAGCATCAATTCTTAGGCACTCAGCCTTGTTTATGATTCAACTCTCACATCCGTACATGATGACTGGAAAAACTATAGCTTTAACTATACATACTTTTGTTGACAAAGTGATGTATCTGATTTTTAATACTCTGTCTATGTTTGTTACAACTTTTCTTCCAAGGAGCAAATATCTTTTAGTTTCATGGCTGCAGTCACCGTCTGCAGTGATTTTGGAGTCCAAGAAAATAAAGTCTGTCACTGTTTGCATTTTTTCCCTCATCTGTTTGCCTTAAATTTATGGATCAGGTACCATGATCTTAGTTTTTTGAATGTTGAGTTTTAAGCCAGCTTTTTCACTCTCCTCTTTCACCTTCATCAGGAGGCTCTTTCGCTCCTCTTCACTTTCTGCCATTGGGGTAGTGTCATCTGCATATCTGAGGTAATTGACACTTCTGGCAATTTTGATTGCAGCTCATTCTTCATCCTGCCTGGCATTTCGCATGATATACTCTGCATAGAAGTTAAGCAAGCAGAGTGACAATATACAGCCTTGACATACTCCTTTCCCAGTTTGGAACCAGTTCATTGTTCCATGTCTGGTTCTAACTGTTGCTTCTTGACTGCATACAGGTTTCTCAGGAGGCAGGTCAGGTGGTCTGGTATTCCCATCTCTTTAAGAATTTTCTACAGTTTGTTGTGATCCACATAGTCAAAGGCTTTAGCATAGTCAGTGAAGAAGTAAACGTTTTTCTGGAATTCTCTTGCTTTTTCTATGATCCATCAGTTCAGTTTAGTCGCTCAGTTGTGTCTGACTCTTTGTGACCCCGTGGACTGCAGCACGCCAGGCTTCCCTGTCCATCACCAACTCCCGGAGTTTACCCAAACTCATGTGCATCGAGTCGGTGATACCATCCAACCATCTCATCCTCTGTTGTCCCCTTCTCCTCCTGCCCTCAATCTTTCCCAGCATCAGGGTCTTTTCAAATGAGTCAGTTCTTCGCATCAGGTGGCCAAAGTATTGGAGTTTCAGTTTCAGCAACAGTCCTTCCAATGAATATTCAGGACTTTTTCCCTTTAGAATGGACTGGTTGGATCTCCTTGCAGTAAAAGGGACACTCAAGAGTCTTCTCCAGGACCGCAGCTCAAAAGCTTTAATTCTTTGGCTCTCAGTTTTCTTCACAGTCCAACTTTCACATCCATCTGTGACCACTGGGAAAACCATAGCCTTGACAGGATGGATCTTTGTTGGCAAAGTAATGTCTCTGCTTTTTAATATGCTGTCTAGGTTGGTCATAACTTTCCTTCCAAGGAGCAAGCGTCTTTTAATTTCATGGCTGCAGTTACCTTCTGCAGTGATTTTGGAGCCCCCCAAAATAAAGTCAGCCACTGTTCCCACTGTTTCCCCAGAGGGCAGACAGACTGGAACCACAATCACAGAAAACTAGCCAGTCTGATCACATGGACCAGAGTTTGTCTAACTCAGTGAAACTAAGCCATGCCCTGTAGGGCCACCCAAGATGAACAGGTCATGGTGGAGAGTTCTGACAAAATGTGGTCCGCAGGAGAAGGGAATGGCAAACCACTTCAGTATTCTTGCCTTGAGAACCATATGAGCAGTATGATCCATCAGATATTGGCAATTTGATCTTGGATTCCTCTGCCTTTTCTAAATCCAACTTGTATATCTAGAATTTCTCGGTTTATGTACTGTTGAAATCTAGCTTGAACGATTTTGAGCATGACTCTGCTAGCATGTGAAATGAATTGCAATTGTGCTGTAGTTTGAACATTGTTTGGCATTACCCTTTTTTGGGATTGAAATTAAAACTGACCTTTTGCACCGCTGTTGTGTCCCTATAGAGTAGTTTCTCTGCCTTAAACATCCTCTGTGCTCTACTTATTCATGCCTCCCTCCCTTTAAACTCCTGAACACCACTGATATTTTTACTGTCTCAATATTAAAAACTGACTTTTGCCTTTTCCAGAGCCATGCAATATATATTTAAGCCTCCCCTGTGTTTTTTCATGGCTTGCTAGCTAATTTTGTTTTAATCCTGTGTCATATTCCATTGTCCGGAGGCACTATATTTATTTATTTTTAATTTACTTTAAATTGGAGGATTTTACAATATTTTATTGGTTTCTGCCATATATCACGTGAATCAGCCATAGATACACGTATGTCCCCTCCCTCTGGAATCTCCCTCCTACCCCTCTCAGTTGTCCCAGAGCACAAGATTTGAGCTTGCTGTGTCATACAGCAAATTCTAGAGGTACTGTCATTTATTTATCCACCCATTTACTGAAAGACATCTTGATTGCTTCCAAGTTTTGGCGACTGTGAACGAAACTGATGTCCATGTGCAAGTTTCTGTGTGAGCGAGGTTCTCAGCTCCTTTGGAATACAAGAAGCATGATTGCTGGATCTTGTAGTAAGAGTACGTTTAGTTCTGTGAGAAACTGTCCACTGTTTTCCAGTGTGACCATACCATTTTGCGTTCCCTCTGGCGGTGATGAGAGTTCTTGTTGTTTCTCATCCTTGTCAGCATCTGATATTGTTGTTGTTTTACATTTTGGGCAGTGTGATGCTTGTGGAATGGTGTCTTATTGTTTTGATTTGAATCCCCAATGACCTGTGATGTGGAGCATTTTTTCATCTACTTATTGCCCATTTCTATATTTTAAGTGTCGGTTCGGATCTTTTCCTCATTCTTATATTAAAAATTTTAAAGATATATTTACTTGTGTATTTGGCTGCATTGGAGTTTAGTTGTGGCACTCTGGATCTTCATTGCATCGTGCGGCATCATTTGTTGTGGCGCCTTAGTTCCCTGACCAGGCATGTGTCCCCTGCTTTGCAAGGTGGATTCTTAACCATTGGACTACCAGGGAAGTCCCTAGAAATACAGTTGATTTTTGTATGTTGATCTTGACTCTGGTAACCTTGTTGAGCTAACTCACTAGCTCTAGGAGTTTTTGTTGTTATTGATTCCTTGGGATTTTAGATGTATCAGTTGTGTTGTCTGCAAATATGTGTGTGTGTGTGTGTGTGTGTGTATCTGTAAAAAATCACTCAGTTGAGTCCGACTCTTTTTGACTCCATGAACTGTAGCTCTACAGGCTCCTCTGTTCATGGGATTTACCAATACTGGAGTGGGTTGCCAATTCCTCCTCCAGGGTATCTTCCTGGAGGGAACATCCTGGGATCGAACCCAGGCCTCCTGCATTGCAGGCATCTTCTTTACCGTCTGAGCAACCAGGGAAGCCCTGCAAATTGGGAGTTTTATTTATTCCTTTCTTATCCATATGATTTTCCTCCCCATTCTTTTCTTTTTATCCTTGTTCTTTCATTCTACTACTTCTTTTTTTTTTTTTTTTTTTTTACAGTTGTAATTACTTTCTACACTTGTTTTTGCTTGTGCCTGGCCTCTGCTGTGCACGGAGGCTTTCTGTGGCTGCAGTGAGCAGGGGCTGCCCTCTTGTTGTGGTGCGCAGGTGTCTCATTGTGGTGATTTCTCTTGCTGTGGAGCACAGGCGCCAGGTGTGCAGTCTTCTGTAGTTGCAGCATCGGCTCAGTTGTTGCGCCTCTCAGAGTCCTGAGTCTGGATTCGGTAGTTGTGACCCTTGGGCTTAGTTGCTTTGTGGCCTGTGGAATTTTCCTGGACCAGGGATCGAACCTGTGTCCCCTGCATTGGCAGGTGGATTCCAGTGTACCACCAGGGAAGTCCCCCCCCCCTTTCTTTTCTGTCTTGTCTAGAACTTCCAGTACCGTGTTGAATAGCAGTGGTGAGAGTGGAGACCTTGCCTTATTCTTGACCTTAGGGGGAATGGATTCATGATGTTAGCTGTAGGTTTTTGGATAAGTAGTGTAGTATCTAGAGCAGTCATTTAAATTCCTGATCCTGTAAACCTTTTTATTTTCCCTGGAGCTTCTATAGAAAATTCTTTTTAGGACTCAGTATCCTGAAATGATGGACCTGTGTTTCAGCTGTTGAATTCATTGTATTAGACCTGCAGGGGGCTTATAGACTCATATTTGTTTGTTCTATGAAAAATTTTGAAACAATTCATGGATTCTTTCCTCCATTTTTCTCGGTTCTTTCTTTTTGGAATTCCTATCTATATGTTGGAACTTTGAGACAGTCCTTTAACAGTTCTCTTGTGTGTGTCTGTGTTCAGTCACTCAGTAGTGTCTCACTCTTTGCTTACTGTGGACTGTAGCCTGCCAGGCTCCTCTCTGGGTAAGATCACTAGAGTGGGTTGCTATTTCCTCCTCTAGAGGATATTCCTGACCCAGGGATCGAACCTACCTTTCCTGCATCAGCAGGTGGATTCTTTACCATTGAGCCACCTGGGAAGCCTGTTTATAAATTAATGCTGTGTATATAAATTAATGCCGTTTTTCTCTTTTTTTGGGGGGGGTAGGTTTTTTTTTTTTTGACTCTGTTATCTAGGAAATTTTCTCATATTCATGCATTGTTTTTAAATAATATCTGCCATCTTTTTAATTTCCCAGATCTCTCTTTTATTTCTAAGTATCAGTTTTTCTTTGCATTGTTATTGTTTCATGCTTAAAATACCTTCTTATATTTAAAAAAAATTATTAATGATAGTTTCAAATTTTTTGGTTTTTTAGCCACATTTGCAGGTGATTTTACCTACTTGTAAGCAGCAAACTAAAAAGTTGATGGCAAGTGATGTATGTTTGCATCCTCTGACTTCATTCAGGGTGCTTTGCTTGTGCTGTTTCTTGGAGCTCTTTACTTGACAGTGTCTTTCATTCATTCTTCATGGTCTAACTGATTTTTATTTTCTAATACGTTGCTACTCAGTTTACTAGTCTTTTTTCAGGATTTTACACTGTTTTACATTGAGAATGGCCTGAAATTTTGAGGTTTTTAAAGTTTCTGTTGTGACCTTCCTTTATTTAATTTTGACATCAAAATTATACAACTTTTAGGTAATTAGTTGGTGGAATTGGGGGTGGCTTTCTGATTGCATGCAGAACATGTGTAAAATTGAGGTTGTTGCCAATTATAAAAAAGATTTTAAATGTTGGTTCATTTAAAAAGTAGTTATAGGTTTATTTATAGCTTTTCTATTTTTTTGTTCAATTATATAAATATATTGAATTAATGAATGTTTTGCTGTCTCTTTAGCCATAAATATTTTGAGAGGATGAAAATAATGGAAATATACAAGAATACTTTTTGAAGTTTTGTTTTACATTTTACTTCATGTTCCTTATCAGGTGCTCAAAAGTGTGACAACTTTGCTGAAAAAAGGCCCCTCCTTGGTGTTTGTAAGAGCACTGGATCTTCTGGGTAAGGAATTAAAAAAAAGTTTTTTGAACCACTATTAAAATTTTGTTTTATTTCAGAGGGGGAACTTTAATGTTTTCTAGTCTTTGTTTACCATAAGACTATGCTTTTACAAAAGGGATGGGACAGGACTTAATAACATATTTAGGGTTTTTGCCACACAGGCCACTTTATTTTTCTGCTCAACTGTTTTCTTTCAAATGTAGGATGATAGCAGGACATGAAAGAAAGCCAGCAGTATATCAGAATTCAGTCATGAAAGAGTAGCATCAATAAGAAAAATATGTTTTGTTTATTTATTTTTTTAGTATTTATAATGGCCTTCTACAGTGAATTAGAAGTTACTGTTACATCATCATCATCATCATCATCATCAACGGTTATTAGCATTTTTTTTACATTGTTTTGAGGATTTTAAAAAACAGTTTATTTCATATTAGAGTATAGTTGATTAACAATGTTGTGTTAGTTTCAAGTGTAGAGCAAAGTGATTAAGTTATACATATACATATATCTTTTCTTTTTCAGATTCTTTTCCCATATAGGTTATTACAGAGTATTGAGTAGAGTTCCCTGTACTTGTTGATTATGTAATTTCTATGTGTGTGTGCTCACTTGCCTCTGACTCTTTGAGACCCCAGGTACTATAGCCCACCAGGCTCCTCTGACCATAGAATTTTCCAGGCAAGAGTACATAGTGTGTATTCCATCATGCTTTTATATTTATATTAGAACATATATTGTGATCCTTAGGTAAGATGTTAATGGAAGATAATTTAATATATCTTAATGGTAATAATATAGCATAGTGTATATTGTGTATTAGCCAACAGTTTATTGTTGTTGTAGCATGTGCCTAACACTGTTCTAAAGGCATTACATGAATTTTCTCTTTTATTTCTGTTAGCAATACTTTGAAATAGATACTGTTCTTATTCCTATTTTGTAGTTTAGAGAAACTCAGGCACTGAATTCTCACAGTGAAACTGTGGATTCAAACCCAAGCAAGCATACTTTTTTTTTTTTTTAAATTTTTATTGAATATAGTTGATTTTTAGTGTTTAGTTTCAGATGTACAGCAAAGTGAATCAATTATACATCTACATATATCCACTCTTTTTCTAAATTCTTCAAGCAGGCATACTCTTAGTTCCATGCTCATTGCATTTGTGACAGTGAGAGGCTTACTGACTAAGATGATTAATTGCTATTGCTCATGAAGTCAAGTTTTCCCTACTTTCTCTATATATTAAATGAGAACAATATTCTTCATAATGGCTTATAGTGATTTAGTTATCACTATATAATTTCAGTTAAGAATTGTTTTCAACTGCTGGTAAAAGTTCCAATGGCTTATACAAGCCTTGGAATTGAATGACTGGGTAGGCATTCCATGGCCAGTGAAATGTTTCTGCCATGTGTCATTAATAATCTAGATTCTTTCCATTTCTAGCTTTGACATCTTTTAGAATACGACCCATTACCCTTTTGATCTCAAGAAGGCTACTGTCTTATCAGTTAGTATTTCATCTTGAACTCCTAGCTGCAAGGAAATCAGGGATATTACTGTGGTTTTGTTAGTAAGGTAGAGAATCAAAATGAATATTAGGCTTGGCAACCAGTAGTCCTTGCCATGTGCTTTCAGCTGATAGTGTCTGGGTCATGGATGCAGTGCACAAGGAAAGGATGTGGTAATGGTGTAACATGATTGATCTTGGAGTCTTAATTGTTGCTATCTGGGGAAATGGTTTGACTCCATCTGTTACAAGGCAATTTTCTTCCAGTATAAAGTTTTGGGTTGAAGTGAGCAAAAATTTACTGTGTACTCATCACTTTGCTATGTATGGGATAAGGATACAAAACATGAAAACCTAATTCTGTGTCCCAAAGATTTAAGAATGTTGATGAAAGCAAAAACATGGCACATAGAAAATAATTATGGGATAATGACACATGTGTGCGTGTGTGTGTGTGCTCCATCATGTTTGACTCTGTGTGACCACATGGACTGTAACCTGCCAGGCTCCTCTGTCCCTGGAATTTTCCAGGCAAGAATACTGAAGTGGGTTGCCATTTCATACTCCAGGGAATCTTCCTGCCCAGAAATTGAACCCTTATCTCCTGCACTGGCAGGCAGATTCTTTACCACTGTCCCACCTGCAAAGCCCAGTGATGTCTAATTGGAATTCAAAGGAGGTAGAGGTCAGTGTACCTGGATTGATAGGAGAAAGCCTCATTAAAAAGGCACAGCATGTGCTGGGCCTAAAGGAATAAGAAAGTTTGGCAGTGTTATAGAAGACTAAGAACTTCCAGAATAGGTTATAAAGCTATAGCTGGGGAACAGAAACTGGTATAAATATTCTTAGGAAGGATGGAAGTTTGTGACTTACAGTGAAGTTCATCTGCAAGATAGGTAATAACAATCATTTCATTTCTCTAGAACTCAACCAAAGGCTTCCAACAATGTGAAAAGTGTTTATGTTTGAGAGACTGGTAAATATTAAGTCATAGCTCTGGGAATCTGTGACATTCATGCCTGGAGCTGGTTGAGTCACACTCCACCCTTTCTGTTTCCAACTTGGTTGATTCTTCCACGGTGGGGAATGTCATGGCCATGCTCAGCAGCGTTGTCTATGGAACAGTGGTCATGGGTTGTGTGGGCCCATGGCTCTTTTAGCCTAAAATCATGATCAGCTAAAGCTTCATGTATGTGCAAAGGAGCCATGAAAGCATCTAAGGGAAACTAAAACCTGGGAGACTTGAAAATGTCTGCCTGTCTGCACACCCAGAGATCCTTTTGGAAAGAATGACAACCTTTATTGACTCAGGGTGGTTGAATAAATTCTCTGTTGAACCTTTGGCTAATCACTAAGCTGCATAGACACAGGGGCAGTTCAGTCGCTAAGTTGTGCCCGACTCTTTGCCACCCCATGAATCGCAGCACGCCAGACCTCCCTGTCCATCACCAACTCCTGGAGTTCACTCAGACTCACATCCATCGAGTTGGTGATGCCCTCCAGCCATCTCATCCTCTGTCGTCCCCTTCTCCTCCTGCCCCCAATCCCTCCCAGCATCAGGGTCTTTTCCAATGAGTCAACTCTTCGCATGAGGTGGCCAAAGTACTGGAGTTTCAGCTTTAGCATCATTCCTTCCAAAGATATCCCAGGGCTGATCTCCTTCAGAATGGATTGGTTGGATCTCCTTGCAGTCCAAGGAACTCTCAAGAGTCTCCTCCAACACCACAGTTCAAAAGCATCAATTCTTCGGCACTGAGCCTTCTTCACAGTCCAACTCTGACATCCGTACATGACCACTGGAAAAACGATAGCCTTGACTAGACAGACGTTAGTCGGCAAAGTAATGTCTCTGCTTTTGAATATGCTGTCTAGGTTGGTCATAACTTTTCTTCCAAGGAGTAAGCGTCTTTTAATTTCATGGCTGCAGTCACCATCAGCAGTGATTTTGGAGCCCCCAAAAATAAAGTCTGACACTGTTTCCACTGTTTCTCCATCTATTTCCCATGAAGTGATGGGATCGGATGCCATGATCTTCATTTTCTGAGTGTTGAGCTTTAAGCTCAACAACTTTTTCACTCTCCTCTTTCACTTTCATCAAGAGACTTTTTTTAGTTCCTCTTCACTTTCTGCCATAAGGATGGTGTCGTCTGCATATCTGAGGTTAGTGATTTTGGAGCCCCCAAAAATAAAGTCTGACACTGTTTCCACTGTTCCCCATCTATTTCCCATGAAGTGATGGGACCAGATGCCATGATCTTCGTTTTCTGAATGTTGAACTTTAAGCCAACTTTTTTGCTCTCCTCTTTCACTTTCATCAAGAGGCTTTTTAGCTCCTCTTCACTTTCTGCCATAAGGGTGGTGTCATCTGCATATCTGAGGTGATTGATATTTCTCCTGGCAATCTTGATTCCAGCTTGTGTTTCTTCCAGTCCAGTGTTTCTCATGATATACTCTGCATGTAAGTTAAATAAGCAGGGTGACAATATAGACAACATGTTAAAAAGCAGAGACATCACTTTCCTGGCAAAGGTCTGGTTAGTCAAAGCTATGCTTCCCTGGTGGCTCAGGGGTTAAAGCATCTGTCTGCAATGCAGGAGACCTGGGTTCGATCCCTGGGTCAGGAAGATCCCCTGGAGAAGGAAATGGCAACCCACTCCAGTATTCTTGCCTGGAGAATCCCATGGATGTAGGAGGCTGGTGGGCTACAGTCCATGGGGTCGCAAAGAGTCGGACACGACTGAGCGACTTCGCTCACTTCACTCATGGTTTTTGCAGTAGTCATGCATGGATGTGAGAGTTGGACCATAAAGAAGGCTGCCTTGAAAACTGATGCTTTTGAATTGTGGTGCTGGAGAAGGCTCGAGAGTCCCTTGGACTGACAGATATCAAACATGTCAATTCTAAAGGAAATTAATCCTGAAAAATCATTGGAAGGACTGTTGCTGAAGCTGAAGCTCCAATACTTTGACCTCCCGATGTGAAAAGCTATTCATTGGAAAAAACCATGATGCTGAGAAAGATTGAGGGCAATGAAGAAGGGGGTGGCAGGGGATGAGATGATCAGGTGGCATCGCTGGCTCGATGGACATGAATTTGAACAAACTCTGAGAGCTGGTGAAGGACAGAGGAGCCTGGGATGCTGCTGTCCCTGGGGTCACAAAGGGAAGGACGTGACTTAGCCACTGAACAGAGGGGCATTTGCCGTCTGCCTCTGTACGGGCCGCGTCCTGAGCTGCTGCAGCGTTTGACCTGCGACCCGCCCTGAAGGGAGTTCTAGGTGGAAATCAGGGATGAGCTAGCTTGTGCTTCAGAAAACTGGTGGAACAGGCCTTTAGATAATTACAGATTTTCAGGAACTGATTTTATGGGTCCAGTCCTGGCATCTCCTCGTATCCAGACAAACACTAAATCACTTCATGGTGACGTCGGCTCCTTGTGACTAGCAGAGGACCTTTTGCGAAGAGAAGCGCTTGACGGTATGAACTTCCCGTTCAGCAGAGTCGCCGATGCTGGCCTTGCCCCCGCCTCTCTGGAGAAGTTTATTGGAGCCTTGCTGCTGTCCTCATTTGGCCCAGGCAAAACTGAGCTCGAAACTCTCACACTGTGTGTGTTTAAGTTGACAGGTGTGTAAACAGGGGAACTCTGTCTATAGCATTTTGTGTTGTTGCTATTATTATTTGGGCAAAGAATAGCAACTTTATTCAGAAAGCCAACAAACCAAGAGGACAGCGGACTCATGTCCCAAAGAAGCATCCTGCCTGAGTTAGACTTCAGGCTTCTTTTATACTAAAACAGGAGGAAAAAAGTCAGACAGGCCCTCGCCGTGGGCAGCCTCCAGAGGGGAGGTATCTTTCTCCTCCCTGCAGTTGTTCACAGGGAGCTATACCCGGTTATATCCATGGTTATCCTCAGGATGGCTTTGCTGAAATTCCCCGCTATGCCTCATTGTTTCTGCTGGCCAAACGAACACTAATTTACCCAATATTTGTTTTTCTATGGTCAACTAAAATATGCACAATGAAGAGTTTCTAATCAAGTTTTATTTGCAGCAAATGAGGACCGCAGCCCGGGAGACAGGACCTCAGACACCTCTGAGTCTGCTCTGAAGAGGCGGTGCGGGGAGGCCAACACAGGAGATTTTAGTGAAGGGGAGTTCAGTGCAGTCAAGCGCTTACTTTACAAGAGGTGAGTTCTGCTAGTCACCTGGAGCTGGGGGATTCGGGGCTCTTGTAGATATGATGAGATGCAAGGACTGGGATCATGAAACCAGTTCCTGAAAATCTCTTTCCAAAGACCTGTTCCACCATTTCCTTGGAGCATGGAGTGCCTCCTTCTCCGCCTGAATTCCCTTCGGGGGTTGCTGTAGGCTGGCAGCTGAAGCAACGCAAAGTTCGGTCTCTGCGGGGCCAGATGGCAAACACCCCGGTTGTCGTTCAGTTACTGGCAGATGCTCTTGGCAAGTGCAGTTTCTAGCTGACACTATCTCCATGCAAACTACCTTGCTCCCTCTATAAGTCTCAAACCCCCAACGTCTTCTTTTGCATTTAGCTGAAGATGGTATTTGAGGTGAGGGCTCTGGCAATTTTGGCGAATTACTCAGTTTTCCTGAGTTTCTCCCAGCTGGCTCGATGGTAGAGGATGTGCCTGTCAATGCAGGAGCCACCAGAGACGGCGGTTTGACCCCTGGGTTGGGAAGACCCCCTGGAGAAGGAAATGGCAACCCACTCCAGGATTCTTGCCTGGATAATTCCATGGGCAGAGGAGCCTGGTGGGTTACAGTGTGTGGGGTCACAAAGAGTCTGCCATGACTGAGCAACTAATTAGACGTGAAAGTGAAAGAGGAGAGTGAAAAAGCCAACTTAAAACTAAACATTCAAAAAATTAAGATCATGGCATCCATGATCCCATCGCTTCATGGCAAATAGATGGGGAAACAATGGAAACAGTGGTGGACTTTATTTTCTTGGGCTCCAAAATCACTGCAGATGGTGATTGCAGCCTTGAAATTAAAAGACAGTTGCTCTTTGGAAGAAAATCTATGACCAACCTAGAAAGCATATTAAAAAGCAGACACATTACTTTGCCAACAAAGGTCAGTGAGTCAAAGCTATGGTTTTTCCAGTAGTCATGTATGGACATGAGAGTTGGACCATAAAGAAAGCTGAGCACTGAAGAACTGATGCTTTTGAACTGTAGTGTTGGAAAAGACTCTTGAGAGTCCCCTGGTCTGCAACGAGATCCAACAAGTCCGCCCTAAAGGAAACCAGTCCTGGGTGTTCATTGGAAGGACGGATGCTGAAGCTGAATCTCCAATACTTTGGCCACCTGATGTGAAGAATTGACTCATTGGAAAAGCCCCTGATGCTGGGAAAGATTGAAGGCGGGAGGAGAAGGGGACGACAGAGGATGAGATGGTTGGATGGCATCACCGACTCAATGGACATGAGTTTGAGCAAGCTCTGGGAGTTGGTGATGGACAGGGAAGCCTGGCGTGCTGCAGTCCATGGGGTTACAAAGAGTCGGACACAACTGAGTGACTGAACTGAACTGGCTGATGCATACACGTTATTTAAATTTTGTGTGATTTTCTCCAATTGATCTGCCTCACGTTAATTCTTAGATTAGCCACATGAACCTAAAAGGGTAGAGGACCTTCTTCCTCCGCAGCGGCTGGCGGTGCAGGCAGCCGAATCCAACTCACTGGTGGAGCGCTCCTTGCCCCAAGGCTGCTGAGGCTCAGAGAGCCTGAAACTCCTGATAAAAGAGGGCACGAGGTAAGCACGAGGTCAGTTAGCGTCTTCATGACCAAGATAATCACGATGGTGTGATCCCTCACCTAGAGCCAGACATCCTGGAATGTGAAGTCAAGTGGGCCTTGGAAAGCATCACTACGAACAAAGTTAGTGGGGGTGATGGAATTCCAGCTGAGCTATTTCAAATCCTGAAAGATGATGCTATGAAAGTGCTGCACTCAATATGCCAGCAAATTTGGAAAACTCAGCAGTGGCCACAGGACTGGAAAAGGTCAGTTTTCATTCCAATCCCAAAGAAAGGCAATGC
>SJYT01071378.1:111830-132452 GCA_006410635.1 Cephalophus harveyi
TGGATGGCATCACGGACTCGATGGACGTGAGTGTGAGTGAATTCCGGGAGCTGGTGATGGACAGGGAGGCCTGGGGCGCTGCGATTCATGGAGTTGCGAAGAGTCGGACACAACTGAGCAACTGAACTGAACTGAGCATCTTGGAGCTCTGCCTGCAGGGTCTGGTGGAAACTGAGTGGTGAGAGTCCTTTATCTTTTTTCTAAAGTTATATTAGCAGGAGAAAGCACGGTGCTAATTTCCTGGCTCAGTGAGTCGGGGGACATTTTGGTAAATTACTCTCGGTTTGCAGAGTCTTTCCTCCCAGAGGTGGCAGTTGTTTGTCTTCTCTCCATTTTTCATAAGGAAAAAGAACTTCGGTCTGGTTGGTCTTCCTCCTGTCTTGTTCTGAGTCTTGAGAGCTTAAGGGAACACAGAGGTGGAGAGAGTGCTCCCTGACCAGACCTGGGAGGGATGGGATGGAGAAAAGGCAGGGGCAGGGGAAGGGCTGCCGCGCTGGGCTGCAGCTGAGGGCCTTGCGGCTGGCTGTGCCCAGCTTCTCTTAGAAATTAGATCCTGTATGACGCAACCAAAAAAAAAAAAAAATCTTGCATGCCTCAACCAAAGACCCTGCATGCTGCAACTAAGACCCAGCACAGCAAAGCAAATAAATAAAAATAAATATCACAAGACAAAGGAAGGAGAAGGAAATGGCAACCCACTCCAGTATTCTTGCCTCGAGAATTCCATGAACAGAGGAGCCTGGTGGGCTACAGTCCATAGGCTCGCAAAGAGTCAGACGGTACTAAAATGACTTAGCGTGCACAAAAGTGTATATAGTTATGAATAAAACTTAGCTCTTTTAATATGGAGAAGACTCAATTCTCCCAAGTATTCAAAGACCCAAGAAAGACAAAGCATAGGAGATTTTGACAGGATGCAAAATCTTTGCTTTCCAGGCAGATAACCCAAAAGGTAAAGAAGAGCTTTTCATGATCTCTTATCAAGAGCAGAAAATCTTGTTCTTTTTAACAAAGAGAAAACTAAATTCTGAATTTGCACAGATTGCACTTGTGCAGTTATTAGAAGCTGCACTGTGACTTGAAAGTTGGAACGCCAAGGGCATCTGAAGGACAATGAAAGCAGCTCAGAGGCTGTCCGAGGGTATGATGTGCTGGGAAGGGCAGGGCTCTGGTGTCAGGGGTAGAGTCTGCCCCCCTACCTTAAGTTCGAGGGCACAACACCACCTGTGTCCTTCGGTCTCATCCTTGCAAAGTGGATACTATAAAGTGTTTGGCAAAACACTAAGTGCCACAGGAAGAAGAGTGAGGAGCAGATTGTGAGAGTGAACTGAACGCACGGACGCAGAGCTTTTATCACAGAGACCAGCACGTGCTCAACGTACAGTGAGGAGAGAGCGCCACGCTCAGTGACAGCCCCACTGCTGTTCAGTGATGGACGCAACAGACTCACCGTTAGAACAAACGCTGGGAGAGCAGGGCACAGGGCCGGCTCGGGCTGCGAGAACCGGAGGCGCTCCGAGAGGAGAAACAGGACCCTGCTTCTGCCACCCCTCTCTGCCTGGCAGACTTTCACTTAGAATCTAAGTTCCGGCGGAAAATAAACGTTCATCTAGAATTATATGCCCAGTGCCATAAATACAGTTTAAGATTAAAACAAACGAAAAAAAAAAAAAAAAGTGGGAGCTTTTACCACCCAAGAACTCACTAAAGCAAATACTATGGACCAAACTTCCAGAAAAGGGAAGTTATCCTGTAGGAAGGGCTGACACTTAAGAAGGAATGATGAGCAAAGACACTGTTGAGCATCCAGGGAAACGCAAGCTAATATTGTCCGTGGAAAAAAAGAAGTTTAATTTGGGAGATTAAATTGAAAACAATACAAAACAGCAACATGTAAATTGAGAAGGATGGTCTTAAATTCTTATTATTCAAATAGAAAGGTTAAGACATTCATTCACTGAAGCTAAAAGTCAAGGACCACCATTAAAGGAGCAGAAAAAGCATGTGTAGCGTCTAAGACAGAGGGAGATGGAATATGAGCACAGGCATCCAGTTCAGCTCAGCTCAGCCGCTCAGCCGTGTCCCACTCTCTGCGACCCCATGAACCACAGCACGCCAGACCTCCCCGTCCATCACCAACTCCTGGAGTCCACCCAAACCCATGTCCATCAAGTCAGCGATGCCATCCAACCATCTCATCCTCTGTTATCCCTTTCTCCTCCTGCCCTCAATCTTTCCCAGCATCAAGGTCTTTTCCAATGAGTCAGCTCTTCACATCACATGGCCAAGGTACTGGAGTTTTTGCTTCAATATCAGTCCCTCCAATGAACACCCAGGACTGATCTCCTTTAGGATGGACTGGTTGGATCTCCTTGCAGTCCAAGGGACTCTGAAGAATCTTCTCCAACACCACAGTTCAAAAGCATCAAATCTTCAGCGCTCAGCTTTCTTTATGGTCCAACTTGCGAGATCGCGGGTGAATACAGACGGTGATGCCAGGGGGCAGGGGAGGGTCCCCGCTAGCCTCACACAGCGGGGGCGCAGCTGCAGGGCCGGGACTCGACGTTTCTCAGGCGTCACCAGGCGGGGGGACCACACCTGCCCTGCTCCTCCCTGCCGCGTCCCAGGGATGGCCTCGGCCCGCCAGCGCCCTCTGGACTCCTGCCCCACCCCGTGCATGGGTGAACCGGACCAGCAAGGGTGGTGGGTGTCCTTCTGGAGCAGGCCCCAACCTTCTGCCTTCCTGCCCAAGAACTGTGCTTTGGCGCTCTCGGAGCTGGGGCCGTCTTTTTCTCGGAGTGGGACTGAAAGAAGACATCTAAGAGTGAGTCTTTGTTGTGAAGGAGATAGAGCAGAGGCTGAACCAGGCGAGCCGCCCAGGCAAGGCTGGTCCCACAGGCGCCCTTCGGCAGGCCTTCCCGGGGCCCCCGTGGCAGAGGGGACACAAACGACCTCCGGGCTCAGCAGCACGAGGCTCAAGTCCTCGTTCCTCGGTGGTGAGTCTGCAGGACCAGAGACCCCTCAGAAGTCTTAAGTTTTGAGAGTATGGTGGTCGCAGGAAGGAACTTCCAATGAGCAATGTCAGCGTCACTTAGGAGGCCAAAGATACGGTCATTTGCAAACCTTTCAACCATCGCGGTCTCGTCTGGACCCCAGGACACTTCAGGAAATGATTCCGTAGTCAGAATCTCCCAGAGTGTCCTGGAAGGGTGATACCCACAAGTCAGGCATCATCCTGCTTGGTGGAGTCTGTCTGTTTTACTAAGTCCAAAAAATAGGTAGTGAAGGCCAAGTGCAAAGCATGGAGAGCAATGCCTGTCAGTCCTAGAGATGGGGCTACAGATGGACGGACAGACAGCTGCGGTCCCCAGCCCGGGAGGCCCCCAGCAGCACACCTCAGGCTCTCCTAACCGCAAGGCGGGGGTGAGACTCGGGGGGCGTGCCCTGACCTCTGCGAACCCGCGCACCCCTCCTCCCACAGCCCAGGGAGCCCCGTCAGCGTGGTTTTCTGCTGAGGCCCCTGGACCCCCCACCCCCACTCCCCAGCCTCCCAGGCGCGGTGAGATGCTCGGCAGAGTTCACAACCAGCTCTTAAGACACAGGGCTCTCAGCGCCTAGGAAAGAAAGGAACTGCAGTGTGAGCACCATGAAGGAAAGCTGTTGAGAACAGGCCTGACGCATCCACGCTGGGCAGCGGGGAGAGGGGGGATGGAGACGAGGGGTGCCCGTCGCCCCACCCCGTCCTCACTCGAGCAGTCCAGGTGAGCGGCGCTTCCCGAGCCACGGGTCAGACACCGTGAAACGTCACACCGTTACGCAGCTGCACCCAGGGTTTAAGAAGCAGGGCGTTTGGGATTCCGCCTTTGCCTGTGGTGCCCACAGGCGCTCTTCCCCAGGAAGAGCCCAGGTCCTGGTGCAGAGTCCCATCCCGGCCTGGACGGCCATTGACGCGGTGGGCATGTCGCTGCCTCTCGGCCGTGGAAGACGGTTCAGGAGAGATGCCAGCCACGGAGGCGCTGCGTGCCCCCCAGCTGGCTGTCCCCTTTGGGGGTGTTGGACACTCAGCTCACCCAGACCGCAGAGGCCAGGGCTGCGAGCGGCTCACTGCACAGAATTCTCCCCCCTTGTGACTCACAATCCCGTCCGGTTCTCAGAGCTCATCATCAGCCTGCCCTCACCTGGCCCGAGCAGGAGTGCCCTTCCCCGGCCCGCTGCCACCCCCGGGTCCCTGGCACGGAGGACGGGAAGTGACTAGACTGCTCGAGACGAGCAGGTACGTGGTGATGCCCTAGAGACAGGCAGCTCTGTCTGGGGCAGAGGGAGGGCTGTCCAGTCCAGCTCTGTCTGGGGCAGAGGGAGGGCTATCGGTCCTGCTGGTGGGGCCCTCAGCGCATGATTCCTGGCTGGGAGGCAGCCCTGCTTCTCCTCTGTGTCCAGTCCCTGCAGCCCACGCAGAGTTCCGCCCCAGGGGCGGCATCTGGACACGGAGAGGCCGTCAGCACCGGTGTCTGCCAGCCTCTCCAGGGCCCACCACATCACTTGCTTCTTTCCAGCCACCTTTAGACAGGCGAGGCCTCAAGGAGCAGTGGGTCCCGCGGGCAGGCAGCGGGAGGATGGATGACCAGGGTGGGGCCGTGGGACCACTTTAACCCCAAAGGCCGGCCGGTGCCTTGGTGGGGCTCAGGGAAGGTGGGGCTCGTTGGGCAGCGCAGGGGTGTGAGGCTGTCTCTTATACACATCGAGATGGGTATAAGAGACAGAGTAACNACCAGGGTGGGGCCGTGGGACCACTTTAACCCCAAAGGCCGGCCGGTGCCTTGGTGGGGCTCAGGGAAGGTGGGGCTCGTTGGGCAGCGCAGGGGTGTGAGGGGTGTGAGCGCAGGAGGGTGTGAGCGGCCAATGATTTCCTACCATTTTCATTTAGAACCCACACCGTCGTTTCCAGTAGCGATCTTTACACAATGTCCTCATTAAATCACCCCCATCTCTCTGGAGTCTCTCTACGTCTTGCCAGCAAATTTTTTTTTTCCCAAAGAGTTCAGAGGTTCCCAGGTCAGCAGCTGCCAGGGGCTCTGCAATTTACAAACAGGTCCTGCCACTTGCTGGAGCGAAAACAAGCATTACGACACACTTGCCCACGGTGCCGTTGAAAGAGCCATTTCCTTTGCAACCAGAAGCCAACCAGGGAAGCATCTCAGGGCTCAGACACTCTCCAGGGGCAAGAAGCCGTGTGCCGCGATGGCACCGAGGAGGCCACGGAACTAGGTAAAATCGGCGGAGGCGGGTGTTGTTCAGTGTGGGGACAACATTCACAGTGTGGATGTTTGCGCGCTGTGGAGCAGAGGCACCACTATCTTTGGGGATTTACCCGTGTGCTGTTATCCGCCGTGGCCTGGCCTGCAGAGAAAACGCACCATCAGCATCGCCACCCTTGCCCACGTCTGGGCTTCGGGAGCCCGTGGGCGCTGGGCCCTCGCTGTCCAGCTGTGGCGTCTGGCTCCTCGGCATTCTGCTTGCCTTGCCAGGGTCTCCTGCTCTCCTCCACGGGGCTCGGCAAGCCGGCCTGTGAACGGCAGACCCGGGGCTGTGGGTTTCCACCCAGAGAAATCTGCCTGGGTTTGCATCTGGGGAGCTGGGCAGCTGTATCAGGGTCCTGTGGTCACTTAGCCAGCTTCATGGAGACATGGGGGCGGGATTCTGGTGGGACATGTCCCCGGGCTTTCGGCCAGGTTCCCTGCTTTGTTTAGGGGATGACACGCACGTCTCCCCTGCCCTTGTCTGATTTCTCTCTTTGCCTAGTTGTCTGTTTCCCGTTCCTCCTCTAGCACCGTTGGTGGGGGGATGGGAGGGGCACTTCTCACCACCCCGCCAGTGCAGGGCCCCGGCTCCGGGAAGGGTACCTGGCGTGGGGTGGGCACCCAGCCGGCACATGGGAGATTGTGGAAGCAGCTCTCTGCCTAAGGCAGCAGAGGGCGCCGTCGGCAGGGAGCGAGGCTGTGCCTTTGGGAGAGGAAGATGCGCGTGCGCGTGTGCATGGCGTGTGTGTGTGTGTGTGTGTGTGTGTGTGCGCGTGCGCGCGTGTGTGTGTGCGTGCGTGTGCGCACATGTCTGTGTGTGCGTGTGTTTCCTGCTCCGGCAGCCCCCATCACGGTGCCCCCTCTGACCCATTCTGTTGCACGCCCGTCGCGGCAAATGCAAGGCGTGTTAGAAGCAGTGGCCGTGCCCTGCTGGCCTCCTCCTCTCTGGTTCCGAAACTTCCCTCCTCTGGATGACCTCCAACCCACAGTGTCTGGCTTCAGGGAGGACTCGAACTCAACTCCTCAGCTGGGACTCGAACCCACACTCTTCTAACTGAAGTCATACGCCTTGTTTCAGGACTTGACGCTCAGGTTCTTTATGTCTCAGCCCAGAAGGAGTTCAGCGAGAGGCAAAGTGATATGTGAGAAGTAGGTGTGTTAATTAATATAGGACGCTGGGGGGGTAAGGGCAGGTGAGGGGGCTCTGTCCGGAGAAATAAGTGGGCCACGCTTTTATAATGAAAGGGGAAACGAGCGGGAAGGGAAAGTCTGCCTTCTCCCTCTTCCTCTGTGAAGACGTTGCAGGACGGCGGGGCCTGAGAGGGTGCTCGCGTCGCAGGCCTTGGCTGAGCCCCGGGACGGGCTGCCATGGGGGTCCTTGGCTCCCAGCAGGGAGGAACTCGAGAGCAGGCCGCAGTAACGGGCAAGCAGGTCCCCGAGGCAGGTGCTCAGGCCACGGAGCGTGGTCCCTCTGATAAGGCGGGCGCGCCCGAGGTGCGGGGTGGCTCGATTCTACGAGCTGGGCAACCTCATAGGCTAAGGAGTGGGGGGCTCGCCCCTCTGCTTTGGGGAGCGGCCCCACTGCCCACTTCCTGACCTTTCATGATCAGCCTGGGAACTGGGATGCTGGGGTGTGTCATTTAGCTGATGTGTCAGAGAGAGCGTATAGTGAGGCTCAAGGACCGCGGGAAGTTGAATCTTCCGCCGTCTTGGGCCCAGTCGGTTCCAGCCTGTTCGCGTGGTGTCCGCGCTGGCCGTGCCGGCCCTCTGAGGCTGTGCCCTGCCCCTCTCCCTGCCGCCTCCGTGCAGCGTGAGGGTGTGTGGCCTCTCCAGCGCTGCAGGCCAGGGCCTCTCAGTTCCCCTGGAAGGTGCTGGCTGTGCAGTCAGGCGGCCCAGCTGGGCCCAGTGGAAATGGATGCTAAGAATCCAGAGGGCAGAGGAGACCCGGAATCTCGCGAGGGCTGGACGCTGCTCCCATGGCGAGTGCTTTGAGGGTGAAAGCATTTGGACTGTTTCTCGTCTTTTTCTGCCCCGTGTCAGCAGAGTCCCTGAGGAGGGTCTCTGCTCTCTAAGTGACGGGTTGGCAGAGGCGGGGCTGGACCCAGGAGAGGCCCCGGCCAGCTCCAATGTCACCGTCCCTGCGGCCTAGACCGTCTCAACTCGGGGCCAGCAGGCGGGTCTGCTGCTCTAAAGCTTTAGCTGCTTTGTAAGACACGCTCTGAGAAGATGAAACCGTTCCCCTCAGGCTGGGGCTTGAACCCGGCCGAAACCCACGGTCTTCCAACCGAGAGCACACGCCTGGTTTCAGGACTTGATGAAGCTCAGCTTCCGGATGTCTCATCTCAGAAAGAATTCCGTGGGAGACAGTGAGAGGTAAGTGGATTTATTCAGAGAGAAGCACACCCCAGAGCCGGGTGTGGGCTGCCACAGAGGGCGAGTGCATCCTTGACACAAGGTGTGGAAGCTTGTATGGGCTGCGTCATTTCGTAGGTGGATGGGCGGGAGGATTATTCCCATTATTTGGGGGAAGAGGTGGAAATTTCCAGGCATTGGGCCGCTGCTCATGTTTCGGTTTTGATGGCCCAGGCCGGATGTGGGCTGCCACAGAGGGCGAGTGCATCCTTGACACAAGGTGTGGAAGCTTGTATGGGCTGCGCCATTTCGTAGGCGGATGGGCGGGAGGATTATTCCCATTATTTGGGGGAAGAGGTGGAAATTTCCAGGGATTGGGCCGCTGCTCATGTTTCGGTTTTGATGGCCCACCTTGCAATCGTCATGGCCCTTCTGAGAGTCCACTCGCTCGCTGAGGTGCTGGGAGAGCCCCACAAACAGTAAGAAAAGTGAGAAAGATATGACACCGGAAGATGAGCCCCCGGGTCAGCAGGCGTCCGGTGTGCTGCTGGGGAAGAGCTGAGGGCAGTTACTAATAACTCCAGAAAGAGTGAAGCGGCTGGGCCGATGGGGAAAAAGCACTCCGCTGTGCCTGTGTCCGGTGGTGAAACCAAAGCCCGATGGTGTAAAGAGCAATACTGCGTGGGAACCTGGAACGCGATGCACATGAATTGAGGTGAACCAGACGTGGTCGAGCAGGAGATGGCAAGACTGAACACTGACATCTTAGGAATCAGTGAACTGAAACGGACGGGAATGGGTGAATTTCACTCAGATGACCATTATAATCTACCACTGTGGGCAAGAATCCCTGAGAAGAAATGGAGTAGCCCTCGTGGTCAACAGAAGAGTCCGAAATGCAGTACTTGGGTGCAACCTCAAAATGACAGAACAATCTTGGTTCCTTTCCAAGGCAAACCACTCAGTGTCACAGTAATCCAAGTCTATGCCCAGACCAGTAATGCCAAAGAAGCTGAACGGTTCTATGGTGACCTGCAAGACCTTCTAGAACTAACACCAAAAAAAAATAGTCCTTTTCATTGTAGGGGACTGGAATGCAAAAGAAGTATGTCAAGAGATTCCTGGAGTAACGGCGAGCATGGCCTGGGAGTACAATGAGCGTGATATTGCTGACTCTGCTGCTTTGGACCCTCCTGAGTCTAATCAGCCCATGTCGTGTACCTGGGCCCTGACATTATTTCAGAGGTTGTACCCCACCCGCTTCCCTTCTGTTTCAAAAACACTTTCCCAAGCTAGAGTTATGCTAACATAAATCGCTTTTCTTTTTTCTTAAAAACAGAGCACTAAGTACATTTATTTCCAAAGTGTAAGAATTTAACTTAGGCAACAATTTGTTTCAGGCCCTACACATACATTTTTAATTCTTTATGTAGATTAAAGTATAATTAACGAATAGGACAAATGCAAATTTATTTGGTGCTGTTTTTATTAACAAAGATGTCAGATTTAAATGTCAAAAAAGTTGATACAAATTTTCTTACCTAAGCAATGCCTTTAAAAGAGCAAATCATTGGTTAGACTTCCCTTGAATCCAGAGCAATGTTTAGCTTCTTAGCAGGAAGTCTGCTCATTTAAAATGCGATTCTTGGGACTTCCTGGGTGACGCAATGGATAAGAATCTGCCTGCCAGTGCAGGGGACGCAGGTTCCCTCCCTGATCCGGGAGTATCCCTCATGCCGCGGAGCAGCTAAGCCCGAGAGCCGCGGCTCCTGAGCTGGGTGCTGCAGCTCTGAAGCCCGAGAGCTCCCCCGTGTTCCCGACAGGAGAGGAGACGCTGCAGTGAGACGCTCAGACTCGGCTGAGCAGCAGCCCCGCTCCCCACGGCCAGGGAAGGCAGCCCCGAGGCCAGCACGGCCCGAAGTGAATGCACAGCATCTGCACGTGGCTCCTCAGCTCCCAGCCCCCAGCGGCTCTTGGTGAACTCGGGCAGCAGAAGGTTCCCAGGTGGCTCAGGGGTAAAGAACCTGCCTGCCAGGCGAGAGACACGGGAGACACGATCCCCTGGAGGAGGCAATGGCAGCCCACTCCAGTATTCTTGCCTGGAGAATCCCATGGGCAGAGGGCCCTGGGGGGCTGCAGTCCCTGGGGTCACACAGAGCTGGACGTGACAGAGCACGCCACACTGGCAGCCAAACAGTGACACCGAGTGACTGGTGGAATCATACCAGTGTCGGCCATTACCCGGTTCTCTAGAACATTCCTTCACTTTTATACCTAGCAAGTGATCGTGAACATTTAAGCAGGTCTGCAAAATCATCCTTTGTCTGCATAGTGGCAATGCTCAGCTGTGTCTGACTCTGTGCGACCCCATGGACTGTAGCCCGCCAGGCTTCTCTCCCCGTGGGATTCTCCAGGCTAGAATTCTGGAGTCGGTTGCCATGTCCTCCTCCAGATCTTCCCAACCCAGGGATCGAACCTGCATCTCCTGCATTGCGGGCGGATGCTTCACCCCTGAGCCACTGGTACTGATGTCACCTTTGAGGAGTGAACCGGTTGCTGATATCTTCTGAGTCACTTATACCGCATCTCTTTAGCCACTTGAGGTTTGCCCTGTCCTGGGGTCAGGTTCACGGTTCTGCCAACACATCACTGTTGCTGCTGAAAGGTCGAGACGGCTTTCCTTTCGGTTCCTGGAAGTTCCCCTGCCCTGCCTGTCCCCACCACACATCTGCAGGTAGGCGTGAGTTGGTAGGGACACACCTCTGAGCCCGGGCCCCTCTGATCGTGGGGAAAGTGTCACATGACTGTCCTCCTCACAGTAACAGTTTGGAAGCCCTCCTGGCGGACATCTCTTCTAAGAAGTATTTTGGGAGAGTGATGTCACCACGATGGTGACACAGGTCCTTCCCGACTTCGCTCCCCTCACAAGCAGGGCAACTGACCGCCTCGGAGAGCAGGCCAGCACGGAGCAAACCCTGGACGTCTGGGCGGAGGCCACGGCGCCCTGACCCCAGGGACTGGGAGACCACACGCCGGGTAAGAAGTGGCCACAGGCTCAGCGCGCTGCCCCTCCCCCCGCTGGCACCACACCACGTGGAGGGGCCCCCTCGAGCCTTCAGACCCCCGAGTGGGACAAGACCTGGGGTGGGGGCAGCCTCCCCCGACCTGCCCCCAGCACTGTGCGCCGCTTTGCTGGCTGCGGATTCGCCTGATTTAGATCCTCAGACTGGAGTTTTGCTGACCTAAGAGCTGTTTGCCCAGGTCCAGGCAGGAGCTGAGTCACAGCCCCGCCCGCTGACAGGCAGCCGGCCAGCCCTGTCTGACCAGGAGGCTGGCAAGGACTCCTGCCAGCTGTGCGCCCAGCTGCACTCAAGCTGGGAGGTGGGCAGGCAGAGCAGGTCGCCCCCAGAGCAAAGCTGGGGACCAGTGTGGCCCGCTCTCTGCTGCCCACGGGCAGGGGACAAACTCAGGGCCGAGGCTGATGGCAGCTCCTTGCATCTCCAGGCTGGAGAGCCGACTGGGAAACTGAGGGTGGCCAGGAGCAGCCCCTCCCCTCCCACCCGGGCACGGGAGCCGGGCACACCCCCACCCACGTGCAGCGTGCCTCGCAGCCCCGTCTGACCGGAGGACCAGCAAGGGCTCCTGGAAGTTGTGTGGCCCAGCAGGGCTTGAGCTGAGAGGTGGGTGGGGCTGATGGTTTGCCAGTGACTGTCTGATCAGAAAGCTTGGGGTGTGCATGTCAGCTTCAGTTAAGAAAGCCCAGACCTTTCCTGGCCTTAGAGCTGCTTTTCCAACTGAGCCAGGGCAGGGACCCAGAGGCCTGCTCATCACTGAATACAGGCTTCAGCCTGAGCGACCAGAGACCCACCCAGAGCATCCAGGAGCCACAAAGCCCATCAACAGCCCCACGTGCAGGGGTCTTGGACACAGAGCACAGCCTGTGGCTTCCCCTGTCGGCAGACCAGAGAGGTCAGGGCACGCTCAGCCCTGACTTGGTCCCCAGGCTCACAGCAAGCATCATCCTCAACAATGAAAGCTTGAGAACGTCTCTAAGATTGGGAACAAGGCGAGCCTACTCTTCCCACTCCTATTCAACACAGTGCTGGGAGTCCTAGCAGATCAATCAGGCAAGAAGAAGCAGCAGAGGGCATCAGAATTGTAAAGGGAGAGTGAAACTGTCCTTATTTATGTTTGATTTTATGTAAAGAAAATTCTAAAGACTCAACCAAAAAAATCTCAGATTTCAGTAAAATTGCAGGATACAAACAACATATAAAAACCAGCAGTGCTTCTATACACTGACAACAAATTTTCTGAAAGAGAAATAAAGAAATTGATCTCAGAATAGCATCAAAAGCAAAATCATTGGAAACAAATTTTACTAAGAAAGTGAAGGATCTCTACTCTGAAATCTACAAGACATCAATGAGAGAAATTAAAGACACCAACAAATGGAAAGGTATTCTGTGTTCATGGATTAAAAGAATTAATTTTGTTAAAATAGCAATATTATCAAAATCTACCTATAGATTCAATGCAATCCCTATCAAGATTCCAATGACTTTTTTTATAGAAGTAGAAAAAACACCTCTAAAATTCATGTGGAACCACAAAAGACCTTGAATAGCCTATGAAATCCTGAGAAAGAACAAAGCAAGGGGAATCACACACCCTGATTTCAAGCTGTACTGTAAAGCTATAGTCATCAAAATAGTGGGGGGCCAACATAATAACAGACAATCAGACCAACAGAACAGACAGCCCAGAAATAGACCAAGTCATGTACGGTCAGTATTTGACAAGGGAACCAAGAATACTCAATAGATGATGCTGGAATCATTAGATATTCACAGGTAAAAGAATGAAATAGGATCTGTTTTACACCATTTCCCAAAACTAACTCAAGATAGATTAAAAACTAATGGAAGTTCTGAAACTACAGAACTCCTAGAAGAAAACATGGGGACATTCTCCCAGATGTGGATCTTGGCAATGATTTTTTGGATATGCCAAGGAAGGCACAGACAGAAAAATAAAAATTAAGCAAGTGGGAGGAAGTTAATCTAATCAGCTTCTGCACAGCAGAAGAAATCATCAGCAAAGCGAAATGACAACCTACATGATGGAAAAAGTGTGTCTGCAAACTATATATCTGGTAAAAGGCTAATATTCAAAATATATAAAGAACCCATATAAATTCAACAGTAGAAAATGAAATAACTCAATTTAAAAATGGGCAAAGGACCTGAGCATTCCTCCAGAGAAGATACATGAAAAGTGTTCATCATCACTAGATGTTAAGGAAATTCAAATTAAAACCACTGGAAGGTTGTTGCTGAACCACAAAAGACACCAGGATTCTTACCCTCTGGAGGAGAATTCAATCCGGGGCCGGAGATGAGGCTTGATCGCTCAGAGCTTTTGTGTAATAGAGTTTTTTTAAAGTATAAAAGCGACAGAGAAAGCTTCTGACACAGACATCAGAAGGGGGATGGAGAGTGCTAGTGTTACAATGGAGTTACATGTCTTTTAATTAGTTATTACGATGAATCAAAAGAATGTCTGGAGGTTGTAAAGATCTTACTAGACCTACTCCCATAATTTACATTTTAAGATAACAGGTTTAGCCAGAAGGTTTTTTCCAGAAACTGTCTTCAAGCAGGATACATTATTGTTATATAATCCTAAGGAATTTAGAGGGGAAAAAAACACATTTTTCCTTTCTTCCTCCTTGAGAATTCCAGACCCTTCTCTCCTTGGTGTAAGGCTCGGAGAACCGCACTCTGAAAAGGACATTCAGGGACAGCCTCTAGTGGACTGACAAAGTTTATTATCTAATTGTATAGTTTTATAATTTTCAGGGAAAAGAGCATAATGCTGACTTGCACGTAGCCATTCCAGATAAACATTAAAGCATTCAAGCATAAAGTACAGTTCCTACCGCCCAAGCCATAACATAGCTTTGGCAAAACTCTAAAGGGAGCCTTATCATGAAACAACAGTCCTTGCTCTCAGAAACAGGTGGTCAGAAGGAAGCCTTCGGACGCCTCAAGGCTGGGCGTATTGACCCTTCGTCATCCGTTCCCAGCCTTGGGCACTCAGTGAACGCTCATAACCCTTTGTTATGCTCGTCCCAGCTTCCAACCTTCGTCATGAGTGGAGCAAATACATTTTCAGTATTTTCTTAAAGCCTTCCAGCTCCTCCACACTTGGGGACCCCTGGACTTCTTATCAACCTGCCTAGAAATTGACTCTCTCACCACAAAGCAGTATCAGCTCACACCTGTTAGAACCACCGTCACCATCAGGCAAACACTGGCAGGAACACGAGGAAAGGGGAAGCTTCAGGCACTGTCGGCTGTAAACTGGCACAGCCACCGTGGGAAACAGAGCAGGTTTCTGAGAAAATCATGAACAGAGCGGCCATTTGGTCCAGAGATGCCACTTCTGGGTATTTGAAGGTGAAGGTGAAAATGAAAACACTAACTTAGAAAGGTATCTGCACGCTCAGGTTCATAGCGGCATTATTTACAATAGCCAAGATGTCAACATAAGTTTTTCATCAACAGACAAATGAATGAAGTTGTGGTATATATAATATACATGTACATATATATACATGGAGAAGGAAATGGCAACCCACTCCAGTACTCTTGCCTGGAGAATCCCCTGGACAGAGGAGCCTGGTAGACTACAGTCCACAGGGTCACACAACTGAGTGACGTCACTTAGGTTTGAATCAAATAGCCGTGCAAACTGGAGTCACCACGCATGCTTACCTTGTCGATGGAAGCTTGAACTTTCAGACCACCTTTCTCCAACCCTTCCCCTCTCCACCTTCTGCCTCTGGTAACCATAAGTCTGATCTCTTTGTCATGAGTTTGGTTTTTTTAATTTTAAAAAAATTTAATTAATATTTAATTAATATAATATCATACGCAACATGAAAAGCAAGGAGATCCTATGATTTGTGACCACGTGGATGGACCTTGCCCTCAATTATACTAAGTGAAGTCCCACAGAGAGAGGAAATACTGTATGAGCTCACTTATATTGGGAATCTTTTTTAAAAAATTTAAAAACAAACTCATGAAAAAGAGATCAGACTTATGATTACCAGAGGCAGAAGGTGGAGGGGGAAGGATTGGAGAAAGGTGGTCTGAAAGTTCAAGCTTCCATCTACAAGGTAAGCATGCGTGGTGACTCCAGTTTGCACGGCTGTTTGATTCAAACCTAAGTGAAGTCACTCAGTCGTGTGACCCTGTGGACTGTAGCCCACCAGGCTCCTCTGTCCAGGGGATTCTCCAGGCAAGGATACTGGAGTGGGTTGCCGTTTCCTTCTCCAGGGATCTTCCCAACCCAGGGATCGAACCCGGGTCTCCCGCATTGCGGGCAGACGCTTTACCGTCTGAGCCGCTAGGGAAGTCCCATTTGATACAAAGGAGTATTAAGAGAATGAATCTTTGAGATCTCATGAGGAAACCTTTTATTTTTTTCCTTTCTCTTTTCTTCTTATTGTATCCGTATGAGAAGATGGATGTTAGATGAACCTACTGTGACCATAATTTCACAATAGATGTAAATCAAACTATATACCATAAGCTTACACGGTGATGTATGGCAATTATTTATGGATAAAACTGGAGGGGAAAAAGAAACATTTTTCTCTCGCTAGAGAGCAAGGTTGATTGCAAACCGTCTGTTTCATTTTAAAAATCCTTCTTAAGACAAAGGGGAAACAGCAAGAGGTAGCCTGGAAAAGCAAGCCTGGTGAAGCAACGATGTCAGTGATTGATTCCTGATGAGAAGAGGACAGTTAGAGGGGCGGGGTGGAAGAGGCCAGAGGCAGGCCCCGGCGTGCCTCTGCACAGACTCACAGCTCCTCGGGAGACCCTGGGTGTCGGTGAAACGGCCGGATCGGCAGCTACTGGGAGGTGCGCATGGAGCCAGTTCAAAAGTCCAGAAGGTCATTCTGGTGTCTGAACAGCGAGTAGCAGGAGAAAACCCTAGGAAGTTCTTCTGATATCAAAATATAATCTTTCATGGGTAAAGACAGACTGGAATGGAAGCCAGCTAGAGTGTTGCTGAAGAATAAGAAGGACGTCAGACAACTGATGGGAGGATTGGTGTGGAAAGCCCATGTTGTGCTGGGTGTGACGCTTTAAAGGATTGCTGTTGGAGTGCACTTGTCAGGGTGTTGCGTTAGCTTCCACATACAGTGAAGCGAAGCAGCCACGTTGATGCTTACTTGCCCAGCCGTGTCCGACTCTGCAGCCTCGAGGACGGCCCCGCGCCAGGCTTCCCTGTCCTCCACTATGCTCCGAAGTTCGAGTAAACTTCCGTTAACTGAGTCCATGATGCCATCCAACCACCTCATCCTCTGCCGCCCGCTTCTCCTCTCGTCTACAATCTTTCCCAGCATCCCAGGGTCTTTTCAAATGAGTCAGTTCTTCACCTCAGGTGGCCAAGGTATTGGAGCTTCAGCTTTAGCATCAGTCTTTCCAACGAATATTCAGGACTGATCTTCTTTAGGACTGACTGGTTCGATCTCCTTGCAGACCAAGGCATTCTCAAGAGTCCTTGCCAGCACCACAATTCAAAAGCATCAATTCTTTGGTGCTCAGGCATTTTTATGGTCCCAATCTCACATCCGTGCATGACTACTGGAAAATCGGCTACTACATACAGCCCCTCTTTGGGGAATTTCCTTCTGATTTAGGTTACCGCAGAGCGCTGTGTAGGAGAAGACAATGGCACCCACTCCGGCACTCTTGCCTGGAGAATCCCATGGAAGGAGGAGCCTGGTGGGCTGCAGTCCATGGGGTCGCTAGGAGTCGGACACAACTGAGCGACTTCCCTTTCACTTTTCACTTTCATGCACTGGAGAAGGAAATGGCAGCCCACTCCAGTGTTCTTGCCTGGAGAATCCCAGGGACGGGGAAGCCTGGTGGGCTGCCGTCTGTGGGGTCGCACAGAGTCGGACACGACTGAAGCGACTCAGCAGCAGAGGACTGTGTGGGCTTCCCTGAGCCACACGGTAGGTTCTCATCAGTTATTTGTTTCATACGTGGCGTCTCTAGCGTATGCGTGCGGCATTTCTTGGAATATTGTCCCCGCTGATACCTTCATCTTAGCCGGTTAACACTCACTGCTGGTCTGTGTCAAGGATACTCCAAGGGCTTTCCCAGTGATTAGCTTCTTGAACTTCTGCAACCCTCCTTTTTCAAGAGGAAACTGAGGTTTGAAGAGTCAGTGATCCATCTGAGATGGTCCAGCTAAGAAGTTACGGGATTAGGGTTAGATCCTCAGATCTCATGGTTACTATCCCTTTTCGTAGACCATGTTACTCTCATGGCTTTGTAAGTGTGATGATTTATGTTCAGTCAATCCCCAGAGCTGTCATTTTCCACAAAATGTTACTTCCATAGGAATAAGTTAAGCTGCAAGGAGAAGAACTTCACGCTTTTCATACGGTGTGGCTTGCTTCCCTGAACTGGGTCACCACCCTGGGTAACACTTAACCTACACTGTGAGGTTTGCCTTATTAATCCGAACTAGATAAAAATAACTGGCTGCACAGAGCTTTCGAAACAGTCTTCAAACTCCAAGTTTTACTAATAATTGAATAGAATGACTCACAATCAGAAAGGCAAGCGATTTTGCTTGCTTATTGGCTGTGAGATATGAGATAAGCTCTTTAAACTCTAGACTGACCCTGTCCCGTACGATCACACTGGCTACATGTAGCTATTTCAATTCCTATTTTAATCAACTAAAATGAAATGCAACTATGGATTCACTTCCTCAGTTGCAATAACCATGTGGCTTTCAAGCAAGTAAAACATGGCTAGCGCCACTGAGGAGTGTGTTCACAGTTGCATTTAATCTTAATTGATTAAAATAGAAATGTAAATGGCTGCTATATTGGATGGTGCGGAAAGTTATCTTAGACAGCACTGGTCTAAATCTGAAAATCAAACCCCTCAAAGTCTTCTGATGCTGTTTCCTGACTGGTAATGGGTCTAAGATCTAATGACAATTATTACCGCACCATAAGTAAGAGCGTGTAAAGGCTTTGCAAGCTATAAAGTGTTATATAAATTCCGTTATCTTATTGCAGTGCTATAAAATCATTTAGTCTTTGACATACTAATACTTTGGCCCTTGGGTCTTACAGTCATGTCAGCTCTTTTTCAGAAGTTGAATTATAGATCTTGAAGCTGACATGTTATACTTTGTTCTTTAAGATATTCACATATATCTAATTACGTAATGTAGGCAATTATACCATGTGATATGAAAATCATCGCTTTCCCACATGGACCATATCTATTGGAAATTAACAGAAAAAAGTTCCAGTCCACACAGGCTGATGAGAGTGCCTGGTTAGAAGTGATGACTGGGGGCTGCGGGAAAGGCCAATAACAGCGTTGGGGTGCCTCGTGGAGTCGGTGGCTATCAAGGTGATTAGCTCTCAGCAGCCTCAGTGACTAATGCACGTCTCACTCGGACTCCAGGGCAGAACGTGACTTCTGGGTACCGGCTGCCCTCCCTGAGTCGGGCTGCTGTCTCTCAGGACCTGCAGAGCCGCTCGGGCGTGAAGCCTTCGGCCGGCGCCATGGAAAGGGCCCTGCAGAGCGTCCTCGTGCTCTCCTTCGGGTTTCTGCTGCTCTTCACTGCCTACGGAGGCCTGCAGAGCCTGCAGGTAGGTGTGCGGCGGCCGTCTGACCTCCCCTTCGGGATGCCTCCAAGACACCAAGATTATCCGTGCCACAGACAGAGAGGAATATGGGGTGTCTGTCCAGGTCACCCTCCCCAGTCCTCCACACAGACGGCGGCTCTACACGCAGCCTCCGCTCCCAGTTCAACGGGATTGCACAGCTGCTGTTGTCTGACCCCCGGACGAGGAGAGCCGGACTTGGGTCAGGGGTTGATAAGGTCTGCCTTGCCTTCTGTGGGTGAGAGGAGACACAAGACTAATCACTGTGACTCTGTGGTCAGGGCAGTAATGCGAATTCATCAGAGGTCCGCGTGGATTCCTGCTCGATCTGTCCTGGGTAGTCTCTATTCTGATTAAGCTCGCAGAGAGTGAAATTTCAGCCCAGGGTGATGCCCAGAGGCAAGTGGCAGGGTCGTCCGTGGCTTTGTAGATGTTGCTCAGAGGTCTGGGATGCTGTAACGCGCCAGCATGTGTGAAGCGCCTGCGCTTTTGTGCTGCTCTGAGCCCGTGTTGAACGTGGTGAGTGGTGTCTGGAAGGAGAGCTTAGCGAGAGCGTGGCCCCATCGGTGCCGCCGTCCGCACAGGAGGAAGTCGGCCAGGCCACTCTCCTTGGGCCCTGGCATGGGCTGATGGGGTCAGAATTCTCAGGGAGCAGTTGTGTTCTCAATGACAGCCGATTGGCCCCTGGACTTAGCAGCTGGGGCAGAGAAGGGGGCATGCTTTAGGATGTGCCAGGACTCCCAGCTCTCGGTCTGGGACCGCGGGACTCGAGGATACACGCGATCTGAGGGCCTCCCCAGGAGCCTGTCGGAGCGGCCTCTGTGTGGGGAGAGTGTGCAGTTGAGGGGAGGCCACGCTGGCCTCCCCGTCTTCCCCAGGGCGCCCGCTGTCACTGGCAGCTTCTCCTCGGAACACCAGAGATGTTGGAGAAGCAGGCCTCCGACGCGTCATGGGAGAAGGCCACCTACCCGCTCAGCCCGCTCTGTCCCTGCTAATCGGGCCGTATCTCCTCGCCCACTGATCCAGAGCGTGTCGAGTCTGGACGCTTGCAGCCGGGCCTGCTTAAGAAACAGCACGTGAGGGCAGCACGGATGTGGCCTTCGGGGTGGCTGACTCCCACCTCGGAGGGGCCTGCCTGCCTCCATCACTTCCTTCTGCTTTCATCTGCTGGCGTCGTTCTCGGGCCCCAGAGAGGTACCAGAAGCTCTGTCCCTGCTAATCGGGCCGTATCTCCTCGCCCACTGATCCAGAGTGTGTCGAGTCTGGACGCTTGCAGCCGGGCCTGCTTAAGAAACAGCACGTGAGGGCAGCACGGATGTGGCCGTCGGGGTGGCTGACTCCCACCCGGAGGGGCCTGCCTGCCTCCATCACTTCCTTCTGCTTTCATCTGCTGGCGTCGTTCTCGGGCCCCAGAGAGGTACCAGAGGCGGCCACGAGCCTGCCGGCGTCCCAGCCCTGGTCTGGATGTGGTCGTGCACTTGTCGGTGACCCCGACACAGGTCTACGCTGCCTCCCGCACGAGCAGTCAGCCTCCTGTTTATGGTTCAGGTCGCAGTGTGAATCTCCCATCTCTCCTCCTCCTTGCCCGTGCCCGGGGCCCCACGTCCGGGAGAGGCGGCCCTGAGTGCGTGCCCGGGGTCTGTGGTTCACCCTGCACTGTGTGTGATTCCGCGAGGCCGGGCCCACCCCCACCACTGCGCCACTGTGTCCCTGCCTCAGCGCTCAGCACGCTTGAAGGCCATTTGGTGGGTGAAGTCGTTGATATGTGCTCATCTCCCGCTTAAGCCCCCTCTGGGGCTCTCCACAGGCTCACAGATCCGCTCCAGGTGCCCAGGACAGGTCCGGGTCTCCCGCGGGTCCAGTCGTCCAGCCAAGGCCGGGCCCACCCCCACCACTGCGCCACTGTGTCCCTGCCTCAGCGCTCAGCACGCTTGAAGGCCATTTGGTGGGTGAAGTCGTTGATATGTGCTCATCTCCCGCTTAAGCCCCCTCTGGGGCTCTCCACAGGCTCACAGATCCGCTCCAGGTGCCCAGGACAGGTCCGGGTCTCCCGCGGGTCCAGTCGTCCAGCCGCATCTCCCTGGAAGAGAGCCTAGTGGCTCTGGCTGGAGCATCCGACTCTTCCTGGCTCTCTCCTCTCAGGATGGGGCCTCTGTAACCCACCCCCTAGACATCCCCGGCCCCACCTACACCCCCTAAACATCCCCGGCCCCACCTACACCCCCTGACGTTTCCCTGGTCACCCCCACGTCC
>SJYT01071378.1:141874-216676 GCA_006410635.1 Cephalophus harveyi
CTTCTTACTAAGGAGCAGAGACGCCTAGTAACCTGCCCAGGGCCACGCAGCCCCGGGAAACCCCGGAGGCACCTGCTCCACGCGTTCCTCGGCCGCCCCGGAGGGTCACAGGCCGCTCTGTGCCCCCGGTCGGGGGGCATCACAGGGCCTGCAGACTCCCGAAGCCGAGACCCCGGGCCGTGAGGACAAAGCCAGGAGGAGCGTGGAGGCCCTGCCCCCAGCCCCTGGCTCCCCGTCCTGCTTGGAAGGCCCCGCTCCCAGGCTTGGGGGCCCTCTTCCCCGCCCCTCCCCATGCCCCCCACTCAGTGAGAAGCCCACTAATGAAGAAGCCCAGTGTCTCCCACCCCGAGCCCCCACAATCTGGGGCCTCCTCTGCCCAGCAAGATGACACTTTGCTCTAAGACACAGAGGTGCGTCACCCCAAGGCTCCCCCACCATTGCCGCTGTGGAGGCCAGAGGCGGGTGGAGTCGTGCACCTGCCACGGTGCCCCCTGGCAGCCTGCACGGGTCAGGTCAAAGGCACCAGAGAAAGCGGGCAGCAGTAGTCTAGGGGGCAGAGAGTCGGAGGCTCGGCCCTCGGCTCCGAGGGTCTCAGAGGAGCCCCCCGTCCTCCGCCCCCAGGGGCCGTGACCCAGCTGGCCTGCATCGTTGCCCTCCTGCTGTGGAAGCCGCACCCCAGCCAGCTGCCCGTGTTCTTCGTGTTCCCCGGCCTCTGGGGCATGGCCGACGCGGTCTGGCAGACACAGAACAACGGTGAGTGCCTGGTGCAAGGCCGGCCTGCTCAGGGGGCCCCAGCTTGGCCGGCTGCGGAGGGCTCAGGGCTCCCAAGGGAGATGGGGAGACGCGCGTCAAGGAGCAGGGGCTGGAGGGCGGGCCCCATGTCCTCCCGCGGGCTTGGATCCACGATGCCCGGGAGAAAAGGCAACGGAGCGCGCAGCTGTCCTTGCTAACGTGACCGCCCCATTGTGGCTCCCCCCGGATGAGCTCCTCTGGGCAGAGCGATGTCCTGCCCGTCCGTCTGCTCTCAGTGGAGGTGGGGGGAGGAGCCAAAGCTTACAGGTTACCATGACAACGTCCCTCGGTGGACGGGGAGAACTGAGTTGGGGGTGGGAGGGGTCAGTTGCATATTCATCCTGGGGGCCACGCCCAAGTCCCGTCCTGTCTGATTGTCCTCTGGGCAGCGGGGAGCCTGGGGGAGGCTGGAAGGGAGCCGTCTCTAACAGCACCCCGTAGACAGGGTGCTCCTTGTAAACAGGAGACGTGTACTGCTCCGGGGCTGGGTGTCCAGGACGAAGGCACCGCGGATTCAGGGTCTGGAGGGCCCACTTCCTGGCTCATAAACATCTCACTGAGTCCTCGGAGGACGCAGGGGCGAGGGGACAATAAGGGGGCCCCTTCACGAGGGCACTGTAACCCCGAGGGCTCCCCGTACCACCTCCTTGCTCCCAGAGACCACCCCCCAACACGGTCACCTGGGGGTTTCAGCCTCTGTGTTTAGGGGGACCTGTGAGGACAAGGCTGGCTGCAGTGCTGAAGGCGAGGGCGGCGGCTGGCCCGATCTGGGGCCCACCTGCCTGGTGAAGGGGCCGGGTTCACTCAGCACCCGCGGAAGCAGCAGCAGGGGTTTACAGCTGGGGACGGGGGTAGGGCGCAACGCAGGGGAACGTGGGGACATGCATGGGTATGCCACGCAGAGGGCCATGGTCAGAAGGGGCTGAGCAGCGGAGCTGCTGGAAGCAGGGAGGAAAGGAAGCCAGGACAGGCTAGGACCTGGTGGTCCCGGGGCCGGGCTGGACATCAGGACTCCCGGGCTGCAGGCGGCCGGCAAGCCCCCAGACAGCAGGATTGGAGGCGTCCACTGAAGGGTTTGGCTTGGGCTTGAACAGGACAGAGGACCCAGGTCAGGGGGACCCAGCCCTGAAAGGGGTTGTCTTGGGCGTGTGTAGTGGTAACATTGTTGCTGTTATTGTTCAATTGTTCAATCATGTTCGACTCTTTGCGACCCCATGAACTACAGCACACCAGGCCTCTCTGTCCCTCACCATCTCCCAAAGTTTACCCAAGCTCATGTCCACTGAATCAGTGATGCCATCCAACCATCTCATCCTCTGTCGTCCCTGTCTCCTCCTGCCTTCAATCTTTCCCAACATCAGGGTCTTTTCCAATGAGTCAGCTCTTCCCATCAGGTGGCCAAACTATTGGAGCATCATCGCAGTGACCCTTATTTGCCTGCATCTCACCCCGTGCCCTTGTGTTAGAGTGGGAAATAGAGAAAACACTGAAATTCCCTATTACCTCGCTTTAAAAAAAGTTTACTCTGAAGCCTGGTTGACTGACAGTGCCGTGTCACCCTCGGGTGTAGAGCAGAGCGGCTCAGCTGCGCATCTGTACGCACACATTCTTGCTCAAGGCCTTTTCCCATTTAGGTTATTGCAGAACGTTGAGCAGAGGTCCCTGTGCCATGCAGTAGGTCCTTGCTGGTTATCCACTTCAAATATGGCAGCGTGCACACGTCCACCGCAGACTCCCTACCTGTCCCTTCTCTCCCTTCTTCCCCTGCGGTTACCGTAAGCTCGCTCTCTCAGTCTCTGAGTCTGTCTGTTTGGTGAATGAGTCCATGTGTATCATTTGTCAAATGATACTTGTCTTTCTCTGGCCGACTTCACATAGGATGATGATAATCTCTAGTCACACCCATGTTGCTACCAATGATGTTATTTCATCCTTTTTATGGTTGAGTAATATTCCATCTATTTCTGCTTTATTGACTATGCCAAAGCCTTTGACTTTGTGGATCACAAATGTGGGAAATTCTGAAAGAGATGGGAATACCAGACCACCTGCCCTGCCTCTTGAGAAACCTGTATGCANGATAATCTCTAGTCACACCCATGTTGCTACCAATGATGTTATTTCATCCTTTTTATGGTTGAGTAATATTCCATCTATTTCTGCTTTATTGACTATGCCAAAGCCTTTGACTTTGTGGATCACAAATGTGGGAAATTCTGAAAGAGATGGGAATACCAGACCACCTGCCCTGCCTCTTGAGAAACCTGTATGCAGTTCAAGAAGCAACAGTTAGAACTGAACATGGAACAACAGACTGGTCCCAAATAGGAAAAGGAGTATGTCAAGGCCAGTGGCACCCCACTCCAGTACTCTTGCCTGGAAAATCCCATGGGCAGAGGAGCCTGGTGGGCTGCAGCCCATGGGGTCACAAAAAGTCGGACACGACTGAGCAACTTCACTTTCACTTTTCACTTTCATGCATTGGAGATGGTTGGATGGCATCACCGACTCGATGGGCATGAGTTTGGGTGGACTCCGGGAGTTGGTGATGGACAGGGAGGCCTGGCGTGCTGCAGTCCATGCGGTCACAAAGAATCGGACACGACTGAGTGACAGAACAGAACTGAACTGAACTGAACACTTAGAAGTCAGGTCAGGACCTGGGATGCACAGCCATGTGCATACAATTCCCAGGTGTTCAGAAGGCTCGCAGTAAACCTGTTTGGTTCTTCTCTACCCTTGAGACACGAGAATAATCGCTCCAACTCTTCCTTCCTTTCCATGGACACGAGAGACTGTCAGGCTCAGCCTTTGTCAAGGCAGGCAGTACATGAAGCCCAGCGAATGACTTGGGTGAAGTCCTTCTTGAATAAGAATCGAATTTAAAATGAATTATTTCTGTCTTTTTGTTCAAATTAAGTTTTTTGAGTAATAATCAGTTCTTGGGGGGAAACTGCTCTTCCCCTCTATGGTTGTGACTTTCTCAACCATCTTGACCAGGAGGGCTGTTTTCATAACAGAGCTCCCTGCGGGCTCCCCTCTCTGCGGTGTGGTCCATTCATGCTGTCTCTGTGTTTTCAAAAACTGCATTTGTGTAGCTTTTGCCACCTACCAAGACCAGCTCTCTCACTTCTGCTGTTTCAATAGATTTCTAATGCTATTCTCCCTGAATGTGTCTCTGTTAAGAAAAGACGTGAGTCACGTACATTCCTAGTTAATGAGACGAAATACAATTGAGTGCCGTGTAACCCTCCTTTGCAGGCACACTTCTCAAGGGAAAAGCTGATTGCTACATCTGGGCGGGACCATCGCAGCCCTTCCTTCCTGGGGCAGAATCCTGCCTCCCCCTGCTCCAGGTTCCCATTGGGCTCAGGGTTCCCACCGGGCTCCAGAGAGCCCTCCCACCTCTGGAGCCGTTCATTTTGGCTGCTCTCTGCTTATCCGCCCTGACAGTACTGTTGCCATGGCAACACTTGCACATCAATGCCTGAATCTGAGACAACTCGCAGTGTCTGGCCTTGAAATACCCTTTTGCCTCATCAGCCGCCAAAGGGGCTGCTTCCAGGCTGATAAATTCAGAAGATCCGTCCTTTCTTACGTGCCCAGCTCATGCATCCTGTCGTTTCCAACCAAGCAGGATGTCCTGGCATCAGAGGTCGGGAGTCTGCAGCTGGCGACTTTCACCTGGTGTGGTGGCCAGGTCGGACTGCGAGCATGCTTTTCTTTTTTTGTTTTATAATAATCTTAGATCGACGGGAAAGTTGCCAATAGAGTGCAGAATTCCCACATACTGTCCACTCTGTTTCCTCAATTCGAACATCTTACAAACCTGTGGTACATTTGTCAAAGCCGAGGAGTTAACATGAGGAAACGACGGAGCTTCAGACTTGTCCCATTTTTCCAGCTTTCCCCCTTTCTCTGTGTGCTCCGAGACCCCAGGCAGGCGGCTGCTTTGCTGGTCTGTGCCAGCTTCTCACCTGTGGTACATTTGTCAAAGCCGAGGAGTTAACATTGGGAAACGACGGAGCTTCAGATTTGTTCCATTTCTCCAGCTTTCCCCGCTTTCTCTGTGTGCTCTGAGACCCCAGGCAGGCGGCTGCTTTGCTGGTCTGCGCCAGCTTCTCTTTCTGCTCTGCTTTGGGGACCGTGGCCCTCTTGGAGAATACTGGTCAGGGGTTGTGTAGATAATCCCTGTAATTCAGGTTCATCTGATGTCTTCTCATAACTGGGCTGGAGCTATGGTTTCGGGGGAAGACCCCAGAGTGCAGGGCCTTTCTCGTCATGTTGACCGGGAGGACAACACACGGCCAGCCACCCGTGGACCCTGCAGAGGGGGCCCCCGCCCTCATCTATTCAGGTCCCGTCGCCCGGCCATGCTTTCCTGACCCGCGAGGCACAGGGCTGGGGCACGGCCCCTCCAGCGGGCACTCTCATCCGCTGTTTCTCGTCTACGTGATGGTGCTTCCTTCGCTGCAAGAGGCCGGCTCACGGGACTGGTTGTCGTCCCCGGCGTGAAGCCCTTCTGATTGCAGACAGGAGGGTCCGGGGCGGAGGCCTGGGCCCGGGAGGCGGCGGCGCTGCTGCAGGCGGCGGGGGGGCCGTCCGCGCTCTCACCGCCGTCTCCGCCTCTCCCGGCAGCCCTCTTCGGGGTTCTGTTTGAGAAGAACAAGGAGGCCGCCTTCGCCAACTACCGCCTCTGGGAGGCCCTGGGCTTCGTCGTCGCCTTCGGATACAGCACGGTCCTGTGCGTCGGCGCCAAGCTCGGCGTCCTCCTGGGCGTCCTGGGCGCTGCCATGGCCGCCTACGGGGCCGTCGAGTACATGGAGTCCCGGAAGGCGGCCGGGCCGCCGGCCGCGGGGCGGCCACAGCCCGCCGAGGCGCCGGTGACCCAGACGAAGCTGTGACGGGACGCCGGCGGCGGGTGGGCCCGGGGCGGCCCGGAGGCCCGAGGCTGCCGGGGCTCAGGCCCGCCGCGCCAGGCCTCGCTGTCGGGCTGACGTTTTCTCTGTTTTATCAGGTTCTTCAGTCCGCCTCTCCTCGTGGAGGTGCAGGGTGTACGTGAGATGTGTATAAGAGACAGGTCTGAGTGAACTCCGGGAGTTGGTGATGGACAGGGAGGCCTGGCGTGCTGCGATTCATGGGGTCACAAAGAGTCACACTGAGCGACTGAACTGAACTGAACTGAGTAATTAGCGATGTTGTGCATCTTTTCACGTGCCTTTTGCTCCTCTGTATGTCCTGTCTGGAGAAAAGTCTATTTGGGCCCTTACCTAGTTTTTGAATATTGAGTTACAATCTAGAAACGGAGGTGGCTCAGCATGGTTGCCCTGGCTACTCAGATGCCCTTTCCCTGGATGCCACCTGACCCCTGCACTGTCTGCCCACTTTGTTCCTAGAGGGGGTCTGTCTTTAGGCATGGCTGGAGCAGAGCCCCAGGTCTGGCTGGCCACCTTAATCAAGGGTCTCTCTCTGAGCCCCTGTCTCTGGAGCCCCTGCCCAGGTGGGGTTCTGTCTTGGAGACCCCGGTGGGATGCTGTGGAAGGGATGTCACAGACAAGGATGGTAGAGAGAAGGTTTTTGCCCAGAAAGTGTGGGAGAGGAGCTGGGCGTTGGAGGGAGACAGGCAGGGCCAAGGCTGGACCCTCCGGCCTGTGTCGAGAGGCCCGCCCCCCAGGACCAGCACTCTTCCTCCAGGGAGCTTCCACTCCAGCCCCCCACGGCTCCTTCCCAGGACGGGCTGCCAGACTTGCAGGAGAAAGGGCAGGGTACAGATCTGAGCTCCAGATAAGCCGCAGACTCCCCTCGGTGTACGGCCCCGCGTGTTCGGGCGCCCAGGGCTGCCTGTGGCCTCTGCTCTGAGGACTGTCCCGTTGGAGACCTGGAGTTTCCAAGAACAAGGGGGATGACGCAGAGTCCCTGGGTCTGGACGCGGCCACTCCTCTCGGACTTGTCACAGACCACCGCCTGTGAGCTCAGGCACAGCCGGCACCACCCGGGAGCCAGGGGCCTCCTGATGTGTCCGTCCTGGTTCTGCAGAGCCCTGGTGCCCCGGGGCCCCTGCGCCCTCCACCTCCCGGGCCTGGGGCAGGAGGCCTTTCTGTCCTTCTCATCTCTATGGAGATCCCCTCCCTGCTCCTCCCATCTTCTTTTTCATTAAGACCTTATTTTTTAGAGCAGTTTTAGGTTCATGGCAAAACTGAGCAGAAATTACAGAGATTCCTGTACCCGCCCCTCCCCCGACCCCACCTGGCTACGGCCTCGCCCGCTGTCTACAGTCCATCTGTCCGTTTGTCACAACTGGTGCACCCACAGGGACACGTTCTCATCACCTCGCGTCCAGCGTCTCCCTGGGGGCTCGCTCTTGGTGTGGGTGTTCTCGGGGTTTGGACTCAGGCATGATGACATGAATGCAGCTTCAAGGCCCTAAAGCCCCCCGAGCCCCCTGCTCACCCCCAGGTCTGTCCTCAGCCAGCCGCCCACAGGCAGGAGGGGCACGGCCGCCCAGGAGGAGACTGCAGACTCGGAACGGCAGTGCGCCACACCTGCGGTGCAGGGACACGGGGAGGAGGTCTGTCCAGACGGTCCCGTTAGCTCTCACTCAAAAGGGGTGCCAGCACGGTCCTCGCGCTGGGAACGGAAGGCCCGGACAAGCTTTCAGGCCAGCTCAGCAGCCCAGCGGCCACACTGCAGGCGGCGTTTTAGCACGGCCTGGACTTCTGACTTGGATGAGCCCCCAGAGCGCTGCGGCTTCCGCGCCCGGCCCCGAGCGGGGCGAGGCTGGCGCGGGTGACCGTCTGCCCTCTCCCGCAGTCCTACACCACCTGCGCCCTGGGGATCCAGTTCGTGGGCTACGTGATGATCTGCTTCGGGGCCGTCGACGCCCTGTGCTCCATGCTCTTCGGGAGGCTGGCCCGGTACACCGGCAGGACCGCGCTCTTCGCGCTGGGTAGGCAGCTGCTGGGCGCGGCCCGGGGCGGGTCCGGCTGCTCTGTGGGCCGTTGCAGCCTGTGTGAAGGGGGCCGGAGTTGGGGTGAAGAGGGGGGTCACTGGAGGCACACAAAGTCGGGGGGACAGAGGTCAGGCGGGAGGCAGGGGGCCTCCCAGAAGGAGGAGATCTTGGTTCACGCGCTGGCTGAAGCTGGCTGTCTCAACACGCATCCCCCTCCCCTGGGGGACCCAGAAGCAGCAGAGACAAGGTGAGAAACGAGGGTGTTCCAGGAAAGAGCTCGCCAACAGTGACAGCCCCGCGGGTCTGCGGTGACGCGGTGAGAGGTGGGGAAGCCAAGCCACAGTGCCGGCCGAGGCCCGGGTCAGCCGCTTCTTACTAAGGAGCAGAGACGCCTAGTAACCTGCCCAGGGCCACGCAGCCCTGGGAAACCCCGGAGGCACCTGCTCCACGCGTTCCTCGGCCGCCCCGGAGGGTCACAGGCCGCTCTGTGCCCCCGGTCGGGGGGCATCACAGGGCCTGCAGACTCCCGAAGCCGAGACCCCGGGCCGTGAGGACAAAGCCAGGAGGAGCGAGGAGGCCCTGCCCCCAGCCCCTGGCTCCCCGTCCTGCTTGGAAGGCCCCGCTCCCAGGCTTGGGGGCCCTCTTCCCCGCCCCTCCCCATGCCCCCCACTCAGTGAGAAGCCCACTAATGAAGAAGCCCAGTGTCTCCCACCCTGAGCCCCCACAATCTGGGGCCTCCTCTGCCCAGCAAGATGACACTTTGCTCTAAGACACAGAGGTGCGTCACCCCAAGGCTCCCCCACCATTGCCGCTGTGGAGGCCAGAGGCGGGTGGAGTCGTGCACCTGCCACGGTGCCCCCTGGCAGCCTGCACGGGTCAGGTCAAAGGCACCAGAGAAAGCGGGCAGCAGTAGTCTAGGGGGCAGAGAGTCGGAGGCTCGGCCCTCGGCTCCGAGGGTCTCAGAGGAGCCCCCCGTCCTCCGCCCCCAGGGGCCGTGACCCAGCTGGCCTGCATCGTTGCCCTCCTGCTGTGGAAGCCGCACCCCAGCCAGCTGCCCGTGTTCTTCGTGTTCCCCGGCCTCTGGGGCATGGCCGACGCGGTCTGGCAGACACAGAACAACGGTGAGTGCCTGGTGCAAGGCCGGCCTGCTCAGGGGGCCCCAGCTTGGCCGGCTGCGGAGGGCTCAGGGCCCCCGAGGGAGACGGGGAGACGCGCGTCAAGGAGCAGGGGCTGGAGGGCGGGCCCCATGTCCTCCCGCGGGCTTGGATCCACGATGCCCGGGAGAAAAGGCAACGGAGCGCGCAGCTGTCCTTGCTAACGTGACCGCCCCATTGTGGCTCCCCCCGGATGAGCTCCTCTGGGCAGAGCGATGTCCTGCCCGTCCGTCTGCTCTCAGTGGAGGTGGGGGGAGGAGCCAAAGCTTACAGGTTACCATGACAACGTCCCTCGGTGGACGGGGAGAACTGAGTTGGGGGTGGGAGGGGTCAGTTGCATATTCATCCTGGGGGCCACGCCCAAGTCCCGTCCTGTCTGATTGTCCTCTGGGCAGCGGGGAGCCTGGGGGAGGCTGGAAGGGAGCCGTCTCTAACAGCACCCCGTAGACAGGGTGCTCCTTGTAAACAGGAGACGTGTACTGCTCCGGGGCTGGGTGTCCAGGACGAAGGCACCGCGGATTCAGGGTCTGGAGGGCCCACTTCCTGGCTCATAAACATCTCACTGAGTCCTCGGAGGACGCAGGGGCGAGGGGACAATAAGGGGGCCCCTTCACGAGGGCACTGTAACCCCGAGGGCTCCCCGTACCACCTCCTTGCTCCCAGAGACCACCCCCCAACACGGTCACCTGGGGGTTTCAGCCTCTGTGTTTAGGGGGACCTGTGAGGACAAGGCTGGCTGCAGTGCTGAAGGCGAGGGCGGCGGCTGGCCCGATCTGGGGCCCACCTGCCTGGTGAAGGGGCCGGGTTCACTCAGCACCCGCGGAAGCAGCAGCAGGGGTTTACAGCTGGGGACGGGGGTAGGGCGCAACGCAGGGGAACATGGGGACATGCATGGGTATGCCACGCAGAGGGCCATGGTCAGAAGGGGCTGAGCAGCGGAGCTGCTGGAAGCAGGGAGGAAAGGAAGCCAGGACAGGCTAGGACCTGGTGGTCCCGGGGCCGGGCTGGACATCAGGACTCCCGGGCTGCAGGCGGCCGGCAAGCCCCCAGACAGCAGGATTGGAGGCGTCCACTGAAGGGTTTGGCTTGGGCTTGAACAGGACAGAGGACCCAGGTCAGGGGGACCCAGCCCTGAAAGGGGTTGTCTTGGGCGTGTGTAGTGGTAACATTGTTGCTGTTATTGTTCAATTGTTCAATCATGTTCGACTCTTTGCGACCCCATGAACTACAGCACACCAGGCCTCTCTGTCCCTCACCATCTCCCAAAGTTTACCCAAGCTCATGTCCACTGAATCGATGATGCCATCCAACCATCTCATCCTCTGTCGTCCCTGTCTCCTCCTGCCTTCAATCTTTCCCAACATCAGGGTCTTTTCCAATGAGTCAGCTCTTCCCATCAGGTGGCCAAACTATTGGAGCTTCAGCTTTATCATCAGTCCTTCCAATGAACACCCAGGACTGATCTCCTTTAGGATGGACTGGTTGGATCTCCTTGCAGTCCAAGGGACTCTCAAGAGTCTTCTCCAACACCACAGTTCAAAAGCATCAATTCTTCGGCGCTCAGCTTTCTTTATGGTCCAACTCTCACATCCATACATGACCACTGGAAAAACCATAGCCTTGACTAGACGGACCTTTGTGGGCAAAGTGACGTCTCTGCTTTTTAATGTACTGTCTAGGTTGGTCATAGCCTTTCTCCCAAGAAGCAAGCATCTTCTAATTTCATGGCTGCAGGCACCATCCACAGAGATTTTGGAGCAAGAGAAAATCTGATTATTAATTTTCGATGCAGAGTGAAGGGCTGTGAGGAGAGGAGAAGGGACCTGGGGAGCAGAGGACAGCTGAGAGGCGGGGAGGGCGCCCAACGAGGGCATGTGGGGACAGGGGCCTGAGGGGCCTCCAGGCCGGGAGGAGAGGGGTCCCCTTTCTTTGGAAAGTGTGGGAAGGCAATCAGCATGAAGGACAGGAGGACTATCACTCTGGGGAAGGGGGTTGAGTTCAGGCCTGAGAGCCCTGGCTTCCTGGAGGAGCCACAGTCAGGACGCCCTAACATGACAGAGGGCATTGACTGTGGGCTGGCGGGTTAATCCCATGAGGATTCACTCATGATGCAGCCCGGCGGGTGGCGTCACCCCCATGGCACCTCACCCAGAAGAAGGCCGGCACCTGCAGAGGTCTGGGCTGGAGCAGCGACGGACTCGGGAGGGCAGGGTCTCCCAGGACCCATCGACGGCCCTGGCTGGGCGGGAGTGTCGAGGCTCAGGCTTCCTGGAGGAGCCACAGTCAGGACGCCCTAACATGACAGAGGGCATTGACTGTGGGCTGGCGGGTTAATCCCATGAGGATTCACTCATGATGCAGCCCGGCGGGTGGCGTCACCCCCATGGCACCTCACCCAGAAGAAGGCCGGCACCTGCAGAGGTCTGGGCTGGAGCAGCGACAGACTCGGGAGGGCAGGGTCTCCCAGGACCCATCGACGGCCCTGGCTGGGCGGGAGTGTCGAGGCTCCGGGAGGTGAGCCGTCTCTGCAGCCAGCAAGCCACTGAGGGGTGAGCTGGGGCCCCAGGGGCGGATCCGGCTCAGAAGGGAGCTTCTTCCCTTGGAAATGCCACCCACTGTCCAGCCCTCACCAAGGAAGCACCTGGGACAGGAAAGTAGGTCAGGCCCAGACACAAGCCAGCAGCTGCCATTTCCGGGGACGGGGGCCTGGCTGCTGTCCCTGCACCCAGGGACGTCACACACGTGGCCTCGGCAGTCCAGGACGGCCCCTCCTTAGCATCTGAGTCGGTGCCGGCCTGTGAAACAGCTGAGGAAACATCCCCGAGCAAACCCACGGCGGCTGGCATCAAGGGGTTTGGCTTTCGCAGCCTTTCTCCCGCCTCCACGACGCAGGAGGCGCCTCCACGACGCAGAGGTGTGCTCAGCTCAGCGCAGACTGCTGCGTTTGGACAAAGGCAGCTGGTGGAGGCAGTGACAGATTAGCTGCAGGTGGGTCTGTTGCTCAACAGAGGAAATCCCTGAGTCGGTTAGAGGAGACAAACAGAAACCACGCTTGCTTTTCTCCGCCGTCCAGACTGTAAGCCAGTGAGAGGTCCCGACACCCCGGAGGACTCTCAGCGATCGTCAGGAGAGAGAGCCTCCACGTCCCCGTGGAGGGGCGAGGGACCCCCACTGTTTATGCCCCAGTGCTTCTGCCGACTTGCTCTCTGATTAACTGACTTCCCTGAGCTCAGCTGAACTTTTTGAAGTGTTTGCACCAAGAATTGATGCTATTGAACTGTGGTGTTGGAGAAGACTCTTGAGAGTCCCTTGGATTGCAAGGAGATCCAACCAGTCCATCCTAAAGGAGATCAGTCCTGGGTGTTCATTGGAAGGACTGATGTTGAAGCTGAAACTCTAATACTTTGACCACCTGATGCAAAGAGCTGACACATTGGAAAAGACCCTGATGCTGGGAAAGATTGAGGGCAGGAGGAGAAGGAGACGACAGAGTATGAGATGGTTGGATGGCATCACCGACTCGATGGGCATGAGTTTGGGTGGACTCCGGGAGTTGGTGATGGACAGGGAGGCCTGGCGTGCTGCAGTCCATGCGGTCACAAAGAATCGGACACGACTGAGTGACAGAACGGAACTGAACTGAACTGAACACTTAGAAGTCAGGTCAGGACCTGGGATGCACAGCCATGTGCATACAATTCCCAGGTGTTCAGAAGGCTCGCAGTAAACCTGTTTGGTTCTTCTCTACCCCTGAGACACGGGAATAATCGCTCCAACTCTTCCTTCCTTTCCATGGACACGAGAGACTGTCAGGCTCAGCTTTTGTCAAGGCAGGCAGTACATGAAGCCCAGCGAATGACTTGGGTGAAGTCCTTCTTGAATAAGAATCGAATTTAAAATGAATTATTTCTGTCTTTTTGTTCAAATTAAGTTTTTTGAGTAATAATCAGTTCTTGGGGGGAAACTGCTCTTCCCCTCTATGGTTGTGACTTTCTCAACCATCTTGACCAGGAGGGCTGTTTTCATAACAGAGCTCCCTGCGGGCTCCCCTCTCTGCGGTGTGGTCCATTCATGCTGTCTCTGTGTTTTCAAAAACTGCATTTGTGTAGCTTTTGCCACCTACCAAGACCAGCTCTCTCACTTCTGCTGTTTCAATAGATTTCTAATGCTATTCTCCCTGAATGTGTCTCTGTTAAGAAAAGACGTGAGTCACGTACATTCCTAGTTAATGAGACGAAATACAATTGAGTGCCGTGTAACCCTCCTTTGCAGGCACACTTCTCAAGGGAAAAGCTGATTGCTACATCTGGGCGGGACCATCGCAGCCCTTCCTTCCTGGGGCAGAATCCTGCCTCCCCCTGCTCCAGGTTCCCATTGGGCTCAGGGTTCCCACCGGGCTCCAGAGAGCCCTCCCACCTCTGGAGCCGTTCATTTTGGCTGCTCTCTGCTTATCCGCCCTGACAGTACTGTTGCCATGGCAACACTTGCACATCAATGCCTGAATCTGAGACAACTCGCAGTGTCTGGCCTTGAAATACCCTTTTGCCTCATCAGCCGCCAAAGGGGCTGCTTCCAGGCTGATAAATTCAGAAGATCCGTCCTTTCTTACGTGCCCAGCTCATGCATCCTGTCGTTTCCAACCAAGCAGGATGTCCTGGCATCAGAGGTCGGGAGTCTGCAGCTGGCGACTTTCACCTGGTGTGGTGGCCAGGTCGGACTGCGAGCATGCTTTTCTTTTTTTGTTTTATAATAATCTTAGATCGACGGGAAAGTTGCCAATAGAGTGCAGAATTCCCACATACTGTCCACTCTGTTTCCTCAATTCGAACATCTTACAAACCTGTGGTACATTTGTCAAAGCCGAGGAGTTAACATGAGGAAACGACGGAGCTTCAGACTTGTCCCATTTTTCCAGCTTTCCCCCTTTCTCTGTGTGCTCCGAGACCCCAGGCAGGCGGCTGCTTTGCTGGTCTGTGCCAGCTTCTCACCTGTGGTACATTTGTCAAAGCCGAGGAGTTAACATTGGGAAACGACGGAGCTTCAGATTTGTTCCATTTCTCCAGCTTTCCCCGCTTTCTCTGTGTGCTCTGAGACCCCAGGCAGGCGGCTGCTTTGCTGGTCTGCGCCAGCTTCTCTTTCTGCTCTGCTTTGGGGACCGTGGCCCTCTTGGAGAATACTGGTCAGGGGTTGTGTAGATAATCCCTGTAATTCAGGTTCATCTGATGTCTTCTCATAACTGGGCTGGAGCTATGGTTTCGGGGGAAGACCCCAGAGTGCAGGGCCTTTCTCGTCATGTTGACCGGGAGGACAACACACGGCCAGCCACCCGTGGACCCTGCAGAGGGGGCCCCCGCCCTCATCTATTCAGGTCCCGTCGCCCGGCCATGCTTTCCTGACCCGCGAGGCACAGGGCTGGGGCACGGCCCCTCCAGCGGGCACTCTCATCCGCTGTTTCTCGTCTACGTGATGGTGCTTCCTTCGCTGCAAGAGGCCGGCTCACGGGACTGGTTGTCGTCCCCGGCGTGAAGCCCTTCTGATTGCAGACAGGAGGGTCCGGGGCGGAGGCCTGGGCCCGGGAGGCGGCGGCGCTGCTGCAGGCGGCGGGGGGGCCGTCCGCGCTCTCACCGCCGTCTCCGCCTCTCCCGGCAGCCCTCTTCGGGGTTCTGTTTGAGAAGAACAAGGAGGCCGCCTTCGCCAACTACCGCCTCTGGGAGGCCCTGGGCTTCGTCGTCGCCTTCGGATACAGCACGGTCCTGTGCATCGGCGCCAAGCTCGGCGTCCTCCTGGGCGTCCTGGGCGCCGCCATGGCCGCCTACGGGGCCGTCGAGTACATGGAGTCCCGGAAGGCGGCCGGGCCGCCGGCCGCGGGGCGGCCACAGCCCGCCGAGGCGCCGGTGACCCAGACGAAGCTGTGACGGGACGCCGGCGGCGGGTGGGCCCGGGGCGGCCCGGAGGCCCGAGGCTGCCGGGGCTCAGGCCCGCCGCGCCAGGCCTCGCTGTCGGGCTGACGTTTTCTCTGTTTTATCAGGTTCTTCAGTCCGCCTCTCCTCGTGGAGGTGCAGGGTGTACGTGGAGGAATCAGTTCATTTCGGATACAAAAGAAATAACCTCAGGGTACCACCAGCCACTTGGGACTTGCCTAGAGTCAGGGGTCAATAGCCTAGGCTTGTTTGGGGGTGGTTGTTAAGAACTAGAAAGTTGCTGCAAAGACGCAGCCCAATGCCAGCACTTTGCAGATGGGCAAACTGACGTGCCGGCAAGTCAGTGACTGCCTCCGAGAGTCAGTGAGGGACAAAGCCAGACTAGGCTCTCTTGTCTTGAAGCTTCTGGGTATGAGTTTCTAAATAAATGCAATTATATTATGCACCTAACTCTTGTCCAAATACTTGACTCCACTCACCTGGATCACACACACAAACGTCATCACATTAGCTTGTTGAAGGCCACTGACGACAAGAGACGCAAGTTACTTCCAATGGGACTTGACACGTGGGGCTGATAACACGTGAACCCAGACGCAGGCCCACCCGTCTCCTGCCCTCTGCCCGCCTCTCCCTCTCCGGCCATCAGCGGACTCCTTCCTCCTCGTCTGATGCCCCGTAACGCAGGCACAGCCCTGCTCTGAGCCCAGCTGTCTTTCTGAGACACCCCACCCCGGAGCCTCGTGGACAGGCTCCCCGTGTCTCCTCTTTTCTCTGTTCACCCACCTCGCCGCCTCCTCCCCGCCTCGTCCCTGCTCTTCTCCAGGCTTCTTTCCACGTGTCCCGTGGCAGCATGCCAACCTGCCCTCCTCCAGCCCTGGAGCCAACCTGTCTGCCAGACCCTGCGCCCTCCCAAGGCCAAGTTTCCGAGGGGTGTCCTGCAGCCCAGCCCAGGGCCTTCCACCTTCTGGGGTCCTCCTGGCCCCTCTCAAGGGCACTGTGGCCTCTAGAGCTTGGCTCTCGGGCCTCCTCGACCTTGAGCGCCCTCCTGCCCTCAACACAGACCCCTCGGACTTGTCCGGGCGGTCCTCGTGCCGCGGGACGCACACTTCCTGACACTGGCTTTTGTGTACGACCCCTGCTCAGTAATGGGGCTGGCAGTGCTCGGTCCTCCTAAGGCTGGGTGCTGGAACTGGGGACACTCTGCCCGCAGAGACGCAGCGGAGTCGCAGAAATGCGCGAATGTGGGCAGAGGGGCCCAGCCGGAAACATCAGGCCCACAGCTGCCCCTTCTCCAGACTCCAGGCTGAGACGCCGCGGGAGGGCCCTGCATCTCCGTGAGGTCTGGGGTCAGAGGCCAAGGCACCACAGGCTCTGGCGGAAGCCTGAGCTCCTTGCTGTTTGCGGCTGTTGCTGCTCGACGGAAAATGTGCAAGAGCCCTGGCCCCTCGGGTGAAAGGGGGCTTCAGGTCAGGCGGCCACCTGGAGAGTGGCCGCTGGGGCCACCGAAGGCTCCCACTGGACGGCACGCCCCCGCCTGCCAGCCGGCTGCTCCCGGAAGGTGGCCCAGGGTACTCAGGCCTTGCCTTTCCTGCTCATCCTCGGAACTTGGCCTGCACCCTTTAACCTGGATGTGTGTTCGGGTACCTTGATGGGGGCACGAGACAGAACTATCAGGGCTCTCGCTTCCTCCTGGGCCCCGGGCTGGGGTGGGGGTGGTGGTGAGCAGGGGGTCACTGGGTCTCATCAGCGGTACTCTGGGAAGGCTGAATTGTAGCAGAAAGTAAGGGACTTAATCTTGAGCATAGTACTCCATTTGCAAAATGGGAAAGTTCCTCCTCCATAAGGAATCATTGAGACAAGACATTATTCAAAGGGGAAAAGCAGAGGAGAGAGAAATTAGGAGGTTGAGAACAACACGTACACACGGTTACATAGAGAGTAGCTGGGCAGCAAGGCCCTAGCGTATAGCACAGGGAGATAGACCCAGTATTTCACAGTGACCTGTAAAGGGAAGAATTGGAAAAAGAAAAAGATATATATATATATAATGCTTCGAATTTTTTATAAAACACTATAAGCACTGTACGGACTTCCCAAGTGGCTCAGTGGTGGAGACGCAGGAGACAATGGTCAGTCCCTGGGTCGGGAAGATCCCCTGGAGAAGGGAATGGCAGCCCACTCCAGTATTCTAGCCCGGAGAACCCCACGGACAGAGCAGCCTGGAGAGCTGTAGACCACGGGTCACAAAGAGGGGACACAATTTGCGTGGCTGAGCGCACACAAAGCACTGTGCACAGCGAGATAAGAACGAGCACCTCAGCCTGAGGTTAAAGGCAGTGGTTTTGTCCATCTCTAACCCCCCGCAGGGCTGTTATGAGCCTCGATGAGCCTGGATCCAACAATTGTACGTCTCTTGTCCACCTCCCAGGGCTCAGGAACAAAGACACTACTTGCCACTTGCTCAGAGTTACTCACTAGGGAAAGATTTTCAAAAATAAAATGCATGAATGCATGTCACAATGTACTGTTAAACGTTTCCTAAAAGTTAAATGTGTGTCTAAAGTAAAATGCTAAGTGTAGAAATGAAGTTAAAAGCACATAATAATAAAGAGAAAGTGTGCGTGACAGTAACCTAGGCTCACGGCTGCCGGAGTCACTAGCATCGTCTGAAGCAAGTCCTGAGTTTACTGCCGGCCCAGCTAAGAAGAAAGAACACAGACAGCCTAACGGTCACCGTGTGATGGAAGAGGGCTCGCCAGTGCTTTAAAAGAGAACAACCCTCTAGGTCCTGAGATGTAAACGAGTACCCACGAGTGTCAAGGTGAGGAGCACAGACAAGCCCACGGACGCCGCCCTGACCGACAGCCGGGTGTTTTCTGCGGGTTGGTCGTGGCGACAGTGACGGCTCAGGGGTCCCGCCAGGTGGTTGTTCTGTGGACGGGCCGGGGGCCCCGGAAAGCCAGGAGGGCAGGCTTCAGTGAGAAAGGCCCGATACTTCACACCACACCCTCCAGGAGCCTGGAAACTTCTACTCGAGTCGAAGCATCAGGCCTTGGGGGACCCTCGCCCTCACCCTGGCTCCAACCGGGTTTATGCAGTCGGTGAGTGAGGCCCGCTGACAACTTTCCTAGTCGCAGAGGGCGAAAAAATAAGGCGCACGGAATGAGAGGCCTAAACAGCACTCAGCGGTCTGGCAGCCTTTTCTAGTTTCACGTCCAAATCAGAAACGGAGATTTTCTTTTTTTTTTCCTCCTGAGACCCTTCGAGGCCCAGGTCATGCTTCTCCACATCTCTGAGCTCCCCCTCCAGCCTCCGCCAAACAGGCTCTCAGAACCTCCATCCCCAGCTGCACAACCCGTTCCCGGCCTCCCGCCGCCCCATAATCTGTGCTCATTTCCCATCTCCCTGCCCCTTTAATCGCCTCCCTTCCAGCTCCTGGGGCCCAGGCTTCCTGGTTTTCTCTCTCAAATACCAGGACTAAAAGTCTTGACACATTCATCTACCTGCAAAGTCCGTCTCCGTAGCTTCCTCTCAGCTCGCAGGCAGGTCTCCGTCCGTCCGTCTGCAGGGAGGCGAGGTTTGCAGACGGAACAGGCAGGACACGTCCTCAAGTGGTGCTGCGTCCACTGCCTCCAGACTTCTGGCCAAGTGTCGGGGTGACCCAGCTATTGGTGGAGAGCCTTGTGGGCCACAGGGTAGCCCCTAGTCCCAGGGACACGGTGGGCCCTCCACAAGGCCGTCGCCACTGCCGCGCTGGGTCCAGGACCAGTTACAAGGCTTCCTCATCCCATCCTCATGGCCGGGGAGCACTGGGTTTATCTTTCCTGACCTCTGACCCAGGGGCTCAGCCTGAGGTGAAGCCTGATCACCCACATTTTGGAAAGCTCCCCAGCGTTGGAATGTGTAGCTGGCGGGAGTCGAGCACTGGCTTTAAAGCCGGGTCGTGTCGCTGCTCTTGCCGCAGCTCGCTCGCTTAGCTGGCTGACAGCATACGAAGTACATTTTTGAAAAGCATTTCTAGGAGTGAGCATCATTTATTGTCGTTGTCACTGCAGCTCAGGACAAGTGACATCATGGAGTCCCACTGCCCCCCGGACGCCGTGAAGCAGCATGGAAACAGCAGCAGCTCCGCTGGCACTTGGCCAAACAGCCGAGCAAAGCGCCAGCCCCGGATGCATCGCTCGGCCCAGAGCTCCCGGGGGGGACGCCTCGGCCTCCACTGTCCTCGCACTTCCTGGTGGCGGCTCAGCCAGGCCCTCCGCGGGTCCACGGACCCGTTCCCTGTCCCATACCCGGCCCCCCCCCCCACCCCTCGGCCTCCAGCACCCGCTCCAGGGGCCTGGCCTCCCCTGCAGGCCTCTGCCCTCTGCCGCCTGCAGACAGCGTCTGTGGCCTCCCAGGACTCCGGCCCAGCTCTCGGCTGTCACTCACCCGCCCCTGGACAGGCCTCTGTCCCCAGCATCACCTCCCATGAGGAGCAACCCCCGCCTCCACGCGCCCGCCGGCTGCCCCGGCCTAACCCGCGCCCGGCCGCCGCTTCCAACAGGCACCGGCCCCGTTGGCCTTGCTCCCGGGACGTCGTCCAGCCCCGGCTCTCTGTGGCCTCCCGGGGCTCCTGACCTGACAACCGTCCTTCAGAGAGTCAGACTCTCCCGCTGCTTCCTCTACTCCAGCCGGCCAGCTCTGGCCACTCTTTTTTCAACCCCTTAGCCGGGCATGCTGGACCTCGGTGAGGCAGTCCCGACTCATCCTTGCCCTCACCCCTTCCCTCCCCAAAATACAATATAAAGTTCCCCCAGTACAACATAAATTTATAAACATATTGCATATAAATATCATAATCTCTGCGCCTCAGCTGTGATCGCTGGCTTTACCAAAATTCCTTTCCTCCCCCTGTGCTCAAAATTCTCCTCAGATGCCTTTTCTCAGGGGCGCTCTTTCAAAACTGCCTTGCTCCCCCCAGGCAGGGACGCTTCCCCAGAGGGTTCAGCGCTTCCTCGCATGCGAACCGCCTCCCCTTTCCCCAGTCTGTCTGTCCCCTCTGCGGCAGGGACCAGGGACGTGGGCACGGGGGCAGATCCCGCAGCGGGAGGAGCCTGGGTCTGCGGCAGCATCGCCTGGACCGCGGAGGCCGCGCGGCTGCGCGGCGCCCCCTGGCGGGCAGGGCGGGTTAGGGTTAGACCAGTACTGAGCTCCCCGAGGGATGCTCCAGCTGCTGGTGACGCCCACCTCCCTCTGGCTCCGGGATCCGCGTGTTATTTCTGTCAGATCATCCCTCCGACTCTCATGCAGCGCTCCGTCACCTCTGCTCCCTCATTTCCTTGCAAAAAATAAAACAAAAAAGCCGCAAGCGGGCTTCCCCGGTGGCTCAGACAGTAAAGAATCTGCCTGCAGTGCGGGAGACCCAGGTTCTATCTGGCTCTCGACGGAGCAGCTGGAGGAAAGCAAAGACCTGCAGGCTCAGCACTGGCGCTTTCCAGGTCAACGCCAGGGTGGGGACCAGGAGCCGGGGGGTGACTGGGGAGGCTGGCTGAGCGGGGCTGCAGGGTCCAGAGGGAGAGGGCGGGCATCGACGGGGCCAGGGCGAGGCGGCCGCCGACTTGGCGGTGATGAGGCAGCTGGTGTCCGTGATCGCAGAGACTGGGGGGGACTGTGGAGATGAAGATGGCAGCCCAGTGGCTCAACGAGAGGTGTGGACGGTGGGGTCTCCAGCCCTGCCCAGAAGCTTTCTCCAGAGAAGAGGCCACGGCTCCAGCACGGCCGTGGGCACGGGAGTCATTCTGTCACCAAAACTGGGGTCCAGCTGCTCGGGGGCCAAAGTCAGAAAACAGGCAAGGCTGGTGAAAAGGAAAGCTTGCTTTATTCTGGATGCTGGAAACCAGGGGGGAGTGTGACCCTTGCCCAAAGGCCAGCTCCCACCCCTAACCAGCCCCCGACCGTCTTGCCACTGACGGTCAGTGGGCAAGAGCTTCTAAGGCGGAGTCTCGGGTTGCACAGGTTTAAGGGGGGGCTACACGCAGAACAGCACAGTCGGCTCCGGCAGTCACTGGTGGTCTGAGCAGCAGCATCTGGACGGTTTTAAGAAGAATTAATCTTCAGTTCAGGGCTTCCCTAACGGCTCAGTGGCAAAGAATCTCCCTGCCAAGCACAAGACATGGGTTCGATCCGTGGGATGGGAAGATCCCCTGGAGAAGGACGCAACAGCCCACTCCAGTATTCTTGCCTGGGGAATTCCAAGGACAGAGGAGCCTGGCAGGCCGAGTCAGGCACAAGTTATCGGCTGAGCAACAGTGACTGAACTACTATCTCGTCTCGTGAGGCTGCTCTTTCTTGCTTCTGCATTTTCTCACTGCTCTGATTAATCTTATTCTTGGCTAAAGTTTTTCCACAGACAAAAGGCAGTGGAGGGCTTGGGGGTGGGAGGACCATAAGGCTGAAATATTCGGGGGTTGGGAAGGACAGGACTCTAGATGAGTCTAGATCTAATTCCTCCTGTGAAATTGATGAGAAAAGCAAGACTAGACAGCAAGGTTAGTGCTTAGCCCTGGGTCCCACAGCTGGCTAACTGAAGAAGCGGTACTGTAACCTGGTTTCATAACTTATGGTTGAGGATGTTTTTCTACTAAAAGGCGAGAGAGTGATAAATAATTCCCAATGCTCTTCAACTGAGATAGATGCTAAGTTTTTAGAGCTTTTTATTGAACTGCAACATAAAGACAGAAAAGGTACAATTATATGTATACAGTTTGGTGAATTTTCACAAACTGAGCACACCGATGTAACCGGCACCCAGACCAAGAAACAAACCACCACCAGCGTGGGCCCCCAGGGGACACGTCATCACCGCCTCCAAGGGCGACGGCTCCCACAGCCGTGGGTGGATTTCACGTGCTTCCTTACACGTGGTTCTCTGAAGCTTTTCTTACAAAAGTGTCTCATTCATGTGAGCTCTTCAACAGTACTGAAGTGATGATGGTAATTAATAACAGTCCATTCTCAATAAATGCTTGCCATCCTTCCAATGAACCAGGCAGTATCCGAGCTTCGATTTCCCACGCATCTTAACTGGCCAAGTGTCAGTGGTGTGGTTACTGGCTGGGACGTTCTTTGGGGTCCAGGAAAGACGTCCACATTCCCATAATCATGCTGCTTTCCCTGCCTGCCTCCCTCAGGCTTGGTAGATGGGGTTGCTTTTCTACTGACCGCCTGGGGCCAGGGTCTTGGGGATGGAACTGGGGTGTAACAAAACAGTGAAAAGTCTATTACGGATTCAGAGTTTCCTTGGACTCCATGAAAATTCTAGATTTTAAGCATCATAATGCATCCAGCTTCCTCCTGATCCTCTCAGAGGGGAGAATGTACAATAAAACTGTCCGGTCGCAGAGAACAGACTTGCGAGCTTGAGGTGAGTTTAGCAGACGCCGTAAACAGTGGACGCTTGTGAGGTCCATGTAACTGATGAAAGAAAGCCTCGAAGGGTTCGGCGTGGAGCTGGGCAGAAGGCAGCCCTGGGTCAGCCCTGCCCTGGCGCGCGGACACCCGTTTGAGTCACTTTGCACGTGGGCAGCGACCAGGAGGCGCTCACCGAGCCGTCCTTAAGCCTTCCCACGTCTGAGGAGGCCCAGGGTCCCTGGAGAACCCAAGCCATGGAGAAAACTGACCCCGGTGAGAAAGGATCCAAAGGAGGCAGAACGTGGAAAAGATAGAGTTTGGAGAAACGCATCTTCTCATTTGGAAAAGGACAGTCACTGTCATCAGATAGGTGCCCCCTGCTGTTCGTGGGCCCTTCGCAACCGCCTCTCATTGGAACCATCACCTCCTTTCCCAGCCCCGACACTCAGCGGGGCACCCAGCTTGGAACTCTAGAAGCTCAAGTGACCCTCTCGAACTGAATGGAACATCTGCAACTGTTGATCCGACTCAGGCGATTCAGGTCCAGACGCCTTCACTCCAGCCTGGAGGCCTCCCCCAGAGAGCTCGTCCCTGACCTCCTCCCAGACCTGCCCTTGTCTGCTGTGCCTCGAGACAGTCAGCGAAGGACTTAATTACTCTTGGTTCTTAGAAAATTTACCAGGTGGGTGGCTGGAGGATAGTAATGACTAATTAACAAGTGAACCTGACAAACCGCAAAAGAAAGATGCCTTCTAGGCTCCATACAATGAATGATTTTATTCTTGATTTGCTAACTAGAAAATCTGCTGTGATTCCCTTTTGCCTGACACCACTCAGCCGACATCTTCAGCTGCTGGGTTGTGCAGCTTTTATATAGTTATGCGAAGCAGTTTATTGGTCCCGAGTGGTTATAACCGGCCTGTAATGAGGTAGGCGATGGGGAAACATTACGCATTAATCAGTGAGTTGATAACAGGCCAGAACCTGAAGGGGCTGAGTACAGAGTTTTTGTGCGAGGCCCCGGCTTCGAGACGGCTCTCCTGGCTTGAGGGCTAGAGTCCATGGTCCTTCTGGCCCACAGGCTCCAGAAGACGGGGCGGGACTCCGGGGCAGAGTTCAGCCTTCCTGGAGGGTGCGCCCACCCAGCGCCTGCTATGGCTTCAGTGGATAAAAAAGGTTCACTTGGGAAATGCAGATGTTTTATGCAGAAATAATACTTGTTGTGGTCCCACTAGAGTAATGCCCAGGAGATCCCCAGGGGCCCACCAGAGGAGCCCACCGCCTCTTCTCTGAGTCCTCAGGAGTGTCGTCAATGGGACCACTCAGCCTCGGCCTTCATGGTCTCCTGCAGGGAAAGAAGCCCTCCAGAGCGCAGGTGAAGGAAGCCCGGGGCCCACACCCTGACCAGGCCCTGAGCCCTGGGCCTGCGTGGTCTGGAGGGAGGGATGTCCGGGGCCCACACCCTGACCGGGCCCCCAGGGTTTGTGAGGAGAGCAGGCCGCATCACCAGTGACCCCCACACCAGCGTCTGGTCCTGCCCCTCTCAGCTGGGCACGTCAATGGGACCACTCAGCCTCGGCCTTCATGGTCTCCTGCAGGGAAAGAAGCCCTCCAGAGCGCAGGTGAAGGAAGCCTGGGGCCCACACCCTGACCAGGACCTGAGCCCTGGGCCTGCGTGGTCTGGAGGGAGGGAAGCCCGGGGACCACACCCTGACCAGGCCCTGAGCCCTGGGCCTGCGTGGTCTGGAGGGAGGGATGCCCGGGGCCCACACCCTGACCAGGCCCCCAGGGTTTGTGAGGAGAGCAGGCCGCATCACCGGTGACCCCCACACCAGCGTCTGGTCCTGCCCCTCTCAGCTGGGTCCTGCAGCTGCCGAGGGAAGACCCCAAACCCACCCCGGGATCAGGGCCTGACGACGCAGCGTTCCGCTCCCACTTGGTGCCCAGTGTCTACACCCAGCTGGCTCAGGGGCCATCGCAGCCACGCCTGGAGGACATCGCACCCACGCCTGGACATCGCACCCACGCCTGGACGGTGGCCCCTGAGCGCGCCGGCACCCGGGACCCGTCCTCCGCGAGGCGCTGGGCCCAGGGCCGCCAGGATCGGTAAGCGGACGCCCTGTCCTGCCGGCATAGCGGGCAGATTCTTTACTGTCTGAGCCACCAGGGAAGCCTGGGACACGGTAGAGTTTTCGTTTCCAGTCTGTCCCCTTCCACCAGCGTTTATGAACCATGAGCCCATTCCAGGGAGGCTGGGCCCAAGAGGGGTTTGGAAGTGGCCTTTGCCTTCAGGAAACGGAAGGATTTAATGATAAAATAGACTTCCTTCAATCAACACCAAAAATGGCACGTGGGTTCTGTTTAAGAATAATGAAAAATTGTTCTGGGTTTAAACAATGCCAACTTTTCCTGACAAGAACATGTATGTGTGTAGTACATAAGAACTCTTTAAAAAGTTACTATTGAAGTAGAGTTGATTTACAATATTAGTTTCCAGGGTAACAAGGACCTCTTAAGTTGGCAGACTTAAAAAATAGGATAAATCAGGGGCTTCCCTGGTGGTGCAGTGGTTAAGCCTTCACCTTCCAACATAGAGGCTGGGGTTCAGTCCCTGGTTGGGGAGTTAAAATCCTACATGCCTCCTGGCCAGTAAACCAACACATAAAAGAGAAGCAATATTGTAACAAATTCAACAGACTGAAACAGTGGGGCAAGACGTATAGAGGTGATTTGTTTAATGTGTGAGGCACTCTGTGTTTCTATAAACTATAAGCCAGGACTGAAATCTATAGACTAAGCATCGGGAAAGGGGGATATCAGGATGGTGACGTCTCTAAGACAAACGGTTGAGGTTGACTCGTCTCCATAAACTGGCCTCACCATCTAGAAAAATTATGCTGGAACCTCCAGCTACTGCTTGTTGCCATTCGATAAAAATGGAAACTTTTTTTAAAGTTTAAACAACTAACTTCTCAAGTTGAAAATCGCTGTGCTAACCCGTGTGAAATATCATCTCTGGGTATAAATTCTATATTCACACCAAGATGGCATTTTAAAATATACGTACAGTGTGACTGAAGGTAATGCTATTAATAATTAAAAAAAGGAAATCACAATTTCATAAGAGACACATGAAAATAAAGGCTTTGTAAGGGAAATCTCCGGTAATTCCCAAAAAAGGCGGGGAAAATATTTTTGGATTTAACTTTTCAAATTGACGTTGCAAGGCCTTTCTGTAGAAATATAGCTTTAAGACTTGTATCTTGTGTACATACATGCTGTAAACAGGCTCGTCGGTCATGTCCACTGACCTACGTTTTTTAGAGAACCGGACTCTCCACTCGGGTGGAATCTGTGCGCTGCGTCTGAATCAGGGTCCCTGAGAAGGCCCCTCTCCTCGCCCCCACACCTGCCCGCTCTGCTCATTGGCGAGTGAAGGGCATGGTGTTAATCAGATGTCTAATACTTCAGTGGTATCCTGCGCCCATGGAAGCTGCCCTAGGGAAGTTTCTCCTTTAAGCAGTGAAAGTGCTGAAAAAACTGTGGGGCGGGGGAACTAACTCCCAGTTCTTCTCTAAGGGTCTACTTTGGGAGGAAGGAAGCGTGAGAACTGGCGGTCTGAGGGGCCCTGGGGGCCAGCCCCTCCTAGGAACGCTTGTGCAGAGATTGGCCTTTCAGGAGAAGCAGTGGGCCCACGGGGGCATCCCGGGAGCCGTGATTCTGGCGATGACCAAAGTGCTGTCTGGCCGATTCCCATCCCCAGAACCCGTCTGCTCTGGGATATCATCAAGGTTTGGGAAAGAGAAGCTTCCTTTACGGCCAGGACTGTGTGTGACCAGGGCTGAAGGTGAAAGTCGCTCAGTCGTGTCAGACTCTTCGCGACCCCATGGACTATACAGTCCGCTTCTCCAGGCCACAGTCCTGGAGTGGGTAGCCTTTCCCTTCTCCAGGGGATCTTCCCCACCCAGGAATCGGACCGGGCTCTCCTGCGTTGCAGGCAGATTTTTTATCAGCTGAGCTATGACATCATGAGACTGTAATTATGCTCATGACCTCCTCCGTGTCTGGAATTGTCTTGCTCCTGGACCAGCTCGTGCGCTGACAAAGTCAGCGTGTTACCTCCCACGGAAGACATGGGGCTTGGCGTGTCTGAAAGGTCAGTCTCGGGTAGCCCGTTCCAAGGTTCCCTAGGCTTTGACGCGCTCTAGTTCACACAGCTGAGTTCACGGCTGGTTCTGGCCCTGTGTGCTGGATTGTCAGTCCAGATGAGGGCTTCCACCTCAGGAACCGGGCACTGGGTTCGTTCACGGCAGTGGCATGGGGCACACACAGAGGACGCTGGCCTGGGCTGCTGCGGGCTCTGCGGAGCTCACAGCTCCCCAGAGCTGAGGGGCCGCTGCCCGCCTCCTCCTCCAGGGACCGAGACCCGCCCCTGGCTCCATCCTCGGGGCCGGGACCCCTCACCTCGGGGCTGCTGGCTTGGGAGCACTCAGGATGTACCAGTCTCCAAGGGACCCGCTATGACCCACGTCCCTCCTCCCACGGAAGGGCTTCAGAGTTTCTCTCCAACCTGTTTTTCGTTTTAAAATTAGAGTCTAGTTGACTTATAGTGTTGTGTTAGTTTCAGGGGTACAGCGAAGTGATTCAGTTATATATACACACACATACATACCCAGTCATTTTCAGATTCTTTCCGTGTAGGTCGTTGCAGAATATTGCGCAGAGCGTCCTGAGCTGCACAGTACGTTCTTATCAGTCGTCTATTTCATATGTAGTGGTGTGTGTCTGTCAGTCTCAGCCTCCAGTTTACCGCCCCCCCGCCCCCCGCCCCGACCATAACCTCAAGTCTGTCTCTCATCTGCGGCTGCCTCTGCTTCGTAAGTAAGTTCCTCCGCACTCCCTTGCTCAGATTCCACACGTGCCTGACGCCGCGCGGCGTCTCTCTTTCCTTTTCTGGCCTCGCTCGCTGAGCGCGGCGGCCTCCGGGCCCACCTGTGCTACTGCAAGCAGCGCTGCTCGCTTTCCCCGCGTGGGTGAGCGGCGCTCCCCTGCGTGTGGGTCACATCCTTGTCTGCTGATGGGCTTTGCTCCCATGTCTTGGCTATTATAGGCGGCGCTGCAGTGAGCACAGGGTGCACGCGCCTTTTCAAGTTAGGGTTTTCTCTGGAACTCTGCCCAGGAGCGGGACTGCAAGATCATATGGTCACTCTAGATTTCGTTTTTGAAGGAACGTGTTCTCCCCAATGGTTGCACCAGTTTGCATTCCCACCAACAGTGTACTTTTCTCCAAACACACCCTCTCCAGCATTTATTATTTGTAGATTATTTGATGATGGTCCAACCTATTTTTAATCCCTACACACATACCCTATACATATATTTTTTAAATTAAACTATTTGCTGCCATCAGCACCTGTGAGAACAAGGCAGAATAAACACATTTCAAGTAGCTCCAGAAGGACTTTTATTCAGGAGAAAAAGCTCAAATATGCATTTGGTTTCTCAGTGAAATTTTAACAGGAAACTGGATGCTTAATTGAACCGGGGTCCGAGGACAGCGTGTGCACTCCCCGGTCAGCCTGCCAGGACTCGGCCTCCTTAGACGACGTTCCCCCAACCACCCCACCCCAGGATGAGCCGTGGGTTCCTGGGCTCTGCGGTGGGAGCAGACCCAGGCTGATGGAGCTGCCTGGGAGCAGCGTTTCCCGTTTCTATTCTCCAGCTTCTCTGACCGCCCCTGCACAGGCTGGGGAAGGCTGGCTTCGGCGTCTGAGCCCTGATTCCAGGTGAAGCGGGCTCTGGTCAGAACACACCTTCTTCTCTCGAGACTCTGAGAGGTTTATTCCCAAGGTGGGAGAAGGCGGAGGTGGCCAGAACCTGGACACCAGTCCAGCTGGTTTGTCTGACTCAGCATTCCCTACACTGGTTTTGTGGAATGCTACCATTAGCACGTCACACACAGCTGAAGAGGGTATCCTGTTCAATAATGGCAACTTTCTTGGAGATAGAAAAGAAGCATTTTTAACTTTGTTTAATCCAGCTTCCATCATTATTGGAGCCAGCCTCACCCACCCCTATCCCCACCCTCACCCCTGCCATGCACACACACACACACGGCTTGAAATACATATTAATACCACTGAACACAGTTTGAGAACATCACAATCAACTCCAAAGACTGACTTCTGTACCAGCCACCACAGATCCGTGAATTCTATCCGTTCCAGGTCAAAGCGGTAAGGATGCTGAAGCCACGGACACTCACTCTGTTGATCCTGCTCTGTTCACAACCCTTTTGGACCCTCGTTTGGAAGCCCCTTCCTAGCCTGCTGGCAGCCTTGATAGCAGAGGCAACACATACCCTCCAGGCGGCTTCAGTTCAGAAACAAGGCCACTTGGCAACAAGTATCTCCTTTCCTTCTCGAGAGCTTCTCGCAGCTTCAAATACGGAGAAGAAGGTGGGTGAGCAACTCGAGTCTCCCCACCCTTTCCCTTTCATCCTTCCTTCCCTCCCTCCCTTTCTTCCATCCTTCTTTTGTTGATGAAAATTCAATTAACCATTAAGTTAGGAAGAAGAAAAAAGGGAATTTTATTGGAGCCGAATTGAGGATTATAACCCAAGAAGTAGAGGCTCGGAATGCTCGGAGAAGTAACGCACAGTCGTGTATATTTGAGACAAGAATTGTACCTCAAGATAGCACACTGCTACTTTACGTAAAGTTCACCAAGGATCCACAGTCCAAGTAAACACACACAGAGCAAACAGCAAGTCTCCGAGACCCTCGGCCGAGCTGGGAAGGAACGCTCTGCTTTTATGAAGTGTCACTGCTCGTGTCAGAAGAAAGAAAACCTTGCCCTCCATGGTTGCCCGCGCCTCCCATGTTTGAGGAGCGCTGGTTACCATGTAGTGAGATGCGCACGGCCCAAACACACACACACACACACACGGGATGTTATGTTTAATTTTTTTCTTGTCCTGCCTTAAAATAATAAATCTTATTTTATCACTTTCTTTCTTCTTTCCTTCTTTCCTTCTTTCCTTTCTTGTCCAGACTGGCTACCCTGAAAATATAGTGCATGTCACATTTACTCCTGTTCCATCAGTTGGAATCTCCCAAACACCACAGAATTTCCAGCAAATAAATTTTTGTCGTTTTACATGATTAATTATGCATGAATGATACAAATATGGTCAAAGAAACAGTTGAAGTGGCCTGAACTTGGAATTTCTGACGAGAACACAGGGCTTCGGAATCCTGGCGTTTTCTCCCAGAGGCTGGGACTATTTTCACCCTTTTCTAGGTCACACCAAAGCCTCGAGCTTCATCATCAGTTTTGGTTTTTCTCACAAATGATCCTTTTTTCTTTCTTTGAAAGTTTAGAAAAATGTTGAATCTTCACTTTCTGTTTCTCTTGTAAAATGTGAAGTGAATCCTCAGACAACCATTGCTATCACAGAATGAGTTTTAAAAAACCCCAATTTTCTTTCTCAACTCTTTCTTGTAAATGGGCTGATATTTGAACAAACTGGGGCCTCTGAAACCCTGCCAGGCCCTGGGACTATGAGGGGGGCCCTAAGAGATGGTCACAGGGGCCCAGCCCGAGTTCCTGAAACTTCTCAGGGCAACAGAACCCTTGCTAATCTCGTAACACCACTGTTCCCAGCTTTTTACACATGCTCAGATTCATTTAACTGTAGAAACTTGGCCATTTTTGCTCTGAAGAGTGCTCGCTTTGTAGCCAACAGGGTCCACTGTGGCTCTGTGGAAGTGTGGTCGTGTCCCTGAAAGCACGTTTTTAACTCATTCTCATAGAAGGAGGTGCACCAGTGAGCTCCGAGGAGAAGAGCATGGGGACAGGTGGGGCTGGGTCTGTAGGCAGCAGAGATAGACGCCTTTGTGCAGAGGCAAGCGTCGGCAAGACCGATAATGTCTGGGAGGGTACAGACCACAGGCGACCTCAGGACCTGGACTCCTAGGTGAAATCTCCACCAGGTCGCCATCGGTCCGCCCAGCCTCTTTTCTAGCAATATATTTTATTTTTTTATTGAAGTATAGTTGCTTTACTTCCCTCCCTGAAGTTGGGGCTTCCCTCAGAGCTCAGCTGGTAAGGAATCTGCCTGCCACGCAGGAGACCCCAGTTCAATCTCTGGGTCGGGAAGATCCCCTGGAGAAGGGATGGGCTACCCACTCCAGGATTCTGCGGCTTCCCTGGGGACTCAGCTGGTAAAGAATCTGCCCGCAATACGGGAGACCTGGGTTTGATCCCTGGGTTGGGAAGATCCCCTGGAGAAGGGAAAGGCTATACCCACTCCAGTATTCTGGCCTGGAGAGTTCCATGGATTGGATAGTCCATGGGGTCACAAAGAGTCGGACACAGCTGAGCGACTCTCACTTCACTTCATAATCGCTTTACAATGCTGAGTTAGTTTCTGCTGCACAGCAAAGTAACTCAGTTACGTGTGTGTGTGTGTGAGTCACTCCAGTCGTGTCCGACTCTTTGCAAGTCCATGGGCTGCAGCCCGCCAGGCTCCTCTGTCCATGGGATTCTCCAGGCAAGAATGCTGGCGTGGGTTGCCGTTTAAGTATGCTTGTTAATCTCAGGCTCCCTCTCCATCCCTTCCATTATTCCCTTCCTCTAATGCTTTCTGGTCATCCATTTCTAGAAAAGAAAACCTTACTGATGGCCGAAGACGAGCCTCCAGGGGCCAGTCCGAAGCCCCTGGTGTTCCGGGTGGACGAGACCACCCCCGAGGTGGTGCAGAGTGTCCTCCTGGAGCGCGGCTGGAGCAAGTTTGACCAGCAAGAGCGGAACACGGAGGACTGGAACCTCTACTGGAGAACCTCCTCTTTCCGGATGGCCGAGCACGTCAACGTCAAGCCCTGGCAGTGCCTGAACCACCACCCGGGCACCACCAGGCTCACCAGGAAGGACCTCCTGGCCAAACGCCTGAGGCACATGGAGCGGCTGTACGGCACCCCACTGTACCAGTTCCTCCCCCCCACGTTCGTCATGCCCAGCGACTACAGCAGGTTCGTGGCCGAGTACTTCAAGGAGAAGCAGGCGCTGGACGCCAAGCTCAGCTACTGGATCTGCAAGCCCGCAGAGCTCTCTCGAGGACGAGGAATCATCATTTTCAGTGACATTAAAAACCTGATCTTTGCCGACACGTGCATCATACAGAAATACATCTGCAACCCTCTACTCGTCGGGAGATACAAGTGTGACCTCCGTGTCTATGTGTGCGTCACTGGCTTCAAGCCGTTGACCATCTACGTTTATCAGGAAGGGCTGGTGCGCTTTGCCACAGAAAAGTTTGACCTCGGCGATCTGCAGAACAGCTATGCCCACTTGACCAACAGCAGCATCAACAGGTCGGGGGCCTCGTACGAGAAGATCAAAGAGGTGGTGGGCAGCGGCTGCAAGTGGACCCTCAGCCGCTTCTTCTCGTACCTGCGGAGCTGGGACGTGGACGACCTGCTGCTCTGGCAGAAAATCAACTGCGTGGTGATCCTCACCGTGCTGGCCATCGCGCCCTCCGTCCCCTTCGCGGCCAACTGCTTCGAGCTCTTCGGATTCGACATCCTCATCGATGACAACCTGAAGCCGTGGCTGATGGAGGTCAACTACAGCCCGGGCCTGCCCCTTGACTGTTCGGTGGATGTGTCCGTGAAGAGGAGGCTCATCCACGACACCATCGAGCTGATTCACTTACACAGTCTCAGAAATGAGAGGAAGGAGAGCTGCAGGGCTGCAAACGGAAGCCCCGGAGTCTCCCTTGCTCGGAAAGACAGAGGTCGGGGCAGCAACCTTCCTTACGAGTCCTTCTCACACCTCGGGAGCAGAAGAGCCTTCAGTAAGGATGGAACTCCTGGGAAGAAAGCGGTCACAGTGTGCCCTGAAAACCAGCACACCGGCCAGCCCCGAGAAGCACTGAGCAGGCAGAAGGAGGTACGCCCGCTGACAAGGGAGCCTCCCAAAGCCAAGCCGAAGGCCAGGGCCCGGCACCCGGCCCTCAAGACGCTCATCCCCCGCGTGTCGCTCACCCAGTCCCGGGGCCAGGAGAAGGGCCTCTCCCTGTGTGTGCAGCCGGACAGTAGCTGGGTGCCCGGTCCCCAGGCAGGCAACTTTGCTCTCATTTTTCCTTTCAATGAAGCTACTTTTGGAGCGTCTAGGAATGGACTCAATGTCAGGAGGATAATTCAAGAGCTCCAGAAACTAACGCATAAGCAATGTTCTCAAGTGGCAGAAGAGAAAATAAAAAGAAAATAACGTGACTTCTTGAAAACCAAGAATTCCTCTGCTGGGGAAGGCAAGTGGTTCCGTCCCACCTCAGTTACTTCCCTGGGACTAGAGCTGTCGATTTGTACATAAATATAAAAACTCACAGTAGAGCATGCTCCGGTGTGGTTCTGTTACATCACATCACCGGTCTCTTTGCTCAAATCTCTCAGAAGAACCACACGACCCTTACCTGTACTTGGAAATGCCTTATTACAGTTATACTGTGCATTTTTAACATGAAAAAAGATTGTACTTAAAAAGGTTCTTAGGTGAAAACAGTACAAGAAAGGCCAAGGGTTAGCTCTTTCTTAATAGACCATATTTTGTTCACAATTAATCTTTTTAATGATCAAACATTCATCTAGAGTGAGTTACTGAAAGCTTCCCCACAGTCAAATGACTGTTCTTTATGGATCCTAGGCCCTAAATCAGACACTGCACCAAGCATCTTCCCACTGGGGACATCCACCAACCGTGAGTGAGAAGTGTCCCCTCTCTGCTGGCTTTGTCACTGTGAGATTACCCTCCAGCCCTGCAAAGTCTGAAACTTCCAGATTAGGCAAGTCACCATTCCTGCCAGATAGGAGAGACACGAAGCTCCTGTACTGACTGTAAGCGCCTTGCTGAGAAGCCAGACACAAAGGTCCTGTGCCGTGTGATTCCACTTACACGAAATGCCCAGAGCTGGCAAATCCACAGAAATAGAAAGGAGGTTGGTGGTTTCCAGGAGTTGGTGGGGGTGGGGAATGACAGCTAAATGGCAGGGTTTCCTTTTGGGACAAAAATTTCTGGAACTAGAGTGATGGAGGTTGCACAGCATGTATAAATGTTTAGGACCAGATAAGCGCGCTAGGGGCCCCCATGGCAAATTCCATCCTGTGCTTGTTTTACCACAATAAAAAAGTTAAAGCCGGGGAAAAAAAGTCAAGATTAGATTATTGAGAGTTGGGATGCATAGCGCGTGATGCAAGGATCAAGAGCCAAACGCAGGGAAATAAGGACTGGGGGCTTTCCTGGCGGTCCAGCGGTTAAGACTCCACACTTGCAGTGCAGGGGACAGAGATTTCGGTATCTGGTCGGGGAACTAAGATTCCACAGGCCTCGCAGCTGGGCTTAAATAAAAAGGAAGTGAGTAGCATCCATTTCAAGATAATGATGACTTCCTGTCTTGGGTGCATGTGGAGGGGCTTCTGAAATGACCAATTTTTTTTTTTTTTTTTGCAGTCTTCACATTTTATTAACCGTAAAAGATACTTTTATAAAGAGTCTAATAGAGACATTAACTGTGCAAAACCTGATGAGATTTACAGTCTTAAATACAAGCACCAACACAGAAAGGAGATTGTGTCAGTTCAGTTCAGTTCAGTCGCTCAGTCATGTCCGACTCTTTGCGACCCCATGAATTGCAGCACGCCAGGCCTCCCCATCCATCACCAGCTCTCAGAGTTCAACCAAACTCAATGTCCATCGAGTCGGTGATGCCATCCAGCCATCTCATCCTCTGTCGTCCCCTTCTCCTCCTGCCCCCAATCCCTCCCAGCATCAGAGTCTTTTCCACTGAGTCAACTCTTCATATGAGGTGGCCAGAGTACTGGAGTTTCAGTGAACACCCAGGACTGATTTCCTTTAGGATGGACTGGTTGCATCTCCTTGCAGTCCAAGGGACTCACTCTCAAGAGTCTTCTCCAACACCACAGCTCAAAAGCATCAATTCTTCGCCGCTCAGCTTTCTTCGCAGTCCAACTTTCATATCCATACATGACAACTGGAAAAACCATAGCCTTGACTAGATGACCCTCTGTTGGCAACGTAATGTCTCTGCTTTTTAATACGCTATCTAGGTTGGTCATAACTTTCTTTCCAAGGAGTAAGTGTCTTTTAATTTCATGGCTGCAGTCACAATCTGCAGTGATTTTGGAGCCCCCAAAAATAAAGTCTGACACTGTTTCCACTGTTTCCCCATCTATTTCCCATGAAGTGATGGGACCAGACACCATGATCTTTGTTTTCTGAATGGTGAGCTTTAAGCCAACTGTTTCACTCTGCTCTTTCACTTTCATCAAGAGGCTTTCTAGTTCCTCTTCGCTTTCTGTCATAAGCGTGGTGTCATCGGCATATCTAAAACTCCATTAAATCTACACTTAAGAGGATCATTTCTTTATGTCAGCACAATCTCATTTATGAATTACACATGATATGCAGTTTAGGATCCATCTACATTATGTTTGTAACTGCGTGCTGCTGCTGCTAAGTCGCTTCAGTTGTGTCTGACTCTGAGCGACCCCATGGACTGAAGCCTACCAGGCTCCTCCGTCCATGGGATTTTCCAGGCAAGAGTACTGGAGTGGGTTGCCATTGCCTTCTCCTATGACCAATTTTATTACTTGACCTGGACGGTTCAGAGGAAAAGGCTAAAGGAAGGGAAAATGTTACAGCAGGGTTAGTCCCGACACTGAGATGCATCTCGTATTCATTGCCTGATTTCAGGCATCTGTACCTTTATTGCTCCACACCTTGTTCCAGGAAAGATTGGAAGGAGTCAAGAAAAGTGCATCAAGGTGGTTTTGGGTTACCTGTCAGCCAGGCTTCCCAGGTGGCGCTAAGTGGTAAAGAACACCCCCCACCCCACCCCCACCAATGCAGGAGATATGAGAGACACGGGTTCAATCCCTGAGTCAAGAAGATCCCCTGGAGAAGGGAATGGCTACCCACTCCAGTATTCTTGCCTAGAGAATCCCATGGACAGAGGAGCCTGGCAAGCTGCAGTCCATAGCGTCACAGAGTCAGACACGACTGAAGTGACTTAGCATTCCTCAGCCAGGCTCCTATATTACATCTGGCAAATAAAGACAGGAGCCTTTCCCGCAAATGTCCAGGTCATCATGCTTTGATGAGACCAAAGCATGCAACATCCATCACTCAAAAACCAGAGATGAGATCTCACTCAAAAACCAGAGATGAGATCTCAGTCTCCCTCAGTGTTTGAAATGCTGGCTTCTTTATTACAAGCCAGGTTTTAACGACTCTTTAGACGTGAACATGAATCTTACACAGGTGAGCAGAGCATGTGTTATTAAGGAAAGATGCTCTTGTTTGTGCATTCGGAGTTTTTCGGGCTAGAATAGCCTTGGGCCATTCAAAAATCCAAAACCTGGGCTGTACATGTCTTATAGTAAAGGGTAGGCCGATTAAACTGAAATAATAACAGACTAAGAATTTCAAGAGAGATAGGAAATGTTTTTGCTCATTTCCTAGAATTAGCATCAGGGTCACCGATGTGGGGTGGGGTGGGGGGTGGGGTATGTGGAGGAGAGAACACAGACAGCATCTTGCGGAAGTGGAACAGCAAAGTCCCACGTTGGGAAACCGAGGAGTTCTCTAGAAATCCGTGGGCCTCCACTCCCCGAGGGAGGAGGCGTGCGTTTCCCTGTTCCTTCACGACGGACATCTGCAAACCTTGAGCAGGGCGTGTACGTCAGGCAGGTGAGCCCCTGAAAGGTGGGCAGGAAGCAGCCCACCAAGGACCCAGGAAACCCGGGGCGGGGATGTCGGGGATTCTTTTTGGCCTCATTCCCCCAAAACAACACAGCAAAGGAGCGGGCAACCCAGAGAGGGAAGTGGACGCACCCTGAGGAGCCCAGGCCTGCTCTCCGACCCGGGGACCGGTGAGCGAGCAACTGCGAAGACTGTCTGTCACAGAGTCCGGGAGGCAGATGGGGATCCTTGGTTCTGAGAGCCCTCCGGGGCCTGGAAGAGTCTTACAGCCGAAAGGCAAGGTTCTTTCATTTCGAAACTGGATTGACTTGGGCTTAGAGGGAACCAGCAGAGAGGGAACAGGAAATCAGGATCAGGATCTTCTAGAAGGAATGAGGAACGAAGGGGTTTGTTCCTGTGACACCGAGGTCACTCTGGGCTGCGTGGGACGCCCACCTGCCAGACTCCCTCAAGCAGAGCCTCTGCGGGCACGCTCCCGCCACTCTGGACCACAGGTGGGGAGGCCGCGGGGCCCAGGGGTCAGAGCCCCAGGCCCGGCGCGTGGACGGGACAGTGAGTTGAACGTCAGGCAGGTGAGCCCCTGAAAGGTGGGCAGGAAGCAGCCCACCAAGGACCCAGGAAACCCGGGGCGGGGATGTCGGGGATTCTTTTTGGCCTCATTCCCCCAAAACAACACAGCAAAGGAGCGGGCAACCCAGAGAGGGAAGTGGACGCACCCTGAGGAGCCCAGGCCTGCTCTCCGACCCGGGGACCGGTGAGCGAGCAACTGCGAAGACTGTCGCTCACAGAGTCCGGGAGGCAGATGGGGATCCTTGGTTCTGAGAGCCCTCCGGGGCCTGGAAGAGTCTTACAGCCGAAAGGCAAGGTTCTTCTTTCGTTTCGAAACTGGATTGACTTGGGCTTAGAGGGAACCAGCAGAGAGGGAACAGGAAATCAGGATCAGGATCTTCTAGAAGGAATGAGGAACGAAGGGGTTTGTTCCTGTGACACCGAGGTCACTCTGGGCTGCGTGGGACGCCCACCTGCCAGACTCCCTCAAGCAGAGCCTCTGCGGGCACGCTCCCGCCACTCTGGACCACAGGTGGGGAGGCCGCGGGGCCCAGGGGTCAGAGCCCCAGGCCCGGCGCGTGGACGGGACAGTGAGTTGACCACTGCTGCCCTCGCGGCCGCGCGGGGTCCTCTGCCCGTGTCTCCTCACGCCTCGCCCTCTTCCTGTTTCCAGCCAGGTCCACCTGCAGGCTGGCTGCTGACACAGCGGCTGTGGAGGCGACGGAGGATGCTGGGCTGGGCTTCTCAGCTCCCCGCAGGGAGGACCAGCTCCGGAGGTGTTAGCTGAGCCACCCCGCCCCGCCCCCCTGCGCCTGCGATGTGGAGAAGCTGATGTCCCACCCGAACAGCAAACAGCTGAAGTGCCCACCACCAGCCCTCCACCCTTCCCTGGAATCCATCAGGGGACCGCAGCAGGACCGCGTATTGGATCGCGTAAGTGACGCAGACTCCCCTGGCCCCAGGGCAGGGACACCTGTGTTTCTCGTTAGTGCGGGCAGAGGGCCTCGCGCAGAGGGCCGGGGCTCCCTGCCGGGACGTGGAGGCTGGACCCAGGCCTCCTTCCAGTCCCAGGGCGGCCCCGCTGGGCTCTGAACGAGAGCAGTGGTGACCGGGTGAAGATGCGGCAGGTCCCAAGGGAGGGGACTGTCCCTGGGTGGGGTGGGGGTGCTCAGGGTGGGCTGCGGTGAGCGAGGAGGGAGGAGCCAGGAGGAGCAGCTGGACCAGGGTCTCGGGAAGCCCAGAGCCTCGCTCTGAACACGCACATTTTCCTTGAGGGGCACGTGGAGCCTCTGAGGGCTCCACCTGGAAGAGGGGCCTTGGGGAAGCGTGCATTCCTGAGGCAGCCTCCTCCCGGGTTAGCCACGGAGGGGACGGGTCTGCTGCTGACCCTTGTCCCCACACTCACCACATTCCTGTGACGTGCAGGCCACAGGTTCAGGCAGGACGAGCTGGAGACTAGTGGGCTGCCTTTCCCAGGACCACAGAGGACCGGCCTGGGCGGGGAAGCCTGGATCCTCCTTCAAGACCCCCTCTGGAGCCCGTGGCTGGCTCCTCCTGTTTTCCCCACATGCCCGTCAACCCTGTGCTGTGTGGCTGATGCCCTCCAGCCAGCTCAGCTTGCTACAGGCTGCTGCAGGCATATGGATCTATGCGTGCATGCATGCTAAGTCGCGCCAATCATGTCCGACTCTTTGCAACTCTATGACCCAGCGGACTCCTCTGTGCATGGAATTCTCCAGGCAAGAATACTGGAGTGGGTAGTCATTCCCTTCTCCAGGGGATCTTTCTGCCCCAGGAATGGAACCCGAGTCTCCTGCCTCGACAGGCAGACGCTGAGCCACTAGGGAAGCCCAGATTTAAAAGTACGTTCTAGATTTTGGGAATCAGAAGGAAATGGTTCTATGAGCTTGTTCTGATATGCAGCATACCAGAGCACACAGCACACACAGGCCTTCCGGTGACCTGTCTTATTCTGACCCACGATCTCACGCGCGTGGCTGTTGGGGAGCATTCTGCCCGTTCGGCAGATTATCTGGTGTTTGAACACAGTTTACCCACAAAATTGTATGTTACTTTCTTCCCCTGATCTCCACAAACAGCTCGAAGTCCTTCAACTTGGTAGAGCGGTGTTTTGTTTGCTTTAATGAAAATTTCCAGGATAAGCCAACTCAAAATAGTCAAAGCAACGCGTGAGTCCATTTCTGGCTTTTCCCCGGTGGTGGTCAGAAGGTAAAGAACGCGCCTGCAGTGCAGGAGACCTGGGTTCAGTCCCTGGGTGGGAAGATCCCCTGGGAAAAGCAACTCACTCCAGTACCCTTGCCTGGAGAATCCCATGGACAGAGGAGCCTGGTGGGCCAGTCCGTGGGGCCACAAAGAGTAGGATAAGGCTGAACAGCTAACACTTGCCTTTTTCTATTTTCAGCTTTTTAGCAGTGGGTTGGTTTGGTCTGTTACATTTGACAAATGACCTCACCTCGTGGTATCTGCCTCCTGGGTGGAAAAGGCCCCATCCAGTGTGATTGTAATAAAATACTTTGATTTTCAAATCAAAGCCAGGACCACACATTACTCTTGAGTTACTTCAAAAAGTCTCACCCAACCACTGAGGCTACCGTGGTGTGTGCACCATAGACGTTAGGACTGAAATGACCACAGGCACTAACACGGTACTTCACTTCTGTTGCATGAAGACACGGGCACATACAAACATCTCATCATAAGATTTTTCAGGAAATTATTCCTTTCTTGTATTTGGGGACTCTCTACTTTAGTATAAAAATCAGTTAAATGCCAGTGTGTGTCTTATTTTCTAGGCTGCCTACAAAACAATAAAAGGGGCAACTGTCATTGCTTTGTGCGATTTAAAAAAGCTGAGTTTCAGGAGGTGGCTTACCGCCCACGCAGCGGTGGGCACGAGGCCAGGTCACTCAGACCCTGGGGCGGGCTCCCCGTGGGCGCTCCTATAGTGGCGTGAACTGGTTCCCTGAGGAGAGTGGACGGGATGGTCAGGCTACGCTGGTGTAATTCGGGAGGAGAGGACCAGGGGCCAGCTGCAGGCAGAGGCAGAGGCGCCCAGGGCCCAGGGAAGGCTGCCCGTCACGTGGAGAGCTGGCTCTTGTGCTGGGCAGAGAGGAAGGGGTCTGGCCGGGGCCCTGGCGGCGCTGTCTGGGAGCTTCCTGTTCTCGGGCTGGTCTAGTGTTGCCGCAGGCACCTTTCTGAACCAGGAGCCCGGGGCCAGGCCGTCTCTTCCCTCATAATTTCTGGATGACTCGGGTAGTCCTCGTTTTACATACGTTTTCATCATTTAGGGCCACAAATATTAGTTGTTTCTTTTTTTAGTAAATAATGTAGTTGTAAGGTTACACATAAGTTGGAAGGTCACAAGTAATGCTGGAAGTTCACAGGTAAGGGTGGAAGGTCAAGGTGATGTTGGAAGGTCACAGGTAAGGCTGGTTTTGAAGGAGAAGCTACTTCCTGTCCAGGATGGTGTTTCCAGCCTCATCCCTAACCTTGACCCTCCCGAAGGCATCCTTGGTCTCCTGGTGGCCGTCACGGTACACAGTCTTGGTGGAGCCATCGGGGTACTCCCTCCGCTTGAACTGGGCCGTGTGGATCTCCCGCTGACCGTTGCTGAGCACGATGGTCTTGTCACCATTCCTGGTGGAGAGAACAACCTTGTCAGTGGCGAGCACGTCCCGTGGGGAACCCGTGGGGCCAAGGGATGTGACCACCCAAGTCTGCACCCCTCACCCCCAGATCTTGGTGGACAGGGGTACGGATCCCGCCAGGGCGGGGGCAGCGCAGGCACGTGCAGAGTCAGGGTATAGACAGGAGCCGAGCGGGGCTAAGGGCGGCCTGGGGGGAGCTCAGGAGAGGCCAGGGTCACGGGCCTGTCCGGGCAGAGTTGCTTGCGCGGCACCCGAAGGTAGCTCTGCGGGAGGAAGGAGAGGCCGCAGGGCTCCACCCCGGGAGCAGGGACATGAGGCGGGATCACCCGGGGAGCGGGGAGCGGGGGCGGGATCACCCAGGGAGCGGGACCTGGGACCTGGGGCGGGATCACCCGGGGAGCGGGGAGCGGGGGCGGGATCACCCAGGGAGGAGATGTGTATAAGAGACAGAAGAGGGAACCCACGGGGGCAGCAGCCCACGGACGCCGGGGCCCCTGCACCGTGGGGAGGGGGCGCTCGAGGGCCTGAGAGTCGGCCCGGGTGGGGTGGGGGGGTGTCGGGTCTCCCTGCTCGTCCCCCGTCAGGAGGGCACTTCCCCGTGCATCTTAGACGGCTGCCACGTGAGCGCTGCCGCAGGCTCGGCTGCTGCGCGGCACGGCCGCAGTGGGCACACACCACGTGCCGGAGATGATTCTATGCCTGCAACTCACTCATGACTAACGTCAGTGAGGGAAACACTCAGAAATGAGCGTCTGTGGAGTGGGAGGTGGGAGGGAGCTTCAAGAGGGAGGGCGTACGCATAGCTATGGCCCATTCACGTTGAAGAATGGCAGAAACCTACACAGTGTTGTAAAGCAACTATCCTCCAATTAAAAAAATATTTTAAAAAAATGAGTGTTTAGATCCATGTTCGCTATGAAATCAATCAGATAAAGGTTATAAGACCAAACCTCTAGGGTCAACGAAGTTTTCTCCTCTACTTATGCAAATACTGCAACTTTTACAGAAATTAAATTAATCCAGGGAATTGACAACTGCACAAACCACAAATTCCAGAGACTTCAGGCTGACACCCCCGTCCTGGTGCCAACCTTTCCACACTCACAGTGGTCCCATCTGGGAATACAGTCTCCTCACGTCCACCATTCAGACGCTGCACCGTCCCATCTGGAAACACGATTTCCTTTGAGCCATCAGGGCAGACTTTTTCTGAAGAATACAGGTTAATTCAACAGATCTTCATAACTAGAATATTTGTTGCATTATTTAGCTGTACAAACATATTTTACAGTGATCCGCTCCAAGAGGACTAGTATTCAAGATGTTCTTGTATCCTACTCTCTCATATTTTATTTATATTTGAATATCTTGCTCCAGGCAGGCCCATCTCCATGGACTCATTAAAATACATAATTTATATTCTCCCAACTTCACTCAAATTATCTCCCTAATTAAAATTTTTCTTTCCTTCCATATGCTCTCTGGCTCCCTAACTCCTGCCTTTCAAGACCATCATCACTCACCCCACAGCAAGTGGACCTTTGAAGGCCTTGGACCCTCGGTATGGTAGAGTTCACTGTCACTGTTTCCTGTGGACTTGAGGGGTCATGCCAGATGGTGAATGTTCGAGAGGAGAGAGGAGATGTGGGAAAGCACTGGACTGGGATTCCAGAAGAAGAAGGAAAGAACGAGGAGGAATGCAGATATGATCAAAGATAGTGACTGAATTTCCCAGACCGGATGCAAAAATGTGGCTCCACAGATCTAAGAGGTCCAGCTTATTCCAAGCAGAATAAATGAAAAGAAATCTAAAGGGCATGTTACGGCTTGACCTGTCCCCCACCCCAGAGTTCCTGTATTGATGTCCTGGCCCCAGCAGCTCAGAACATGGCCTTATTAGGACATGCAATTGGTAGAGACGACACCACGCTGGAGCAGGGTGAGCCTGACCCAACAGGACTGGCCATGGGAACAGAGGTCTTCCTGGTCAGAGGGGCACTGATCTTAATATAGGCAGCTTATCCCCAAGGGGAACAGAAAACATGAACAATGCATGTGTATGTTTGCAGATGTGGCAACAGGCTAAAACTTGGTGAATCTGAGTAAAGAGTATATAGGAAACTTAAATTAAAATAAATATGTATTTTTTAATTTAGGGCAAACAAAAATTAAAGGGGCTGAGTAACAGTTAAAGAGTTTGCTCTAATCAGCAGAGTCCACATTCCTCTCAAGCTCACACAGAATCAGGACACTTAAATCGGAGCCAAACGGAAGGAAGGAGTCAGACTCTGTGGCGGTGGAGGTTTAGCTGCTGAGTCGTGTCCGACTCTTGTGACCCCGTGGACTGTAGCCGGCCAGGCTCTTCGGTCCATGGGATTCTCCAGGCAAGAATACTGGAGTGGACTGCCATTTCCTTCTCCAGGGGATCTTTCTGACCCAGGAATCGAACCCAGGTCTCCCGCATTGCAGGCAGATTTACCAACTGGGCTACCAGGGAGGCCTTCCTATAAAGAAAATTAAATCAGCAAAGTTAAAATAGAGGGAAAGTCTCAGACTGAGATTCATGTCCAGGATCACACACACCCAATAGGAATATTCTGTCCCACCAGGATCCTCTGTCTTACTACCCTCAACAGAACACGAGGTTCTCTGCCCCCAGTCAGTACCCATAACCAGCTGTCATTGACACACCCTTCTGGGGTGATTAGCCATATTTCCCAGAGAGAAAAACAGTGACCACCTAAATGTGAGAGGACTAGGCAAGGGAAGGCACTGGGGTTGTCTGCATGATAGTCAGCGAGCCTGTACTGAGGGCGGTTTTGGTTCTGTGGGCTACAAACTCGGAGAGATGGACTCCCTGTCTTAGTGAGGGAAGGACGCCTTGGTTTGGTATCATTTCAACATCTTTGTTTTGAAAAGCCGAGGGCAGTGCTAACCCACCTCCAATTATGTGTGAGGAACAACAGGATTTGAAACACTTGACAAATAGGAAATAACCTTTTGGTTGGAAAGAATAAAGGCAAAGCAAGACCCTCCTGAATTAACAGGTAAACTGTCGCTGGCTCGTCCACCAGGGACCCTGGTCCTTCAAGGCAGGCACTGGTGGGTTTTCACAGAAAACCTGGACCTGCGGTCCTGGTGACCACAGAGAGCATGTTATAATTCCACCCTCTCTCAGGACAGCTGTGAAACCAGGTACAGTGGTCAGGAAGGATATTAAATGATGGCACATGAGAAGTGTCCAACCCAGAGGGGGATCTATTTTCAAATCAGTCCCAGATCAGGAAGTGACACTTTGTGCAAAGAAGTCGAGACGGTGACCACAAGTCTGACCCTCCTTCCATGACGGCTCTGGAGACAGGCAGCCCCATAATGGGGTGGAGGCTAACCGGCTGCAGTGAAGCCATCCCAGGGACAATCTTTTGGAAATCTACAAAGCTCAGCGCAGGATCAGGACTTTGTTAGTTTCAACAGCAAGAGTAGCAACTCAAGGTGGAAATGCCCATTTCACACAGAGCCTCAGTAGCTACAGGCGGCAAGAAAGACCTTGGGGGTACAATCTGTGCATTCTCTTAAAAATCCACTCCAGAGGCAAAATTCTCAAACTTCTGGCTGTAATGCTGATGTTGGTTGTTCAATTGCTCAGTCATGTCCTACTCTTTGTGACCACGTGGACTGCAGCATGCCAGGCTTCCCTGTCCTTTATCATCTCCCTCCCAGAGCTTCCTAAAACTCATGTCCACTGAGTCCGTAATGCCACAACCCCACCATAGTTTGACCTCAGGCCAAACTACAGGGAGGGAACACGGCCCCACCCATCAGCAGAAAATTGGATTAAAGATTTCTTGAGCATGGCCTTACCCACCAGAGCAAGACCCAGTTCACCCCACAGCCAGTCCCTTCCATTGGGAAGCTTCCACAAGCTCTGATGCTTATTCATCAGAGTGGAGATAGAATGAAAACCACAATCACAAAAAACTAACCAAACTGATCACATGGACCACAGCCTTGTCTAACTCAATGAAACTATGAGCCATGCCGTGTAGGAACACCCAAGAAGGACAGGTCATGGAGGAGAGTTCTGACAAAGCGTGGCCCACTGGAGAAGGGAATGGCAAACCACTTCCGCATTCTTGCCTTGAGAACCCCAGGAACAGTAGGAAAAGGGCTTGTATTAAGTGAGTTAATTGCTGAGTCATCTGGCCGACGTGTGCCATGGAGAATTTGCTCTAAAAGTGCCCACAGCTGGTAGAGTTAACCTTCCCCCAGGCAGCGCCCTGCGCATCTCCTGCCCATGGCCAGCATCTCTCCCCAGAGGTGCCTGTGGTATCACTCACCTGTCTGCTTGCTGGGAACGCGCCCGGCTTCCAGAGGGCGGCGATGTGCCGTGCGTGCTCTCCCAGCCCTGGCAGAGTGTGTCTGCAAGCACCAGAAACACACCTGTGTCGGGGTGCTGTCCGGGGGTCACTCTGCTGCTGCTGCTGCTAAGTCGCTTCAGTCGTGTCCGACTCTGTGCGACCCCATAGACGGCAGCCCACCAGGCTCCCCCGTCCCTGGGATTCTCCAGGCAAGAACACTGGAGTGGGTTGCCATTTCCTTCTCCAATGCATGAAAGTGAAAAGTGAAACGGAAGTCGTTCAGTCGTGTCCGACTCTGTGCGACCCCATGGACTGCAGCCCACCAGGCTCCCCCGTCCCTGGGAGTTTCCGGGCAGAGTGCTGGAGTGGGGTGCCTTCGCCTTCTCCGGGGGGTCACTCTGAGCCTGGGCTTAGTCTGTGAATCTAGTAGAGTGCTTCCTGCAGGGCGAGGCCTGAGCTGTGCGTGGGAAGGGAAGTAGGGCTTTGGAAGAGGAGCTGGACATCAAAGCCCCCAAAATAGAGGCAACTAGGATGCCTGGTTAGTCCGGGTGATCACTGGCTGAGAGGTAGCCCTCAGCCCTTCACCTGGACGGGCTCCGGAACCTGGAACCTGCCAAGCTAAGCAGCCTTGGGGGGATCTGTAGCTATCTAGACCCCCCTATTTCGAGACAAGCACAGTGAGTGTGAGCTGTGACCCCTGCCGCCCAGCTCCAGATAACACACGAGCTCATCTGTCCACACATCTGCCTTTCAACAGGCCCCGCGATTTGAGTTTCTGAGTTATGATGACTCCTTTGGTTTACGATCAAGTGGAGAAGGATCAGGTGGAAAAGGGCAAGAGAGCAGGGGCAGATGCTTGCTGTCGGGGGGTCCCTGGGCCAAGCTGGGTGAGCCTGGACCATGCAGCAGGGGGGGTGGGTTAAAGAAAGAAAGGCTACAGATACAAAAATCTGTTTAATGGATGGATTTGCTTTCAAAGTGAGAACTTGGGAGGAAGAAATCTCAGTCTACTCCAAGTTCCGAGGGTCTGGCCCAGTCAGTTGGTGCCGGCCATCCTGAGCGTCTTTACTCTTCAGGAATAGAGGCTGAGAGAATGAACACGTGGAGAGACCTGTTTAAGTAAAGCTGAATTATTTGGAAAACTGTGCTCCCGAGGTTCAAGGGACTGCGGTGCTTTCTTGTTTTGAAGTGAGTCTTCTCACATGGATCGTCTGTTCCAAAGTGAGCGGAAGCAGAGAGAAGGCTTATTTGTCCAGCATCTCCCTCCCAGGACGCCCGGGTCCTGTCCTGCCAAGCAGGTCTTCACCATCTACACCGAGCATCTGCACCCATCCTTGGTCTCTGCGTTTCTCCACCATCCTGAGTCTGGCTAAGGAACAACTATCTGTTGCCCCAACATCAGGGAAACTCCGGGTTCAAAGTGTGAAGGGTTGGGTAGGTTACAAGATCAACACCACGGAGCTGTGACATAACGGGAGGCCACCTTCCAAACAGGTTCTTCCAGACCCTCCTGTTTGCATTAGTTTGCAAAAAAAAAAAAAAAAAAGGACGTGTGGGTTAGCTCAGGTCACCGAGAGCTCACATGGCAGTGAGATAGCTCAGCACCCAGCATTCGCCCTCAGAAAGGGCCTGAGGCTTTAGCTGGAGTGAAAACGCAGAGCCATCAGCTGACTCTCTAATTAAAACCAATAAAACAAGAGGGAAACGGCAGAGATGAGCTCTGCGGCCCTTCAGAACTCCCAGGGCCCCGAGCGCTACCTCTTAACCCCTAAGCCTGGTTAAAGAAAAAAAAGTCAAGTTGCGTATTTAAAGAAGCCTTAAGAAATGTGTCAAACACAGTTTGGTGATGTTTCAGTGCTAAAAGACAGTTATCAGGCTACTACCCTCAGGACCAAGTTAAATCCCAAATTATCTGGACAATTGCCTTTCTGGAGAAGTTCCTATAAAAACTCCAGATTCTGCTGAATCTTTTCCCCCAAATACGATAACTTAACACAGCCCAGACATCAGTTCGTCCCATGAGCCTTGGTCAACATGACCCCTGCTCCCTCCAAACACGTCACATGCCTCTCCTGGTTATAACCAGAGTCCACAGCTGTCAGCGACTGAGTGCTCGATATGCACCAAGCAACACCGGCCTGCTGTGAATTTAGTCTGTTTAATAACTTGTAGCGGATTTTCCCAGACTGGGCACCGCTGACAATTTGGGCCAGATCGGCCTTCGTTGTGCGTGTGGAGGAAGGGAAGGGGGCATCCTATATATGCTGTGGGACGCTGACCGTGCCCATGGCCTCCACCCTCTGGATGCCAACAGCCCCCCACCACTCCAGTCATGACAGCCAGGAGTACCCCCCAGCACTGTAAACATCCCCGGGGGCCAGGTGAGAATTGCCGATCTATTAAACACGCATGCCCTGATTTTCAGGTGCGGAAACTGAGGGCTCAGGAGATCAGTTCATTCCCCATGTTCACGATCATGGTCACTGAGAGTGATTCTGTCCCAGGCCCCTGTGGCTCCAAGGCCTGGACTTCCTGATTCACCCAGTACCCAGCACCCAAAGACCAGCACTGAACACCTAGAACCCAGCACCCAGTGCCCAGCACCCAAAGTCCAGCACCAAGCACCTAGCACTCAACACCCAGTGCCTAGCACCTAGAGACCAGCACCCAGTGCCCAGCACCTAGCACCCAGCTATGGGGAGACTGGCTCCTTCTCGTACCAAACAGTGCAAAAGCCATTCAACTGAAGAAAAGAGAAACTATCTCCTTCCCTTTGACCTCCAGCTTATACTAGGACTGAGTCCCTGGCTCTCTGCCTAGGTCTACTGCAGTACTAATGTTACTTCTGTAATTAAGCACTTCTGTTAGGTGTTCACTACTGAGTAGGGGCACAGGCCATGCCCTGTGTCACTCGCCCTCATCCCCATCCATCCAGTGACGCTCATGTTACAGAGGCTTCGAGGGCTGACCAGTCCCTGAATGACCGAGGGAGAACTCACGGCCGGGATGGGGCTGGCGGCTACTCCCTCTCTGGTGTGGAATCCCAAGTTTCCCATTGACTTGAGCATCTCACCAGCCCAAGAACACCCAGCAGGCAGAAGAGCTCCCCCCCAGTGAAAGCCTGGCACCTGCCCACTTTCTAGCTTCATCCTTGAGCCCCCGAGGAAGAGGGTGACAATGAACAGAAACTTTCCTAATAACCAGGTGGGGCTTGGCTTTTTAAGACCAGCGTGGAGCTGTACACACCAGTCTGGTGTCTGGTGGGCTCTCCTTCACGTCCCAGTTAGAACATCGTGGGGTGCTGTCTGGGGCTGCAGCTGCCATACTGTTCCACCCGCCTCCTGAGAGCCCTGCCCCCCAACACCCGCCCCCGCCCTCCCCGTGGACGTGAGCGTCAGGAACTGAGACTCTTCTCGAGGGTTGGAATGTGGAGCGAGGAGACACTCCAGGCAAAACGAGACAAATCGCGTGTAAACCTGTTTTGCTCTGGGAGGCGCGTGGCTTCGTTTCCTGGAAGCAGACTGCCAGCACGGGCGCCGGGCCTGGGAAGATGCCCGGCGCCACCACCACGTACCCCGTCCTCGGGGCGCTGGGCCTCCCCCTCCTCCTCCTCTCTGAACTTGGTGTCCTCCTGCTGGGACGCATTTGGGGGCAACTCTGGTTCCACAGGAAGATCCTGTGGAAAGAGCATCACGTCGTCTGAGGAGACCGAGGTCAGGACGCCTGCCACCGCACCTCCCTGGGCCAGCTCCGCGGCCCATCAGGGCCATGTTCTGGGCTTCTGTGAGCGCGCACGTCCCCGGCGTCCCTGCCCGTCTGATCCGCGCCAGCACGGCCGAGCGGCAGCACGACAGGCAATGGAGACCTCCTGATGGCGACGCCGCCCCCTCGTCGGCCCCCTCATCCCCTCCCTCGTCGCACCCCCTTGTTACCCCCCTTGTTGCCCCCATCATCGCCCTCCATCGTCGCCCCCCATCATCGCCCACGCAGAGCTGGCGGGATTCCTTCTGAGGCACTGAGGTGAGCCCGTGAGTGAGGGTCCAAAGTCAAGTAAAAGCCAGAGAAAAATGTCACCTCTTAGCACCTTGCTTATGACGTCAGAAAGGGCAGAACAGAACGTGGGCTACTCTCGGGAGAAGGGAAGGGAAGCTCTCTCTCACAGAGCCCTCCTTCTACACCATGCTGCTTTGCTGGGCTCCCCAGGGGGCTCAGATGGTAAAGAATCTGCCTGCAACGCAGGAGGCACGGGTTCGATCCCTGGATCGGGAAGATTCCCTGGAGGAGGAAATGGCAACCCACTCCGGTATTCTTGCCTGGAGAATTCCATGGACAGGAGCCTGGGGGGCTACAGTCCAGAGGGTCACAAAGACTCAGACACGACATAGAGACTAAACAACAACTTTTACACCATAAACACAGTCAAGCCCAAATTTCCTTCCATGAAGAAAATTATAAATTCTGAAAGAGATGGGATTTCCAGGCCACCTGACCTGCCTCCTGAGAAATCTGCATGCAAGTCAAGAAGCAACAGTTAGAACTGGACATGGAACAACAGACTGGCTCCAAATCGGGAAAGGAGTACGTCAAGGCTGTATATAGTCACCCTGCTTACTTAACTCATATGCAGAGTACATCATGAGAAATGCCTGGCTGGATGAAGCACAAGTTGGAATCAAGATTGCTGGGAGAAATATCAATAACCTCAGATATGGAGATGACACCACCCTATGACAGACAGTGAAGAGGAACTGAGAGCCTCTTGATGAAAGTGAAAGAGGAGAGTGAAAAAGTTGGCTTAAAGCTCCATATTCAAAAAACTAAGATCATGGCATCCGGTCTCATCACTTCATGGCAAATAGGTGGGGAAACAGTGGCTGACTTTATTTTGGGGGGCTCCAAAATCACTGCAAATGGTGACTGCAGCCATGAAATTAAAAGACGCCTGATCCTTGGAAGAAAAGTTATGATCAACCTAGACAGCATATTAAAAAGCAGAGATATTACTTTACCAACAAAAACCCATCTAGTCAAAGCTATGGTTTTTCCAGTAGTCATGTATGGATGTAGAGTTGGGCTATAAAGAAAGCTGAGTGCCAAATAATTGATGGTTTTGAACTGTGGTGTTGGAGAAGACTCTTGAGAGTCCCTTGGACTGCAAGGAGATCCAACCAGTCCATCCTAAAGAAAATCAATCCTGAATGTTAATTGGAAGGACTGATGCTGAAGCTGAAACTCCAATACTCTGGCCCCCTGATGTGAAGAGCTGACTCACTGGAAAAGACCCTGATCTGGGAAAGACTGAAGGCGGGAGGAGAAGGGGACAGAAGATGAGATGGTTGGATGGCATCACCGACTCAATGGACAAGAGTTTGAGTAAACTCCAGGAGTTGGTGATGGACAGGGAGGCCTGGCGTGCTGCAGTCCATGGGGTCACAAAGAGTTGGACACTACTGAGCGACTGAACTGAACTGAATAATACTACTGATTCTTGTTTTAAACACAGTGTATAAAATTGCTAGCTAGCAGTTGGAGGTAATTATGCTGTATTTGCCTTTTATTTTACTATTAATAGTTTTGGTTAAAAATTATAAGTAAAACTATTATAATATAAAACTTCAATTTGAGAACTCAAGTGATGGAAAATTATCGCTCTTATTTTGACAACGTGCTACAGGCATCCAAGTGAAAGCTAGGAAAAATGTTTCGACATCTAGGCAAGCCTGCAGCCCCTCAGCAGGTGGGGGGGGGGGCGCGGTATCTGGAATCACCATGGTTTTCTGTTCTCCCCATGAAGACAGAGGGGGTATCCCTCTCAGTGCTGGGGACTGCACCCCCTCAACACACCCACCTGCGGCTCCTCGGAGATGCTTGGGGAGGAACACGTGGGTTCATCCGCTGGTACCCGGGCAGGGAGCCTGCCTGCATCACTCCCGGAGGGCGAGGACCGTGTGTCTGCAGAGCAAGCATGTGAGGCTGAGAGAACAGTGCACACACGCCTCGAAACCACATTATCTAGTTTCCAAGTCCCACGTGAACTGACGTGAACACATTCTCTCTCCTTCACGAGATCAATATGCAGTCAGTCAGTCATACAGACACAGGGTCAACTGATCACGCGGGAAACGTGAACTATTTAAAGAATGCGCCTGCTAAGTCGCTTCAGCCGCGTCCGACTCTGCGACCCCATGGACTGCTGCCCACCAGGCTCCTCTGTCCATGGGGTCCTCCAGGCAAGAATCCTGGAGGGGGTTATCATTTCCTCCTCCAAGAGATCTTCTCAACCCAGGGATCGAACCCGTGTCTCTTACCTCTCCTGCACTGGCAGGCAGATTCTTTATCAATAGCGCCACCTGAGAAACCCATTTAAAGAACATATTCACCCTTTTTCACGTATTAAGATGGTTTGGGTGATGGAATCCAGAGGCCTGTTCTCTGCCTTGGAGCTGCAAATGAGCCAGCAGGCAGATGGGTGTGAGGAGAGAAAAACCTGACCCCGTCCGTGGTGGCAGGTCTGCTGGGCAGAGGGGGCCTGGGGGTGAGCGCCACCTCAGTCCCAGGAGTCAGGGAGCGTGTCTCCAAGGAGGCTCCGCTCGTCCGGGGAGACGGGGCTGGAGGTTGAGGCTTGGGTGGGCGGGGCTGTCCCACTTGGCACATCAGGAGCAGGAAGCTCCAGCAGGTAAACTGAGGTTGGGGGAGCAGGGTCGGGCCTGGCCCGCAGGGTCCTCTGGGGGACCAGGGGCCGCCGGCATCGACCCTCGAGGGGATGAAGAGCCAGCCTGGGCTGTAGGGAGACTCCAGGGCAGACCCAGAGGACTGGCAGGAGGAAGGGGTGGGGCCCGCCGGGCAGGCAGACAAGTCTGCGTCCACCCGGGCCGAGGGCAGGCTCTGAGATGGCAAGGCCGGGGGTCCTGCCAGGAGGACTGGCATGGGGGACAGGCAGCTAAGGGCGAGGGCCAGGTCTCCGGAAGCCACACGATCCTGATCGTCCCACTGAGTTCACGGGGGCCTCGGGCACCTGCAACTCATGCTCAGCTCAAAGGTGCCAACCCGCAGGGCCCCGGCTGGCATGAGGCAAGGTTTAGGGTGGCAGGTCCACACGTGGGTCTGCAGTGACTTGGGAAGGGCTCCCTCCCCGACACGTCCAGAGCTCGGGACTTTCTGGTCCTGCTGCTGGGACCCCGGAGGGGACAGTCCCATCTGGATGGTGGACCGCCTCCCACAGGACCAGCTCTGGGTGTGCAGGGAGAGGGGGGATGTGCGGGGCAGACTGGCAGAAAGAGACCCGAGGGAACTGGAGAAAGAGGGTCAGAGCAGGGTGGACAACCTGCTGAGAACCACAGGCGCTCGCCAGGGAAGACCTTCAGGATACTAAACACTAACGGGACAATAAAAGCCAACGTCTGGGAGCAAACAGCAAACATGGAAGAAAAGCCGGCTCGAGGAGGCTCACCCGGGCTGTCCTTGGCTCGGGGGTCCTGGGGGGCGACCGCAAGAGCAGCTGGCGCTGGGGACCTCCTGCCGCTCCATTTCTGCAGACTTTGGGGTGATTGTTGGAGCACCTAGAGGCAAGGACGGGCACAGAGCCCGCAGGCCCGCTCAGCTGCGCACCTCAGGACCAGAAACGACGTCACAGCAAGCCTCTTCCGCTGTCAGTGTTTTCACACCGTCCACGGACTCGCCAGCAGCCCTGGGCCCAGCGCTGCAACGACCTTTTTTTTGGTTTTGGTCATATTTTTGTTGTTGCTGCTGTTGTGATTGAAGTAGAGTTGACTTGCAGTGTTGTGTGAATTTCAGGCTCACAGCAAAGTGATGCAGTTAGATATGTACATTCTTTTCCAGCCCCTTTTCGCTTATAGGTTATTGCAGCATATTGAGCAGAGTTCCCTAGGCTGCACGGCAGGTCCCTGTATCCGTTTTATATGCAGCAGTGTGTCCGTGTTAATCCTAGCTTATCCCTCTGTGCCCTGCTTCCTCTTCGGTAAACACAGGTTTGTTTTCTATGGGTCTGTGGCGTCTGGGTCTGGGTTTGTTTTCTGCGTCTGTGGGTCTATTTCTATTCTGAGTGTAAGCTCATTTATATCATAGTTTAGATTCTACATATAAGTGATGTCACATGTACTCGTCTTTCTGCATCTGATTTTGCTCAGTATGATAATCTGGTTACATCCCTGTTGCTGCACGTGGCCTTACTTCACTTGTTCCCTGGCTGAGCAACGCTCCATTGTGTATCTGCGCCACAGCTTCATCCTTCCTCTGTTGACGGACCCTTAGCTGGCTTCCGTGTCCTGGCTGTTGTGAACAGTGCTGCTATGAACGCTGGGTGCGAGTACCCTTTCAAACTATGACTTTCTGTGGCTGTGTGCCCAGGAGTGGGAGTGCTGAGTCACCTGATGGTTCTATTTTTAGGGGCTGGTTTTTTAAAATGTATTCTATCGAGGTGTAGTTGATTTGCAATGTTTCTCAAGGTCTGCCATACAGTCAGTTCAGTTCAGTCGTGTCTGACTCTTTGCAACCCCAAGGACTGCAGCACGCCAGGACTCCCTGTCCATCACCAACTCCCGGAGTTTACTCAAACTCATGTCCATTGAGTCAGTTATTCAAGCGGCTATTTTTAGGTACAGGAATATACAGAGCACAACAGAGAAAATTATAATCAACTCCATTCATTTACTTTTTTAGCATTAAAGTCAAATAATATTCATTAATACATGAAAATATAGTTATTCTTAATAAATTTAAACTATTTAGAAGGATAAATTGAGTATCCTTTTTAGACATAGTGGAATTTCATCTAAATCCAGATTTTCAGTGTACAAATTAGCACTGCTCTGCAGTGTTACCTTTCCGTCCTCAGACAGGGCTGGCTCTTCTTCAGAGGCTTGTTCCCTCCCAGGAGGCTTTGCATGTCTGTCTTGAAGACTTCTGGAAAGAGCTTTATCTCCATCTTCACATGGTATCAGTTTCCCTGAGTCAGTTTTCTCTGTCTCTCTGCTTACTGGCTGAAAACAAACGTGGGAGCACTTTTGCATTAATGAAAATCATCCAAAAATATCAGCAAATACCTCATCTTGGCCATCACAGAAGCTAGGTTGTTATAGCCCTGTTTTCACGTGCTGCAAAGCAGAATTCTTGGTGTATCTCATCTCCCATGCGATAGCCCATGTTCACATGGAATCGAGGAAAGTTAGCATTGATGGTCTAAAAGAGGTTTGTTATCACGGCAAAACAAATTGCTCAAAACTGAATTTTAAAGCATACAACAGAAATTTTTTCTACCCTTTGCATTATTCAAAAATTGATAACTTTCAGGTGTGAGCACACCAATTCACTTGCACGTGCATGATTAAGGAATTATGTTGCATGCTCCTAATTAATTCAGTTCAACACAGAACATAAGAGAAAGCTTCGTCCCAAAGCAAACCAGTGACTCCTCACAGCGCTGGAGCTTCGGACACTCCCCACCCCAACAACCTGAAAAAGATAGCTTTCCTACTTTTAATAAACAGCTGGATTAGGAGATCTCAGACCCTCCTTCAAGGAATAAAATATTTTCTGCTCAGTAGAGGTATTGGGGCAGGAGGGCAGGACACGAGGTCATCCCCAGGAGTCCGGGGGCTTTTCAGCCCAAGTCACTCATTACCAGACGCTGGCCTCCAGGTATGAAGATGCCTCAGAGCTGAAGCAGCAAATATGCTGCTAGTAAGACCGACTAAAGGGGGGCTGCCCTTAGCCAGGAAAATGCCGCCGGGATCAAAGAACACCCCGCAGGGGGCCCCCAGAGAGCAGCGTGGACTGCGCGTGGAGAGGCCAGGGCACGCGCCGCGAGGAGACGTGATGGCTGCAGGTACACACGAGGACGAGCCAGACAGCGGCGCGGCCGTGGCTCCCTGGGCCCCGGCCCGAGGCTGGATTACCAGAAATAAAGCACAGACCCAGTGGACGGCCCTCCTGCCCGTGCCCAGCTCCCTGCCAGACCCTCTGCCCTCGGGGCCCCAGGGAGCCTGCAGCAAGGGAGGGGAACCCCTGCCTTTACCAAGAAGGATTTCCTCCAGGGAGGCAGGGGCCCCTGGGATGCGGCGGGGACATGTGGGCCTGGGTCCCCAGCCTTCACTTCCTTTCACAGCCGACAAACCCGAGAGTCAGCTGGTGGAAGTTACCTTTCCTGATGGCAGTCCCAGGAGCGCTGCCCGGGGTCTTCGGCCAGCATGCTTCGGCGTTATCCCTGTATCAGCTGGCAGAGGGGACATTTTCCCAAAAGCAGGCTCTGACACCTAAGGCAATTTATCACACAGAAAATTCAGGAAGCGAGGTCGCATCTCCTGAGGTACAGTAACTGAGAGAAATGCACATTTAATCCATTCAACAGTAACTACAGTGTCCTAGGGAAAGACAGGGATGCAGGTGGGGCAGCGGGGTGGGACTGTGTTGCAGGCCCTCCAGGAAGACACGCCGCGCCCCAGACAAGGCGCCCCGGCGTGCTTTGCGGTGCTGTGTGTCATGGCTCACTGTTTGAAAATATCCCGAGATCCCCAGGGCAACGAAACCAACACCTAATCTGTTTCCTTGCTGTGTGTCTTCAGCTGAGAAAGGATTCAAGAAGAAAGAAAACGCGCCCCCGTTTCTAGCATCACTCACAGTTTATCTAAGATCTGAACTGGGAGACCCGCAGCCTCCCAGCTCTGAAGCAAGTGGCCTGATCCCTCAGGTGGGAGGAAGTATTCTAAGTTACTCACCACTCAGCCCAGAGGGGGGGAAGATGTGTATAAGAGACAGGCACCTAAGTGTGCAATTCATGTGTGTCTGTTCCCTTCAGGTCAGGTGTGTGCTTTGGAGGGCAGGCCCGGTCCCTCTAAGTAGCCCCATGACCCTGTGATGGGGACTGTGCACAGACCTAAGGGGTGTTTGGAAGCCCACCAAGCACAAGAGCTCAAAATGAGCGAGAGAGAGAGAGAGAGAAAGAGGAAGAGGGAGGCCCATCCGTCACATCACAGATACCCTAAGTCCTTGGGCTTCCCTAGGGGCTCAGCTGGTAAAGAATCCGCCTGCAGTGCGGGAGACCTGGGTTCAATTCCTGGGTTGGGAAGATCCCCTGGAGAAGGGAAAGGCTGCCCACTCCAGTGTTCTGGCCTGGAGAATCCATGGGATTCTCCATGGACCCCTATACAGTTCATGGGGTCACGCAGAGTCAGACACAACTGAGTGGTTTTCATTTTTCAGTTTCAAGTTCTTGAACTACAGACTCAGAAGCTCACACAGTGAGTGTAGACAAGAAGTGTTAGCGCTTCCCTTAATCCGCTGGAGGAAACCCCTAGTTACATTTCGAGGGTGTTTACGTGGTTTCGTACACAGCTCGAATGGCCCAGTTCTTTAGATGCATTTCAGGAAAACATGCCAACACAGCAACAGAGTCCCAGCCACCCCACCATCCCTGTGGCCCACGCTCAGCCCGCCACCCGCGCGTGGAAGCCGGGCGCTGTGTGCAGGGAAGCAGGGTGAGCCCTTTCCCATCTCTCCATTAAGTGGTCCCAGTGCGTGGACAGAGCTCTGGGGCCCGTAGGCTGCTTCTGGGGTCAGCAAACTGGTCCGAGTCTGGACTCTGGCTCCCCAGCCACGTGACTAACCCTGGGGTTAGACGGACCCACCTCAGGGGTCATGACAGGGGTCAATAGGGGCAGAAAGCACAGATCGCCCCCCGTAAACCCGGGCAGCATCCAAGTGCTTTTGCTTGGTGTTAGCAGATGTCTTTGCAGACAGACGCACGGGGCCCCCATGAATGCCCTGGCCCACTCCAGACTGTAACTGGTTGCTCATGGGGCGTGGAGTTGAGCAGAGGAGGCAAGCCCTCCCGCCTCCCTCACGGGAAGTGCCCCAGTCACCCAGCGCCCAGCATGTGGCTCTGCGGGTGATGCTCTGGGCTAGCAAACAGAGGCCCCGTACCCGAGCGTCTGAGTGTCTTCTCACGTGCACCAAGCCCGCCACGCTCCGCTTGGCCTCCAGGCGCCGCCGCTCCGACGCCCTTAGCCCGGCCCGCAGCTCCAGCTTCTGCTTCACCAGCGCATCCATCTGGGCCCGGAGCTCACGGTGGGTGGCCGCCCAGCGGGCCTCCTGCCTCCTGAACGCCTCTCGGAGCCCCGAGACCTCCTGCTGCAGCTGCTGCAACGAGAGAACAAGGACCGCCGTCAGGAGCCCGCAGCCGCTGGGCCGGACGCAGCCAGGAGACCTCCGTCCGCCTCCTCCAAGTCACGTCCACGTGACACAGCCAGCTCAGGAGGCTCATCCTTCCTGCTGAACGCTACTGGGGCAGAAGGAGGCTGAGAGGGCCTCGCTTCCTCCCCCCCATGAGAGGGCCTCGCTTCCTCCCCCATCTTATCCTAAAGGATCAGGACAGCCGGGACTGAAGAGCGTGAGCGCTGAAGGGATTCAGACCCAGACTGTGACCTTGGCTTGCCCCCTTCCTTGCTGTGTGACCTCAGGGAAGCCACTCAACCTCTCTGGGCCTCAGAGAGAGGTTTCTGCTCCTCTAAAATGATGATACAAAGCGACCTCAGGCCATTGCTTTGAGAGGGGAAACCTATGCGTAGAACACTCTGCGGAGAATGAAAAACGGGGAGTAGATGTTACTTGTTGCTTTGCACTTCTTCACTCAATTATGTCCAGCTCTCCATCTTAAAGTACAAAACAGACTTCAAAATTAGAAATATGAGGGGCTTCCCTGGCGGTCCGGTGGTTACGAATCCACCTTGCAGTGCAGCGGATGCGGGATCAATCCCTGGTCCAGGATCAATCCCTGGTCCTACATGCCAGAGGGCAACTAAGCCCGCACACCACACCTACTGAGCCAGGGCCCTGGAGCCCGTGAGTCACAGCTGCTGAGCCCACGCGCCATGGGCACCGAAGGCGGGGCCCCCTAGGGCCTGTGCTCTGCAGCGAGGGAGGCCGGCGCGGTGAGGAGGCCTGCAGCTAGAGAGCAGACCCTGCTCCTCACGGCTGGAGAAAGCCCGTGCACAGCAAGGAAGACCCAGCCCGGCCAAAACTAAGAATAGATAAGTAAAGAAATACATATGCTTTCTAAAACGTGGGTGGAAATGATCTTTTTACGAAAGAAATATAAGCTGTCGGGCATAACAAAGGAAATGTTCTTTGTATACCAGAATAAAAGCTGTTTTCAGAAAAAAAAGGTATTAATTTGCCTACCTTAAAAACAGTTTAGTAGAGAGACTTAGAGGAGGGAAAAATAAGTTAAAAAACTCTAGAACTTGAAGGAGATATTTCCTTTTTATAGAGATTACCTCCAAAAAGTAATTAACATCACATTTGCATATTAACTATTAAAAGGAAAGAAACACAATTTGAGAGAAAATTAGTAATTATATTATTCTCTCATTTCTTCTAGAAACAGTGTGAAAGTCATTGCGTTCCCATAGTGAATTAAATTCATATTCTTCTCCTCATCTGTAGGAATTATTCTAAAAACAAGTTCGTGAAGGCTGATGCCGTAGAGCTTCTGGGCAGAGGGGTGGGCTGACGAGGCCCGGGAAGCCTGGGCATGGTTCCCTGTCCTCCAGACCCTGGTTACTTTCCCACACAGAACCTGCGGATCATGAAGGGAGGGCGGGGAGCAGGGTCATTCCAGAGCTGGGTGTCCAGGACACAGTTGGGCAAGGACTGGCAAGAGTGGGTCAACACCAGGAACTGAGAAACCCAGGCCTGCACCCCGCAGGCCTGCATCCCCCAGGCCTGAACCCCCTGGACCTTACCCCCAGGCCTGCACTGCCCCCAAGCCTGCATTCTCCAGCCCTGCACTCTCCCAGGCTGCACCCCCTGGACCTTCACCCCCAGGCCTGCACCCCCAGGCCTGCACTCCCAGGCCTGCACCCCCTGGACCTTCACCCCCTGGACCTTCACCCCCAGGCCTGCACTCCCAGGCCTGCACCCCACTCACCAGCATGGCCTCAGCCTCTCCATCCTCTGGGGAGCGCCCAGCCGCTGTCTCGGGCTGGGGCCCGGCCCCGCCATCCTCTGGGCAGCCGGGCTCCGTCTCCGTCTCCGCCGGCTCCTCGGCCCCCAGGTGAGCCCCCAGCATTCTGAGGAGGGAGAAGAAGGTCGGTGGGCGGGGAGGGGGTGCAGGCCGCCCCCTACTGCCGCATGGGACCCCCCTCACGACAGCCCAGCCTGGCCTGCGCGGTGCTGAGGAAGCTGGCTCACGGACCGGCCACGGCGGTGTGTGCCAAGCTCCCACGGAGGGCCGAGCGGCCACACGCAGGCGCTCCGCGGCGGGGGAGCGCAGACCACCGGGCTCTGCAGGCGGGACTCCGGCGGCCCGCGGCCACGGCTGTGCTCGGAGGGTCTCCGCGGGAAGCTGCTCTGCGCGCAGCACGGGGGGCGCTGCCCAGGCTGCTGGAGCCGCCCCTCCGCCCACATGCTGAAGGGGCGGCTTCTCCAGCGCCGGCGGGCCGCGTCTGGGCCGCCGGGCACACGGGACGCCACCCAGGAGCGCGGACGCTGGCCCTGCCCCGGGCGCCTCAGGCGGGGCACGGGGGGCAGGCTTCCGGCCTTCGGGCTGCGGGCTCCCGGCCAGGCTGCTGCAGACACGAGGAGGACGCGGGCTGGAGGGGAGGCGCGTCCACCGCCGCTGCACCTCGCAGCCGCAGAAAGCAGAGCCAGGCCCGAGAAAGCAGGTTCCCAAACACGCGGCATCCTCTGAGACCACTCTCAGCTGACCGGCTCTCCCTTCTGCTCTAAGGAAACCCGGGCCTTGATTAGAATGCATTAAGGCTGACTCAGGGTAACTAACAGGCGAGTGTGGCCTTGAGTACAGAATGAAGCAGGGCAAAGGCTAAGAGAGTTTCGTCAAGCGAGCACTCCGGTCATAGCAAACGTGTCCTTCCAACAACGCGAGAGACGACTCTACTCACGGACAGTCAAAACCCAAATCAGACTGATTATATTCTTGCAGCTGAAGATGGAGAAGCTCTATACAGTCAGCGAAAACAAGACCAGGGGCTGACTGTGGCTCAGATCATGAGCTCCTTATTACAAAATTCAAACTTAAGTTAAAGAAAGTAGGGAAAACCACTCAGGTATGACCTAAATCAAATCCCTTTTGATTATACACTGGAGGTGACAGACAGATTCAAGGGATTAGATCTGACAGACAGAGTGTCTGAAGAACTATGGACAGAGATTTGTAACATTGTACAGGAGGTGGTGACCAAAACCATCCCAAAGAAAAAGAAATGCAAGAAGGCAAAGTGGTGTCTGAGGAGGCCTTACAAAGAGCTGAGAAAAAAAAGAGAAGTGAAAGGCAAATGAGGAAGGGAAAAATAAACCCAGCTGAATGCAGAGTTCCAGAGAACAACAAGGAGAGATAAGAAAGACTTCTCAAGTGAATACTGTGAAGAAATAGGGGAAAACAACAGAATGGGAAAGATTAGCGATCTCTTCAGGAAAACTGGAGATTTCAAGGGAACATTCCAGGCTACAATGGGCACAATAAAGGACAGAAACCACAAGGGCCTAACAGAAGCAGATGTTAAGGAGAGACGGCAAGAACACACAGAAGAACTTTACATAAAGGTCATAATGACCTGGATAATCATAATGACCATGATGGTGTGGTCACTCACCTAAAGTTAAACATCCTGGAATGTGAAGTCAAGTGGGCCTTAGGAAGCATCACTACAAACAAAGCTAGTGGCGGCGATAGAACTCCAGCTGAGCTATTTCCAAACCTAAAATACGATGCTGTTCAAGTGCTGCACTCAATATGCCAGCAAATTTGGAAAGCTCAGCAGTGGCCACAGGACTGGAAAAGGTCAGTTTTTATTCCAATCCTAAAGAAGAGCAATGCCAAAGAATGCTCAAATGCACAATTGTGCTCATTTAACATGCTAGCAAGGAAATGTTCGAAACCCTTCAAGCCAGGCTTCAGCAATACATGAACTGAGAACTTCCAGATGTTCAAGCTGGTTTTAGAAAAGACAGAGGAACCAGAGATCAAATTGCCAACATCCGCTGGGTCATGGAGAAAGCAAGAGAGTTCCAGAAAAACATCTACTTCTGCTTCATTAACCATTCTAAAGCCTTTGACTGTGTGGATATCAACAAACTTGAAAATTCTTAAAGGGACGAAAATACCAAAGTACGTTGCCTATCTCCTGAGCAATCTGTGTGCAGGTCAAGAAGCAACAGAACCAGACATGGAACTACTTACATGATTCAAAATTGGGAAAGAAGTACATCAAGGCTGTATATTGTCACTCTGCTTATTTAAGTTTTATGCAGAATATATCATGTGAAATGCCGGGCTGGATGAAGCACAAAGCTGAAATCAAGATTGCCAGGAGAAATATCAATAACCTTACATATGTATATGATAGCACACTTCAGGCAGAAAGCGAAGAGGAACTAAAGAGCCTCTTGATGAGGATGAAAGAAGAGAATAAAAAGCTAGCTTAAAACTCAACATTCAAAAAACTAAGATCATGGCATCTAGTCCCATCACTTCGTGGCAAATAGAAGGTGAAACAATGGAAACAGTGACAGACTATTTTCTTGGGCTCCAAAATCACTGCAGATGGTGACTGAACCCATGAAATTAAAAGATGCTTGCTCCTTGAAAGAAAAGCTATGACCAACCTGCTGTTGCTGCTGCTAAGTCGCTTCAGTCGTGTCCGACTCTGTGCGACCCCACAGACGGCATCCCACCAGGCACCCCCATCCCTGGGATTCTCCAGCCAAAAACACTGGAGTGGGTTGCCATTTCCTTCTCCAATGCATGGAAGTGAAAAGTGAAAGTGAAGTCGCTCATTCGTGTCCGACTTCGAGACCCCATGGACTGTAGCCCGCCAGGCTCCTCCATCCATGGGATTTTCCAGGCAAGAGTACTGGAGTGGGTTGCCATTGCCTTCTCCAATGACCAACCTAGACAGTATATTAAAAAGCAGAGACATTACTTTGCCAACAAAGCTATGGTTTTTCTAGTAGTCATGTATGGGTGTGCGAATTAGACCATAAAGAAAGCTGAGCACTGAAGAAATGATGCTTTTGAACTGTGGTATCGGAGAAGACTTGGACTGCAAGGAGATCAAACCAGACTATCCTAAAGGAAATCAACCCTGAATATTAATTGGAAGGACTGATGATGAAGCTGAAACTCCAATATTTTGGCCACCTGATTCGAAGAGCCAGCTTATGGGAAAAGACCCTGATGCTGGGAAAGATTGAGGGCAGGAGGAAAGGGGGGCAACAGAGGATGAGACGGTTGGATGGCATCACTGACTCAATGGACATCAGTTTGAGCAAGGTCCAGGAGATATTGAAGGACAGGGAAGCCTAGTGTACTGCACTCCATGAGGTCACAAAGAGTGTACATGACTTAGCGACTGAACGGCAGCAACACAGGACGCCAGTGACTGTCCCGGGGCCAAGGACGTGGGGGAGGGGGCAGGCCTACAAGCACATCTGAAACTCTGACACCTACAGCTGTGTGCAAACAGAAACGCGTTCATTCATAAACTTCAAGCTATATTAAACATGGAACGAACAATTTAACCATAGTGACAGATTAGTAAGAAGTTAAAAGCATTTGTTTTGTGAAGAAATATCATCAAAAGTACCAACAGCAAAGACTAATGAGCAGACTGACGGTTCCACCGTCCCATCCCCAGTCGGGTTTTACTAAAGTTTCGCTCAGAAGTTGGCTTGAGTGTGTCATTTTTGTGACTCTGAAAAGGTACTTCTTTCCTATTTCTCTAACAGGATGAATATCAGCTCCAAAGGCAGTCTTGGGATCACCCCCAGCCTCAGCCAACCCAACAAGAGCTGCCACCTCACCTAGTCCAGGGCAGTCATCGAGCAGGGTCCTGGACCCCCCTGACCCCTCCACTCCTTCTCAGAGAACAGCGATCGATTCTAAACTGCCTCCCTGCCTTAAAGGGACACACGCGTACCACACTTCCCAACACTCTGGCTAGCTTTATGATTTCATAAAGTTAAAAGACAATTAAGTGTTTACAAACATGTGGTGTGGGTATAGTCAGTTCAAAGTCAGTGCAATATATTACCCACACAGGGACCTGAAGGCGGTGGGACTCCACCTCCCAACTGACCACCCACGATGTGTTTAATATCGACCTTTCCACGTGTAGCACAGAGCAAGGCCTCATTTCTCTCAGCCCGTGTCCTCCAGGACGCAAAGCTGCCCTTTGACCTGTTATTTGCTAGAAGGACCGCAGGGTCCCTGCAGAAACGGAGGGAGCGTGGCTGTGTGAGTCCACAGCTGGGGAAGTAAATCAGATGGCGCCCCTGGAGGTGGGGGAGGGCCCAGCCACAGGCATGCAGACCCTGGACGGGAGGAGAGCAGGGCTTCCTGGCGAGGCCGCAGGATCAGAGGACCCGGACACAGGCCCTGGGGCACCACGTGTCAGGGAGGGCATGCTCTGAACCGTGCTGGCTGTTGCTGGGAGTTCTAGGAAAGTGCTGGAAGAAAAGGCATTTCTAGTCTCTTAGCTCTGTGAAGGCATGATCCTGTGATTCATAAGAAAGACTGTTTGTGACTGATGCTGCCCACTGAGAAAACAGTTTGAAAGTACATTCCTAATGGTGTCTAGTTAGAGAATCCTCTTAACAAGAATAGTTTGACCAGGTCGTAATATTCTTCATATACACTGGGGAGAAGGGCTAGTTAACTGTGGCCAAGGTGTTTGAATTTGGAGTATGACTTTAAATGTGCTCCTGGCTCTGGGGTCTCACTGAACGTGCCAGGTTGAAGAGCCCAGTTGGCGCTGAGTGGGGTCCTCTGGGAGCACCAGCTCCTCTCCTCTCGTCACAAGACTTCAGCCCACGGGGCAGACTCCATCTCTCCACGCCCCCTGTCTGCCTTCTGAGCGTCAGGTCAGAGGGTCCCTTTTCCCTGCGGCCCCCAGCCTGCAAAATTCAGACGTGAATGTGGTTTCAGGTTTTGTTCAGTGTCGATAAATGAAGAAGACTGCTTGGTAAACTGATTCTTTCAACGTTTCCCGCGCCCGGGAGCCCTGGGGGAAGCTGCCACCCACGGGCGCTGCCCGAGCAGAGTCACAGCTGGGGGAGCAGCCCGCTCGTCGCAGCCACAAGCCTGAGAAACAGGAAAGGGCGGGCCTGTCCCTGAAACTCACGCTTTGGTGGCCTGAGTGCAAGTTCCCAGAGTTGCGTGGAGCCGGACTGGAAGGTTTGTCCCGGGTCACTGATGGGGCAGTGGGGCGGCACTTCCGCCGGGTCGCGGCTCCGTCCGGGGCTGTGTGCAGGGCGGGGGCCCTGCAGGGTCCCACGGTAGGAGAGTCCACTCCCCGTGCCTCCTCGGCGAGCCCCCCAAAGTGTGTTTTTTCCCTCAATTCCTGGCCTAAAAGATCTTTAAAGAAAAGCAAAGAAATGCACAGTCTTCTGTGTCAACTCTACAACTATTTACTAAGAACAACAAAAATTGAAATCAAACCCATGCAAAGCCCTCCTATACCCTGGACACAAGTTCTGTCTCTTAGAACCTTTGGTAAAGTATAGTGGCATAGATAAAGGCTCAGCTATAGGATATCCCCCACCTTGTCTGTGACGCTGATTTCCAAACATTTCATAGCATAATGACATGAGAAGCTATTTAAGATTACAGATTAAACTGAGAAAAAAAATCCACTTTGTAAACATACGCCTCTGCTTCACTGACTGCACTCAGCCCTTTGACTGTGTGGATCACAACAGACTGTGGGAAATTCTTAAAGAGATGGGAATACCAGACCACCTTGCCTGCCTCCTAAGCAACGTGTATGCAGGTCAAGAAGCAACAGTTAGAACCAGACGTGGAACAACAGACTGGGTCCAAGTAGGGAAAGGAGTACGTCAAGGCTATATACTGTCACCCTGCTTATTTAACTTATACGCACAGTACATCATGCAAAATGCTGGGCTGCATGAAGCTCAAGCTGGCAAGATTGCAGGGAGAAATATCAATAACCTCAGATATGCAGATGACACCACCCTTATGACAGAAAGCAAAGAGGAAAATAAAAAGCCTCTTGATGAAGGTGAAAGAGGAGAGTGAAAAAGCTGACCTAAAGCTCAACATTCAGAAAACTAAGTCCATGGCATCCGGTCCCATCACTTCATGGCAAATAGATGGGGAGACAATAGAAACAGAGACAGACTATTTTGGGGGGCTCCAAAATCACTGCAGATAAAGATGCTTGCTCCTTGGAAGAAAAGCTGTGACAAACTTAGCATATTAAAAAGCAGAGACAGTACTTTGCCAACAAAGGTCCATCTAGTCAAGGCTATGGTTTTTCCAATGGTCGTGTGTGGATGTGAGAGTTGGACCATAAAGAAGGCTGAGCACTGAAGAAATGATGCTTTTGAACTGTGAGGTTGGAGAAGACGCTTGAGGGTCCCTTGGGCTGCAAGGAGATCAAACCAGTCAATTGTAAAGGAAATCAGTCCTGAATATTCATTAGAAGGACTGATGATGAAGCTGAAACTCCAATTTCTGGCCACCTAATGTGAAGAGTCAACTCGTTGGAAAAGACCCTGATGCTGGGAAAGATTGAAGGCAGGAGAAGAAGGGGATGACGGAAGATGAGACCGTTGGATGGCATCACCGACTGAATGGACATGAGTTTGAGCAAGCTCTGGGAGACAGTGAAGGACAGGGAGACCTGGTGTGCTGCAGCCCATGGGGTCGCAGAGAGTCTGACACGACTGAGTGACTGAGCAAACAGCAGCAGCAAACTGAGGGAAGCAGCACCTGATAGAAAGCACCGGACGGAAATTCACCGAACGTTTAGCAAACAGTGTCTCTAAGAAGTGGGATTAGAAAAAAATGGGAAATGGTTTTTATTTTACTTTACAGCTTCCTACATGTTCTATGACAGAATAGATCACTTTAATAATAAGGAAGTAGCAATAAATTCTAAAGTTTTCAACCTGTGCGTTTACACTTGAGAGGGACACGTCTTCTTTGGAAGCATCAGTCCGAGACTGAGGACCGCAGTGTCTGCTCGCGTGACGAGCAGCCTCGCAGCGCGGTTAGGTATGTGGACACGGGCATCACACCCTCTTGGGAGACACACAGACAGAGGCAAAGACGTCGAGAAGGGCGAGAACATGTGTGATTAGAGAGTCATGATTGATCTCCTGAGGACGAGAATTTAAAGCCCACTAGACCACTTTCCAATCGATCTCATAAGCGTAGAAATTACGTTGGCCGTTTTCACGTCTAGGGGAAGAAGAGCAGCGAGGAGGCGAGAAAACGCAGACGGTACTGGCCGGAGGGACAAACTCAGGACCACAGCATCACCGCCCCTGGCCCAGGCGTGGGGAGGAGCGCCAGCCAGGGGCCACGGCGGCCTAACAACCGTTATCCAAGTTGCCTTCGAGGCAAATTTGAAAGATCTGATGTAACAGTCTTCTTCCCTGAAAACTAGCTGAGCTCCTCTCAGCTCAGTGTAGAGACTGTGATGCCCACACAGACACCCGTGTGCACACCCTGTCCATATCTCAGACACATGTGTGCACACACTGTCCATATCTTCTAGCTCATCATCACATGAGGGCTTTAAAAAAAAAATTGTTGTATAGAAATACAGTTGATTTACAATGCTGTGCTAAAATCTCCCGTACAGCAAAGTGACCCAGTTATACAGACATGCGTGCGTTCTCATATTCTTTCCGTTATGGTTTATTATAGAACGTTGGAGACAGTTCCCTGTGCTCTGCAGTAGGACCTGGCTGTTTATCCGCCCTGGATGTAATAGCTGGCGTCTGCTCACCCCAGACTCCCAGGCCATCCGTCCCCCAGCCTCCCCAAGCCCTTGGCAACCACACACCTGTTCTGTCCGGTTCATCTGTGCCTCCTCTAGACCCCATGTGGCGCTCGTCTCTGTCCGACGGTTTTCTCTTAGTGCGGTCATCTCTGGGGCCGTCTGTGGAGCTGCAGAAACAGCATGCTGCGGTCCACGGGGTCGCAAAGACTCGGACACGACTGAGTGACTGAACTGAAGACTGCGCTGCGGCCCAAATGTGGTTGAGGCAGAAGACTTGCCACCTTACAAAACGCTGGTAGCTGTCGCCCCGCTCGCACATCGTCCAGACTCCGAGCTCCCGTGCGGATCCTCGGTCTGGAAGGGGAAAGGGGGCCCTGGCTGAATGTTGCTCATGCCCAGCCCCTCAGTGAAGCCTCTTCTGGTGAGTTTCCCCAGGTGCAAGGGCTCCTCCAGCAAGCGCAGGCCCCCAGAGGCGACGCCCCTTCTCCCTGCCTTTCCTCCGTGCGGCACGGCTTCCAGGGACCTTCGTTCACTCATAGCATGGAAATTTCGACAGCGGCACAGCGTCCCTGCCAAAACCTGGGTCCTGCAGGGACCCTTGCCAGAGCCGCCCTCTGGGAGCCTGTCCCCCGTGGACCAAGTCTGCTCACTGGCACGGGCACCACAGAAGGATTTCTGGGATTTCACGTGCTGGGACAGAAGGAAATGTCTCAAGAAAAGCACAAAGTCCTGTAAAGCAAATTTATCACATTCTGTATATTTGACTGTTTCTTTACTAAAGGCAAAGGAGAAAAGGAAAGATATACCCACCTGAATGCAGAGTTCCCAAGAATAGCAAGGAGAGATAAAAAGGCCTTCCTCAGGAATCAATGCAAAGAAATAGAGGAAAACAATAGAATGGGAAAGACTAGAGATCTCTTCAAGAAAGTTAGAGATACCAAGGGAACATTTCATGCAAAGATGGGCACAATAAAGGACAGAAATGGTATGGACCTAACAGAAGCAGAAGATATTAAGAAGAGGTGGCAAAAATACACAGAAGAACTATACAAAATAGATATTCACGACCCAGATAATCATGAATGTGTGATCTCTCACTCTCACCTAGAGCCAGACATCCTGAAATATGAAGTCAAGTGGGCCTTAAGAAGCATGACTACAAACAAAGCTAGTGGAGGTGATGGAATTCCAGTTGAGCTTTTTTAAATCTTGGAAGATGATGCTGTGAAAGTGCTGCACTCAAATTTGGAAAACTCAGCAGTGACCACAGGACTGGAAAAGGTCAGTTTTTATTTCAATCCCAAAGAAGGGCAATGCCAAAGAATGCTCAAACTACTGCACAATTGCTCTCATCTCACATGCTAGCAAAGTAATGCTCAAAATTCTCCAAGCCAGGCTTCAACAGTATGTAAACCATGAATTTCCAGATATTCAAGGTGGATTTAGAAAAGGTAGAGGAACCAGGGATCAAATTGCCAACATCTGTTGGATCATAGATAAAACAAAAGAGTTCCAGAAAAACATTTATTTCTGCTTTATTGCCTACATCAAAGCCTTTGACTGTGTGGATCACAGCAAACTTCTTAAAGGACAATACCATCTTCCAGAAGTAAGGAGAACAGACCAGTATGCTGAGAAAAAGAAGCAGAATTTTTTTTACTCTATAACTTTGATTTTTTATATTTAAAAGGAAACATATAATTACGTATATATTATAATTATTTTCCTTTTATATTTAAAGAGAAAATACATAATTATTAATGTTTATGTTACCTATTGAGCTAGAATATTAATAATTTAGAAAGTTTTTGGTATACTGTGAATCTGCAGTTAAGGGGTAGGAGCTTTTAAGGTCTCTCCAAGTTTTCAATGCGTTGATATGATTTAATCCGTTTCTTTCCTGCGTTTGTGTAACTTCTGTCCTGAGCAGCTGAGTAAGTGCCAGCTTTCCTGGGCATCCCTGGAGACGAGCTGGTGGTCTCCAGCCAGCCCTCAGCTGGAACGAACACACACTCTCGTGTCCCTGGAGGCGTCGCCGGAGGCACCAGGTGGGACGTTTCTGCAATTGCAAAAGCTTAGACGACTCTCCAAACGCACCTTCTTGGGAAATAAGAGGCAGGCGGGCCTGCATGATGCAGAGACGGAAGAACGTGTGGGCTGGCGGTCCAGCTGGAAAGGAAAACCCAGTAAAAGTAAAGCAAGAAGGAATACAAGTCAAAGTCACGCAGACCAAAGGCCGTGGCGGGCTCGCTGCGGCCTGGACTTCCCACGCACACAGGAGTGAGGCTGCCGCAGGCGTGGAAGCCGTGGGCAGCGTGGCTGAGACACGGGCTCTGGGGCAGGCGGGGCTGGGAGCAGTCGGCCCCTGCTGCTCGCCGCCCTGTGACCTGGAGCAAGTGGCCTCGCCCCTCTGAGCCACCGCGCCTCCATCCACGATGCAGGGCTTAGACCTGTACCTTCCGCACCTCGCGCCACTCAGTTCAAAGCAGTAACACAGGTGCACGCACGTCGGCGCCCGGAACACGGAGGACACACTGCAGCTAGCAGTCCTCCCGATGGAAAACCCCCTGCAGCTTCCAGCTTAGGCCTCAGCAACGAAGGGGTCGTAGCACATGGAACTGAAGTCAGGTGTGGAATTGTATCACTGCGCTGGGAGGAAAAAGAGTTTTGTTAAAAGTGTAAGCACTGGATAGAGGTTAATGACGAATGCAGCACCCGTGTCTGGCACCCGTGATGTCCCAGATAACGGTGCCCAGCGTGTAAGAGTCTCAGACACAGGGACCCTGCTCTCAGATGTCCTCACGTGCACCCCGCAGGGCAGCTAAGCGGGGAAGCCAGATGGAACTAAATTCTGTTTGACTCCAAAGCTCAAACCAGGCTGAGCAGGGACTTCCCTAGTGATACAGCGGTAAGAACCTCACACTGCCGTTGCAGGGCACACAGGTTCAGTCCCTGGTCAGGGGACGAAGATCCTGCATGTCATGAAGTCGAAAAAGAAAGAAAAAAGTTCAGGCTGAACAGAAACAGGGAGAATCAGGGTGAACTGCGGGCCAAGCCCCGGGTGGATTGGGGTCAGGATGGGTCGGAAGGACGGGTTCGCCAGTGTTTAGCTCTGACTCTGCTTGTGCGTCAGGCACACGGAGCATCCCCAGCATACGGAGCGCGTCCCTGGCTCATGGGCCGGACTTGCTGGTGGAGTCTGTGCATCCAGACCCGTCACTGATTTCACTCTGCTTTCCAAGCCCATGGAGACCCGGGGGTGCGGGTCCCCACGCGGGGAGCGTCGGAGGGGAGGGGAGGATCTTCTCCTCAAAGGAGGATCAGCTCTGATGAAATGAAAGGACAAGTGAAAGAGGGCAACCGTCAGATGACCGGGTCGGGCCGTCCACATCCTCTTCTCGGGATCGCAGCACCGGATCTGACTGTCGGAAGACAGTGCAAACTCGAGAACAATCTGTTCCCACCATTGTCTTAACTTTATAAAGTCTTCCTGAACTTCCCAAGCCCCGCAGGGGCCACACACAAACCCTCAGGATAAAGTGCTGGATTTAACACAGGACGACAGGAAGTGAAACACAATTTCCCCTTTTTCAGGGCGGAACAAAACTACAAGGGTTTTTTCCCTCTGCTCCTGATCCTTTTTCCTCAAACAAATTTTACTTTGTCTTTGACTTCATCCAGATGCTGTCAGTGTGCCGTCTGTCCCGGTGGGAACCAGCACAGCCTTGGATTCCGTCCCTGCCTTCCACTCCCGAAGCCTCGGCCCTCCGGACGGACGGACGGACAGACGGACGGCAAGGACTCGCGACATGCTGCAGCCCAACTGCTCGGAGCACAGCCGTGCGGCGGAGGTGGCCACGGCCTCGCTGCTGCTGCTGGAGTGCGGGCTGGGCACGCTGGGCAACGCCGTGGCGCTCTGGACCTTCTTCTTCCGTCTGAAGGTGTGGAAGCCCTACGCCGTCTACCTGCTCAACCTGGTCCTGGCGGACCTCCTGCTGGCCTCCTGCCTGCCCCTCCACGCCGCCTTCTACCTGAGACACAAGAGCTGGGGCCTGGGGCGCGCGTCCTGCCAGGCGCTGCTCTTCCTGAGCGCCCTGTGCCGCGGGGCGGGCCTGGCCTTCCTCACGGCCGTCACCCTGGACCGCTACCTGCGGGTGGTCCACTCCAGGCTCAGGGTCAACGCGCTGTCCCTGCGGGCGGCCTGGGCCGTCTCGGCCCTGGTCTGGCTGCTCGTGGCCGCGCTCACGCACCAGAGCGCGCTCCTCTCGGAGGCGGACTGCCCCAGCTCCGAGCCCCGGGAAGAGCCCTCCTTCCGTCGCCTCTGGCAGGAGGCGCTCTTCTTCGTCCAGTTCATCCTGCCCTTCGGCCTCATCCTGTTCTGCAGCGCGGGCATCCTCAGGACCCTGCGGAAGCGGCTGCGGGAGCCGGACCGGCAGCCCAAGCTGCGGCGGGCGCGGGCGCTGGTGGGCGCGGTGGGCATGCTGTTCGCGCTGTGCTTTCTGCCCTGCTTCGTGGCCCGCGTCCTGCTGGCCGCCTCCCGGGGGGTGCGCGCCTGCGGGCTCCGGAGCGCCGCGGTCCACGCGGCCGACGTGACCGGCAGCCTCACCTACCTGCAGGGCGTGCTGAATCCCGTGGTCCACTGCTTCTGCAGCCCTGCCTTCCGGCACTCCTACCGCAAGCTCTTCTACACCCTCACCCTGCGTGCCCGCCAGCCGCACGCAGAAGCCCCGGGCTGGGACCTCAGAGACTCGGACTCCTGAGGACCGCCCACCCTTCCTGTCTCCAGGACAACTCCCCCAGGGGCGAGCAAGCAGGACGGGAAGACCGGATTAGGCTCTACACACTCCCCACCGTGTTCACCGGGATTTCCTCCAGCGATGGAGCCTCACGGAGCCGCTACGCAAAACTGAGCCAGCAGAGCCTCCGTGACACGATTCTGAGGCAGGCTGAACTGCTCAGTTACGGCCCCACGCTCAGAGCTGAGGAAAGATGCTCTGGTGTCCGGTGAAGGAGGGGGAGGAGGAGGAAGGCGGCATGGCTGGTGTGGTTCTGACGGTTCGGCGTTGGCAAATCGCTTTAGCTTCCTGTGCTGGCTTGTAAATGCAAACTGCTCTCGTGCACCTACTGTGCAGACTGTGGTCACCGACGTGGGGAAGTGCGGCTTCGGGGCTGAAACCAGGTTCCGCTGGCTGTAAGCGTCCCGGGCTCAGCTCTGCTTGGCTCGCCGTGGTTTGATAAACTCGAGCTTCACTTGCATAAATCATAGGTCAGACCCAAGACAGCACGGCCAGTGTCTACCTTTGTTACTAGGAGTGCTTTCTCACTGCTGCTGCTGCTGAGTCGCTTCAGTTGTGTCCAACTCTGTGCGACCCCATAGACGGCAGCCCACCAGGCTCCCCCGTCCCTGGGATTCTCCAGGCAAGAACACTGGAGTGGGTTGTCATTTCCTTCTCCAATGCATGAAAGTGAAAATTGAAAGGGAAGTCGCTCAGTCGTGTCTGACTCTTCATGACCCCATGGACTGCAGCCCACCAGGCTCCTCCGTCCATGGGATTTTCCAGGCAAGAGCACTGGAGTGGGGTGCCATCGCCTTCTCTGGCTTTCTTACTAAACCTCTCAAAAGTGCCTGTAGAACTCTCTAAGGTTTGAATGGCTACGTGCTTCTGAGACTCCGTCTGCCTCCCCTGCTCTGTTTGAGCCTCCTGGGAGGAGCACTCGGAGTGAGACCCTGCTTTGTGTGTGAGAGCATGCTTTCCACCCGTTGCCCGCGATGCGGAAGTCCTGAGCAAGGTGGCTGGAGCCCAGCCGGGAGCAAGGCCACCGCAGAGAAGGTGGGCAGAGCCCCTGGACACTGGCAATGGCGGCCTCCTCCTCTCTCTCTTAAATGATGTCCCAGATTTGCAGCCCACCCTGCTGACAGGGGACTTAGAATGTCACCTTCATATCTGCCTCATCCCCTTTCTCGTTCAAGGCAGTGGTGCCACCCCAGAGAGACTCTAAGCTGCTTAGACGAGGCCTGGGGTCTGCCTGTAGCACTGGGTCCCGGGCTCGGCCTGCAGGGCTGGGTCCCGGGATCTGCCTGTAGCACTGGGCCCCGGGATCTGCCTGCAGGGCTCGGTCCCGGGCTCGGCCTGGGGCGCTGGGCCCCATATGACCTTTACCTGTACCGCCCCCAGGGAGAGACTTCTGCTTTTCCCAGAAGGTGGCTCTATGATTGTTGCAGTATTTAAGGTTAGAACTGCTGGAACTAGGCAACAGAAAATGGCAAAGCTACCTCCTCTCCAGGATCTGTGTGCCTCCCACGTAGGCTCCTTGCCAGAACCAGACGGGAATGTGGGCATGGCCTTTCTACTGTGCCCCTGAAGGACGCAGGCCACAGTACTAGGCACAGTGTGCCCAGGGGTCCCGGGGAGCGCGGGTCCCCCAGCGACACTGCGCTCCCTCCTCAGAGTTCAGCTCCTCCCGAGTGAACAGAGACTCAAAGGCCTTAGGAGGGAACCAGGACCAGCTGAGGTGTGATGCCACAGCGTAGACTCTCTGATGTGGATTCTAAGCTCTGTTTCTCTGTCTCAGAGAAAAGAACTGTCTCCATTTTTCTTCCTTTGCTCTTACTGCGTACACAGTTCTAAACGCTGCTTTAAGGAAGCGGAAGCCTGGCGTGCCGCAGGCCATGGAGCCGCAGTCAGACACAAACCAGCAACAGGACTGAACTTAAAGCAACTACCGTCCAGGGTGAGCGCTCCCCACGTTACGACAGGGTCCCCGCACGCCTCGTGGCTAACCCAGTTAGGGTTACAGTTAGGAAACTAAGCGTCCTCGTGCTGGTGACATTTACGTCCCTACGCAGGCAAATCCACACCCTGCAGACATGTAGCCGTCTAGACATCAGGTACCCCTGGGTGGGCCTGGGCAGAGCCAGCCCCCGTGGCCGTCTGGACAGGCTTGCTGGCGCACACTGGGCACTGCCTGCTTCCCACACCCGTCCTTCCGGGCTCCCTCCACAACGCTGGGCCAGTGGCTCTGCCCACACCGAGGGGCCAAATGGCGAGGTCTCGTCACAGAACTTCTGCCTTTCAGGGTCCTGATGACCGTCTCCTGGACTCACTCTGATATCAGTCCGGGAACTTTTGAAATCTGGATGCCTCAGCTCACCCCGGGGGTTCTGACTCAGTTGGTCTGGGAGGCATGGGTAGGTCTGAAGCCCCCTCTTGAATTTTGTTGGGTTTCCCAGGTGGCTCCAGGGTAAAGAATCTGCCTGCCAATGCAGAAGATGCAAGAGGCCCGGGTTTGATCCCTGGGTCAGGAAGATCCCCTGGAGAAGGCAGTGGCAACCCACTCCAGTCTTCTTTCTGGAGAAGCCCATGGACAGAGGAGCCTGGTGGGCTGCAGCCCACGGGCTCGTAGTCAGACGTGACTGAGCAACAGCGTCTGCCGCCGTGCAGCCAGGCTGAGCGTCCTGGGGTCAGCGGTCAGGCCCGGGGCCCCGGGTCAGCCTGCTTCTCCATGACATCCTTGCCTTGTGACCTGGGACAGCTCATCCAACTGCTCTGAACTTTCCTCTCCTGCCAAATGGGGACAGTAGAGAGGACCACACCGGGCGGTCGCGTGGCTGAAACAAGACGCGAAACCGTGGGCACAGAGCCCGGCCCGGGACACAGCGCACCGCAGGGGCTGCCCGGCCAGCTCCACGTGGCCTGCTCAGGCAGCAAGCTCTGTCTACGTCCCCCCAGCCTGTGGTCTCTCTGGGGACTCAGCTTTTCGCCCTCAACAGAGCCTCCTGAGCCGGGTGTCCAGCAGCTCTGCTAAATCAAAGCTTTATTGCTGTTCTTTCCTTCCAGTAATTCCTTTCTGCATATTTCCTAAGGATCCTGTGAAACGGGACAAACTTTTGTGTGTGGAAGGTTCAGGATCCTCCAGGCATCTCTGAGGATGCTTTGGCCACCTGGTCCTGCCTCTCCCATCGGACAGACGCCAGCTCTGCACTCGGATGGGCCTTTTCTTTAAAGACACAGAGCGTGGAGGCCGTCTTCTCCAGATTATCTTCTGTGAGTAAGGAAATGACTCAGAATGAAAGTGTGAGTAGACAGTACGCAGCGGTGTCGGAACCACAGCCATCCTGCTGCCCGAGGCAGGTTTTGGTTTCTTTTCTCCCGTGACTCACTGCTTGTAACGCGGCAGGTCCCCAGCCTTGCTGTGTGTCTTGCAAATCTCAGCCCTGCCTCAGCTCTGACCCAGATTTCCCTACGAGAGATGTATTTCTTTCTTTGCTCAGATCACGCCGTCGTGCTTTGAAAGTCCCGGCCACCTTCTCCTTCCCCTTTCCAGAGTCTTGCAGCCGCTGCGCCCGCCTGGGTCACATGGCCCACAGGTGCAGATTCTGGCCTGGGACGCTCCCGACTCTGTCCTGGGAGCCCCTCGCTGGAAGCCCCTCGCTGCCGGCCCTGCCCACGGC
>SJYT01071378.1:216999-250449 GCA_006410635.1 Cephalophus harveyi
TGCCCCCTCCCCGCCGCCCCTGCCCGCGGCCTGCCTCACCCCGACCTGCAGGCCTCCGTGGGCCTCCCATCTGTGCTCCCCACCCTGGAGGCTCCTTGCACCAAGACTGGCACACAGTAGATGCTTAATAAATCTGCAGAATAAATACGTACACAAATCAACCTGATTTAAAGTTTAAACATTGACTTTATTCAGCGTTTCATGGGGTCTTTTTACAGTGGGGCAGGCCGCGCCCGCAGAGGAGCGCTGGGCCCCTGGCTCTGGGTCCAGCTGTCTGAGGATCCCCACCCTGTACCCACAGTGCTGGCACCGTTTCACAATCCTGTCAGCTGTGCACGAGGGTTCCAACTTCTCCGCCTCCTTGCCAGCCCTTATCATGTCTGGTTTTGCTTGTTTGCTTTTGTAGTAGCCCTCCCAAGGGATGTGAAGGGGAGAAACGTTTCTTTGAAAATCAAGAAACACTTGATGACTTCAGAGGCGGAGACGAAGGCGAGAACCGGGCCCTCAGCGGGTTTGTTCTACGGCCACCCTGCTCTGTAATCCGCCGGGATCTCAGACAGCTTCCATGTCTAAGTCTCTTTTTCACTGGAACCGTAGACCAGAAGACACGTGTCCTGAGGGTGGTCGGAGGAGCCACTCCCTGAACGCAGAGCTGAGGGCCCCCGGTGCCCAGCCTCAGGCATGGGACCCCCGGGAGCCTGGAGTCAGGGCAGGACGGGCTGCCGTCCCTGGGAGCGCTCCGGCCTCAGCTGGAGGTTCAGCCCCACCACCCTTCGGCCAGGGAAACTCGAATCCATCACCAGGTGGGGCCCACGTCTCCATCTAGAAAGAGAGATGACTATTCCCTGGAAGGACGGCTGGGAGGGCGGCCAGCCCCCCGGGACCACGTCCTGACCCGTGCACACCGGACGCCTGGGGTCTTCAGTGCACGGCACCCTGCAGGGCAGTCACCTGCTGACTGCAGTCAGACAACGGGAGACCGGGAGCTGTGAGCCGCAGGCTCTTTTCACACCCTCCCCCACCGCCCTCCGGTACCCAGGCTGACACCCCAAGTTCACCAGGCCCGCCGCCTCCCCAGGCCCTCCCGCCCCAGGCTGGGCCGTCGGGGGCTTGATGGGAGCTTCTATCCGTCGGTCCAGCCCCTGACGAGCGGCACAGATGGTTTCCCCTTTCTCATTCAATGGGACAGTTTGCTTAACGCGCCCGTCTCTGTCCTGTGTCCACGCACAGGGCGTGGGAGACGGAGGGGGAGAGAGGGTCCCGGCCCGACCTCTGAGGCCCTGCACGGCTGTGTATGGCCACCTAGCGTGTACCGGCCCCCAGGCGTGCACCCCGCCACCTGGCGTGCACCTCGCCACCTGGCTGTGCACACCACCACCTGGCGTGTATCGGCCCCCTGGCACGCACCCCGCCACCTGGCCTGCACCGGCCCCCAGGCGTGCACCCCGCCACCTGGCCTGCACCTCGCCACCTGGCGTGCACCGGCCCCCTGGCATGCACCCCGCCACCTGGCTGTGCACTGCACCATCACAGCACCCACCTGACCACCCCAGGGGTGCAGGAGGGGCCTCCCCAGGCTGCCGCTGTGTCTGGATTGTTAAATCCTTGTCCATCTCAGGATTCTAACAGCTGCCCAAAGACTGCGTTCCACCCACAGAAGGCTCCTGGTTGACTCACAAGTAATTTTTAATTTGCCTTATACTATACCTAGTTAAGAAGACCCAAGACTCTACATTTTTAAAAGTCTAGATTTTCACCTCTTCTCTGAAAACTGGCAGACTTGCCAGCCCTGGGCACAGACCGCCCCACCCCAGGCCTTGGTGGGGGTGGAGCCCCACCCTGGAGTGGACTCCCTGCCAGTCCGTCCTGGCCGCTGGGTGGCCCTCCTGGTCCCTGCAAGCAGCTACGCCTTCCTGAGCTCCGGTCCACACCTCCCTGCCGCTGCCTGCGTGCTCAGTCATGTCCAACCCCATGGACGGCAGCCCGCCAGGCCCCTCTGTCCCTGGGATTCTCCAGGCAAGAATACTTGAGTGGGCTGCCATGCCCTCCTCCAGGGGATCTTCCCGACCCAGGGACTGAGCCTGCGTCTCCACGTCACCTGCATCGCAGGCAGGTATTTTTTTTACCACTGAGCCACCGGGGAAGCCCGTATGATCCAGGCGCATCCCTGCCAGGAAAGTCCGCGTCGTCACAGTGAATGAACGCTGAAGCAGCTCCACTGGCCCGTGCTGGTGGTGGTTTAGGCACTGAGTCGTGTCTGACTCTTGCGATGCCATGGACTGCAGCCCACCAGGCTCCTCTGTCCATGGGATTCTCCAGGCAAGAATACTGGAGTAGGTTGCCGCTTCTTTCCCCAGGGGATCTTCCTGACCCAGGGATTGAACCCAGGTCTGCTGCTTTGCAGGCAGATTCTTTACCAGCTGAGCCCTGAGCAGCAGGCTCGCTGACGGACACTCACCCTACAGCACTGACCCCTGGGAAGCCCGACCTACACCTTGCTGAGTTTCGGGTGCATTTTCCACTTTCCCTTCTTTGTTTAGCATGATGGTTACTTGTCTGTGTCCACATGGCCCAGCCTGGGTGCCCAGTGACTCACCAGACCCGAATCCAGGCGATGTGTGGAGGTGTCTGTGGACGGGTCAGCATCTGCCTGTGAGGAGGAGCTCACCCTTCCTGACGGGGGGGGGGGGCCTCGTCCGATCAGGAGGGGGCCTTAGAGGCAGAACCCTGGGTTTCCCGGAGAAGGAGGCGTTCAGTGCTCAGACCCGAAGGCAGCAACCCTGCGCAGCCTGCAGACCGCGGCAGTAGGAGGCCCTCTAAGTGCATCCCTCACCTGTGCGCACACCTGCCCGCTCCTCAGGGAGGCGTGCTCTCCTCCACCCTCGCTCTCCCTTCCCGTCGCCGCAGCTGAGCCTTCAGCTCGGCCGCCAGGTCTGATCCTGGTGCTTCATTTCCGTTTCCGCCGCCGCCCCCAGCGTCCGCTTCACCTGGGCCTCCGTTCCCTCCCATCCGCAGTGCCCTCCTGTCCTCAGATCCCCGACACACGTCACCCCCACCCCTGGCTCTGCTCTGCCATCTTCCTGTGCCCGCGTTAGGGACTGTCTGGAGTCCCCAGAGCGCGTGCATTTGGCTTCTGTTCGACGTGAAACTGAACAGTTCTCGGTTAGATTCAGCTCCTATCAGATCAGGCTGTGTGTTTGCACAGCCCTGTTAGACACACAGGAGTTCAGCGCAGAGGACAGGCTTGCTTCTCAGTTCAGTTCAGTTCAGTTGCTCAGTCGTGTCCGACTCTTTGCTACCCCGTGGACCGCAGCACGCCCTGTCCACCCCCAACTCTCGGAGTCCACTCAAACTCACGTCCATCGAGTCATGATGCCATCCAGCCATCTCATTCTCTGTTGTCCCCTTCTCCTCCCACCTTCAATCTTTCCCAGCTTGAGGGTCTTTTCCAATGAGTCGGTTCTTCAAATCAGGTGGCCAAAGTATTGGAGTTTCAGCTTCAGCATCTGTCCTTCCAATGAATATTCAGAACTGAGTTCCTTCAGGACGGACTGGTTGGGTCTCCTTGCTGTCCAAGGGACTCCAACCCAAGGGACTTTTGTCCCACCTCTGGACAAAAGCCCAAACCACCCTAGGAGCTGTACACTCATCTGACACAAGTTTTCACTTAGTGAGAAAAAGGTAGCCAGTTCTCACCACAACCTACCCTGGTCCAACACCTGCATGAAAGTCAGTCCCCGGTCTAAGCTACAGGCCTTGCTTCCTTTCGTTGTTGTCGTTTTTGAGTCACTAAGTTGGGTCAGACTCTTTCTGACCCCGTGGACTGCAGCACGCCAGGCTCCTCTGTCCTCCACTCCCCCCCCCCGAGTTTGCTCAGATTCTTGTCCGTTAGGTCAGGATGCCATCTAACCACCTCATGCTTTACTGCCCCCTTCTGCTCTTGCCTCAGTCTTTCCCAGTATCAGGGACTCTTCAGATGAGCCAGCTCTTGCAAATGGGACAATGTATTAGAGCTTCAGCTTCAGCATCAGTCCTCCCAATGAATATTCGGGGTTGATTTCCTTTAGGGCTGAGTGAGTTGATCTCCTTTCGGTCCAAGTTATTAAAACTCAAGAAATATATTTAATTATAGCAATTATTTCCAAATTTAAAATACAGGCAAAAGAAACTTTTTAAGCCTGATCAGGAATGTTGCATGTGAACACACTCACCATACTAGAGAAAATAAAGGTATTGTATGGAAATAATTCCTCCAAGCTGCTGTGAGCTCGGCTCAGGGGGAGTTGCAGGCACACCCTTTTGATTTCTAACTTGAATTTCTGTGTCAAGTGGGAGAAACTCTAGAGCTGTCTCATGACTCAGTGTTCTCATTTTTACTAGAACTCTGATGCTATCATATTTTTATTTACTGAGAACCCGCCCCCCAATCCTGCTGCATCACAACAAGCCTGTAAGCAGTTAGCTTTAATTTACTCTAAAACACTCAGTGTGATTCCAAACACCAGCATCACAAAATGCAAAGAGCCGTCTGTCTAGAAAAATGCTCTGGCTATGACTTTTACCAACACAAAGGCAAACACTGTTAATATAAAGGGAAAAACAGCAAAAACGAGGTAGCAAAGTTTCCTGGAAACTATGGTAACTCAGCAATTGCATTACTTGAAAATTAAATTCCCAGCCTGACTTTTAAGGTGTGTGTGTGGAGAGCTGATAAAGAGAGCCGGTTCATCAACAGAGAGGCAGACGAAGGGACCCTGCTGTCCTCCGTGGCCAAGAGACGGGAGGGGGCGTCCAGCAGATTCTGATGGGAGGTGGGGTCTCCCAGCTTCCTTGCCCACTCACACCAGACCGCAGGAGGGAAGGGCTTTCTTGGGCACTGGCAACGGGGGCCGCTCCCCTCCTGCTCCTGCCCACCTGGCAGTAACCGTGGTAACTGCCACTGGCCTGTGGAAACCTTGGTACCCAAGTTCCTGGCAAGCATCTGGCAGCGTCCCTCCTTCAGCCGTAAACCATCAACAGATTCCTTCCCCCCCAGGTTGGGGGTGCAGGGTATGAACGCCTCCAGGGGACAGCGCAGGAAGCCCAGCTCTGACTTAACAGGAGACTCATCACAATTCCCACACAGAGGGCTCTGCGTCTGCTCCCCCGGGCCCCTGAGACCCCTGCCGCACTCGGCTTGCGAGTCACTCCTCCCCACCAAGACCGACTCCCAGAGTCCACCGAAACCCATGTCCATCGAGTCGGTGATGCCATCCAGCCATCTCATCCTCCGTCGCCCCCTTCTCCTTCTGCCCCCAATCCCTCCCAGCATCAGGGTCTTTTCCAATCAGTCAGCTCTTGGCATGAGGTGGCCAAAGTACTGGAGTTTCAGCTTCAGCATCAGTCCTTCCAAAGAAATCCCAGGGCTGATCTCCTTCAGAATGGACTGGTTGGACTCCTTGCAGTCCAAAGGACTCTCAAAAGTCTTCTCCAACAGTACAGTTCAAAAGCATCAGTTCTTCGGCGCTCAGCTTTCTTCACGGTCCAATTCTCACATCCATACATGACCACAGGAAAAACCATAGCCTTGACTAGACGGACCTTTGTTGGCAAAGGTGGGACCAAAGTGCTCATGGAGAGAAGTATGAGGCCCGAGTGCTGAGCACACACCAGGCTTTCTGGGTCGGGGGTGCAGACCTGGAAAGATGGCTGAGGACAGCTCCTTGGGAAGGCCGGGCTGCCAGCCGCCTCTGGCGGCATCTCCAGGGCGGCCGCCCGTCCCCCACTAACCTTGCGTGAAGAACGCACTGAGACGCGGGAAGACACCCCGGCCGGGTTTGCCCTCTGAGATGCCAGGGCCTCTATCGCCTGGACGTCCCGTAAGCGCAGACTGTGCCCAGCAGGTGGCGGCAGCGTCCCGTCCGGGAGTCCGCGCCCCCACGCCTCCTGAGAAGTCAGGAGTGTGTGCGCTCAGTCAGTGTCCCACTGAGACTCCGTTCCTAGGCAGCTTGATAAGCAGCCCGGGGTCCCCAAGGAGGAGACAGGGGTCTGGGGCTCTCAGAGAGACAGGGAGGGGTCTGGAATTCTCAAGGAGAAGGAAAGGACAAAGTTTTTTTTCTACATTCCTTAGTCTTCATCACAAAACATTTTTTTCTTTATGCCCAGAGCTGATGATTACACAGCAAAACAACTCAGCTTAAACCCTGTACTTTGGGCACCTGATAGGAAGAGCTGACTCACTGGGAAAGACCCTGATGCTGGGAAAGATTGAGGGCAGGAGGAGAAGGGGACGACAGAGGGTGAGATGGCTGCACGGCATCACCAACCCGATGGACGTGGGTCTGGGTGGACTCCGGGAGTCGGTGATGGACAGGGAGGCCTGGCGTGCTGCGGTTCATGGGGTCGCAAAGCGTCGGACACGACTGAGCGACTGAACTGACAGACTGACTGAGTCTAGGAAGAGTGTGAGAAGGCAATCTGGCAGTCTTCAGTGAATTGCAGAATCCTAATGGGAGAACCTAAGCCCCGGCTGCTCACTCTGAGCCCTGGTTCTGCAGCCTCCCCGCATGTAGAGACCCTGAGCTCAAGGACAGCGCGCGTCCCTCCGGCTCCCTCGGGGCAGCAGGCACCGGGTGGGAGGAGGTGCGGCGATCCCACTAGTCAACTGTATGTGTGAAGCATATGTGAAGCCCTGACTCTCCCTGTGGTTGTGAGGGAGGCTACGGGCTGCTGATCACACAGCGGGGGCCTCTGCAGCCTCGAGCCAGGGATCCCCTGTCTGTGCAAACAGGTGGGCACACAGGGCCCTCCCTCCACCGGCACCATCAGAGCTGCTTCTGCGGCCACAGCCGCTGCCCACCATCCGGAGGTCCCCGAGAGAAGAGGGTGCCCTCTTGCGTCGACCACAGAACTGGCCCGGGTTTGTGGGAATGCCCCCTACAGAGCTGAGGGCGGGGCTGGGGAAGCAGGACCACCCCCTCCCCCAAGGCGGGATGGAGCGGGCAGGTGGCCAGCGGAGGCTCCCAGGGGAGGCCCGTCTGCGGCAGGAGCATCAGCGCAGGCCGGAGGGCAGTGGGGTCCACCCAGGACACGGCATCGTCATTGTCGCATCCAGCGGGGAGCGCACCTGGACACTGAAGCCCGCCGTGGGAACGACTGCCCGGACGCCCCTTACCAGGGAGGAGGGCACCACCCGGAAATGAGTCCTCAGGCCTGAAATCAACTCGGATACGAAGAGCCGCTCTGCCTCCAGATACCTAGTCGTTATGGGCTAGCTGGGCTTGTGACCCCCAGATTCACACACTGGGGTCCTGACCCCTCTTCCTCAGAACGCAACTGTGTCTGGAGCGCCTGTGTGCTAAGTCGCTTCAGTCGTGTCTGACTCTTTGTGACCCTACGAACTGCAGCCTGCCAGGCTCCACTGTCCCTGGGATTCTCCAGGCAAGAACACGGGAGCGGGCTGCCCTGCCCGTCTCCAGGGGATCTTCCCGAGCCAGGGATCGAACCTGCATCTCAAGTCTCGTTCATTGGCAGGCAGGTTCTTTACCACTAACGCCACCTGGGAAGCCCAGATTTGGAGAGAGGATCTTTATGAGCTGATTAAGTTAAGAACAATACCGTCAGGGTGGCCCTAATGTGACTTATTGGAGAAGGAAATGGCACCCACTCCAGTACTCTTGCCTGGAGAATCCCATGGAGGGAGGAGCCTGGTAGGCTACAGTCCATGGGGTCACAAAGAGTCGGACACGACTGAGCGACTTCCCTTTCCCTTTCCCTAATGTGGCTTATGCGGCCTTATGTGACTGGTGTCCCTATAAGAGATTAGAACACACACACCACTCCCCAAAGCTCAGCCATGAGGACCCAGGAGTGAGACGGCCGTCTGCAAGCCAGCGAGAGGCCTCAGGAGGACCAGCTCCACCGCACCAGGGCCTCAGACACTGAGAAGCCAGCTTCCGCTGGTCAAGCGGCCTGGTCTATGGTCCTATGCTTCAGCGGGCCTCCCCATGAGACACACCAGTAGACCGTGCGTGCACACACACTGTATTCATTTAGACCAGACTCTGTCCTGGTGCCTCCCGGAATGCCCAGGACTGGCACACTGGCAGAAATCTTACAAAGATTCTAAAATACTGTACTTTCCTGGCCTCATTTAAGAGCTAGCCTCTCGTCATCAGAAGAAAATCATCTTACAGTTTGGAAGATAACACTTCAGCCCTGAATGTTCACCTTTGCTAATATATCATATATATATATACATATATATGTGTGTGTGTGTGCAAATCTCAGTTACCCAGAAGCAACTGATCAAGACCATCTCATTTACTTTGTAACAGAAACCAAGAAAAATTATCTTCTGATCAGTATATATTAAAAACACATACTTACGCATTTGTAAGAAATTATGCACGTGCATGTGATCAATTTATTACTAACAGCTTGGCAGGCACGAACCCGCTGTCCCTCAAAGTACAGGCAGCTGATCCCCAAACACGGTGGAACAGTGTTTGCAAAGATTCAGAGGAGGGGCAGAAACCACACACTCAAGGTCCAGCCAGACTTGACCGTGAGAGAAGACACGAGAAAAAGGAGAAAAGAAGACCCGGGCGCCATTAAAGACCAGTCTGGGGTCATTTAAAGTAGCGCAGAGATGTGGTAGTCCGGGGTCGACCAGGGGTGTCCGCCTCTGAGTGCCAAGTGGCTGTTGATACACCTGTTCTGACGCCCAAGGCAGCAAGAAAAAGGATCCCATTTAATGAAACGAAGTACATACTATGTTTGCAAAACATCTTTATTCACTATGGCTGAAACCTGAGAAGGCTTATTGCATAAAGAGGCAGGCATCCCCCCGGTGCGGCCAGGTGCAGAGGAGCTGTGTAAGCTTCCGCGTGGGTTCAGAAGCATACTTCCCCAGATCGCCTCAGGGCTCTGGTCAAACCGAAAGAAGCATCTGAGTGACGCCTCCGCTTTGATTTCTAGAGTCACATGCTGACAGGTTTGAAAGACATGGGACCGCTAAACACCTGGGTCTCCAGTGAGAACCCTGAGGCTGGAAGACGAGTCCCACTTCACCCACAGAGCAGTTTTATTTTGCAAAGCCAAAACCGCGTTTTAAAAACACAGACTTTGGATCTTAAGAAATGCCATTGAAATGCATATAGAGACACAGCTGAGGCTTGTAAGAATAGGAGAAACTTTCAAATAACATGCTGGTCAGCATTAACCATGTCAGTATCTTTGCAGTTCATGTCAGGACCTTTCTAATACACATTTTTCAGGGGAGGGGGGCAGGGAGGCTGTTATTGTTTGGCCATGCAGCCTGTGGAATCTTGGTTCCCCTATCAGGGATAAAACCAAGGTCCTCCGCAGTGAACAGAGTCCTAAGCACCGGGCCGCCGCAGAATTCCCATATCTGTGCTCTCAAAAGATGTGCGGACACTCTTCCACTTTGTTGGCGGCGGTGGCGTTCAGGCACTGTTGTGGCCGACTCTTTGCGACCCCATAGACTGCAGCACGCCAGGCCTCCCTGTCCATCCCAACTCCTGGAGCTTGCTCAAACTCATGCCCATTGAGTCGGTGATGCCATCCAACCATTTCATTCTCTGTCGTCCCCTTCTCCTCCCGCCTTCAGTCTTTCCCAGCATCAGGGTCTTTTCCACTGAGTCAGCTTTTTGCATCAGGTGGCCAAAATATTAAAACACTTTCAAAATTTGAGTTCTATGAACTTTCTATGAAGTCAAACTCAAGTTACTCTGTAGTTAACCTCAGACTTCAGGTAAAACCACTTTATAGCAGCAGAAACCAACATGACCCCTGCTCTCTGCCAGCTAATTTGAAGCTCGTCATGACCAGACTCCACACATCTTTCTTTAACACCACAATGGAAAGGAACAAAAGCCCTTTCATTATTCTCTCAGGAGTTTCCTGGTTCTTTCTTTAGAAGTATTCTATACAATTAAATTTTTAAAAACTAATTAAAAAAAATTTAAACCACCAACTCAAACTGGCGTTTCCCTGGTAGCTCAGGTGGTAAAGAATCCTCCTGCAATGCAGGAAACCCTGGGTTGGGAAGATCCCCTGGAAAAGGGAGCAGCTACCCACTCCAGTATTCTGGCCTGGAGAGTTCCACGGACTGTGGAGTCCATGGGGTCGCAAAGAGTCGGACACGACTGAGCAACTTTCATTCTTAACCTGCACTAGAAGCCCGTTTTCTTATGCTTTGTTAAGCAAGTATTTATGGAGCACCTGCGTCTCGCTGATTTTTAGAGGGCTGCCATCGTGGGGAGACGGGCAGCACGCTGTACCTCCTGGCGTCCTGTGGCGACCGCAGCTGCCTGACCCCTGGGGACCAGCATCGCCAGCACTTATGCGGCCGCTCCATGGTCTCTGAGCTTGATTTTCCTTCTGCCCTTTCACAATCTCATGCAAGCTGAGCGCGTCACAAGGAAGCGAGATAAAGCCCAAGCCAGCCCACTTTGCTGCTGCGATGACCAACAGTAACCATGGCAATGGAAAAATGTTTAATCTTTTGCCTAAGTGACTTATGAGAGGGCTTTTGATTGTTGTTCCTGTTCCATTTTATTTTTAAGCCATGGGGTGTTTCGCAATGACCAGGAGAAACCGTGGTTAAAAGCTTCTTTGCAAATATTCCTGAAAGTGTTCGCGCTTGTAAGCAGGTTGTTTTCATCCAGCGCTTCCCAAAGCCTGCTTTGTGGCATGCCAGCCATCAGGGACAGGGGCACAGGGCACCCCCGTCAGATGAGTTGGGGGGCGCTGCCTGCACCCAGAGCACCCGCGGCCCTGGTCCTGCAGGAATGACCCCACTCGCTTTTGCTTCATTCCCACGCCCCCCGTGCATTTCCGTCCTGTCTGCGCCGAGCCTGGGGGGCGTCACATGGTGAAGGAGGACGGGCTGTCGTTGTCCGCGGTCTCGCTGTTCTGGCGGGAGGTGAAGGTGTCCGAGTGCAGCCGGGAGCAGGAGAAGCCCGGAGCCTTCTGCTTCCTCCTCACGCACCACAGGTCCTTCATGATCTTCAGAAAGTAGCTCCGAAACTTCTGGCCGATGAAGGCGTAGAGCGCGGGGTTGAGGCAGCAGTGCAGGAAGGCCAGCACCTCGGTGACGTTCTTGGCGTAGCCCAGCAGCCGCTCGCTGCTGCACGAGCGGCCCGTCCTGCCCAGGTTGGCGGCGGTCACGAGCAGCACCATGTTGTGTGGGATCTGGCAGGCCAGGAACACGAGGACCACCGCGATGATGACGCGGATGGCCCTGTGCCGCTTCGAGTTCTGCGCCTGGACTAAGGTCTTGACGATGAACGCGTAGCAGAAGATCATGAACACCAGCGGGATGAAGAAGCCGAAGAGCAGCTGCAGCCCCAGCATCAGCAGCTTCCAACGGATGGGCTCGGACACGGCCTGGTACCGGGGCTCGCAGACGTCGCCGCCCTGCAGCTTGTACTTCTGGTTGAACGTGAAGGTCGAGCTGGAGATGAGGATGGATACCACCCACACTGCCAGGCAGATCAGCTTGTGGTGAGCCAGGGTTCTGGAGCGGAGCCGGAAGGACTTGGTGGCCTGCACGATGGCGATGTAGCGGTCCAGGCTGATGCAGGTCAGCAGCAGCATGCCGCAGTTGAAGTTGACGGCGTAGATGCCCCGGGTCAGTTTGCACATGGTGTTGCTGAAAACCCACTCACCAGTGGCGTGGCTGACCGCCCAGAACGGGAGGGTGAGGACAAAAAGGATGTCCGCCACGGCCATGTTCAAGAGATACACGTCCGTCATGGACTTGGCTTTCTTATAGAAGGCAAAGGTGACCACCACCAGGATATTGCCCAGGAGGCCGCAGACACATATCACGGAGTACGCGACCGGCACGAAGAGCCCAGAGAAGCTTCTGACCTCCTGCAAGGAGCACAGAAAGCTGTCGTCCTCCAGCAAGTAATCTGAACTATTAGCTAATCCAAAGTAGTCCTCATTTGAATCGTAGATGTTGGTGGAATTCATTGGTTCCTGGAAAGTGAACAAAGATAGAGTCAGCTGCAGTGTCATTTTCTAGGAGTCAAATTGACTGATATTATCCTCCCAGGCAAAATAAAAAGGAAGCTCACCACTCTCATCCTGGTGCTTGATCTGGGCAGACAGGCCGGGCCTGGACTACTAGGGAGTGGACTTTTCACCTCCTCTGGCTCACAGTGGAGAGAACAGGAGAGACGCGAACCTAAGGAGGAGGGAGGGCAGAGTGAGTGCGCTGCAGGTGAGTATTCTCGGAGAGCCAGAGAGTTCAGGAAACGGACTTCTTCCCACTTCAACACAAGAGTGCACAGCACGCTATTCTATACAGAAATACTCATTTAGAACTGGTGTCAGTGACCTCTTTCCACGGAAGGCCACACGGTAAGTATTCTAGAATCCGCAGGTCGTGCAATCTCTGACACCACTACCCAGGTCTGCTGGCAGAGCCCGAAAGCAGCTTCAGATGGCTGCATGGACGAAAGGGCAGGCCCGCCACGGGCCGCGGGCCACGCAGGCCGCGCTGGCCGATCCCCCACCTGGAGTGTAAAAACGGGTGATACCAGCAAAACCTCAGGCTCACTCCGCAGAAAAATATTCTTGAAGAATTCGGTTTAATCACATTCAGCAAGATGCCACTGAACAAAACCTGTAGAAGTGTAGATGTTGCTAGGATACTTACAGTTTATAGTCCTTGCTTGAAAATGTTATATATACTATTAAAGACTGTCTTCCCAGGTGGCGCTAGTGGTAAAGAACCCGCCTGCCAGTGCAGGAGACACGAGAGACCTGGGTTTGATCCCTGAGTCAGGAAGACCCCCGGAGGAGGGCATGGCAACCCACTCCAGTGTTCTTGCCTGGAGAGTCCTATGCACAGAAGAGACGGACAGGCTACGGTCCCTAGGGTCACAAAGAGTCAGACGTGGCTGAAGGGACTTAGGAGCCACAGATGTGTCCAAAATACACTCTCGCTAGCAACCACTGATCTGCTGGGCAAACACACCCTCATCTTCAGAAACCAGGCTTCAGGGAGGAAGGCTCAGGCTGGCGTGGTTAGGGAAGGCTCTGTGGGCAGCCAACTCTGGGTCCCTGGAGAACCAATCCCTGGCAGGTGGCCACTCTGGCTGAACAGGAATGCTGACCACCGGGTGTCTGTGAAACCCCAGCCTGGCCAGGTCGGCTTGACCGCTGCTAAACAACCCCGATGGCGCCGAGGATGTGCTGGGAATGCCAACAGGGGAGCTGGAGGGCTCCAGGCTCAAGGAGGAGGTGGGAGGTGGGTGCAGGCTGGAGCTGGGCCTTGCAGGAAGGCCTGTGAAATCCATCACTGTGAAACAAACAGGCAGAGGGGAAAGGAGGCTCGGTGCCCTTCCCACACTCCCTCGTCCCTCTTTACCTGGTGTGGCGCGGCGCTCTGCTTTGTCATCCAGCCACGGACAAAAACCCTGGCCTGGAAGTCTGAGACTCACGTGAAACGTGCATTCCCTCTTTTCCTGCAGCTCCCCCACGCCCTGGGTCCAGGAGGCCAGGAAGAACAGAAATGCCAGCCTTGGCTGCTCAGGCGGAGAAGGAGGCCCCTGCCCCGAGCCCATCAGCTGTGCCAGGCCCGTCCTCAGCCATGGAGGCCATGCTGATGCTGGGGGAGGGAGCCCGGGTGTGCAGAGGTCACCCTGGAGGACTTCCTGCACACGCTTCTTGGGTCATGTGACTCTCCTGGTGCGGCTTCCTGACCACACACCAGATGGCCTAAACCTACTCCCTCTCTGCTGCCCGGGGCTCGAGTCTCCGCCCTGCCTGGTCCCTGCTCTGGACGCAAGACTACAGGGACGCTTGGCTCACCTCTGCACTTTTACAACCGCCTGCGGAAGACACGCAGTCAGAGCTTCTGTGTTGCAGAAACACATGAAGGAGATAAGCATCCATCAGATCACCAGATTAAATGTATCAGTCGAAATGTGACCTCAAGATTTGTGCTTCCGGCCACGAGGGATTAGCCTCAGAGACCAAGCGCACTGTACTGCATCCAGCAGCCAAACACGCCCACAAAATGTATCAAATCACAGTTTTCAGACACTGATGGACGGGGACTGTGGTCTGAGCTCTGTGAAGTCCCCTGGTTCTCACTGGGGGCCGTTCCTGTGCGCAGAGCAGGGCCCAGGGAACGGCCTGCTCACGGCGCTGAGGAGACAGGGGCCAGAATCCAGGGAGACGGGCAGAGGAGAGAGGGCCCCACACACAGAGAGACAGGGGCCCGCAGAGCTGTCCTGAGAGGAAGGCGAGCACCGCCAGGGAAGAGCCCCCAGCAAGGGCGCAGGGCCGCCCGCAGACGCCTCGCGGGCTGGAGACGGGCCTCCTGAGGGCAGGACGGGGCCCCACCGCATTAAACGTCCAGCGTTTAGCCTAGCCCAACACTCTCTCTCACAGATTTTCTTTCCCTGTCCTTGCTGAACTGTGTTTCAAAAGTGATTATTTTCTGGCTAGAACTATACTCTGCCCCTGCTGCTTACTTCTTCCAGAAAACACTCCCTCGCGGCCCTTTCCTTGGAGCACCCTTCGTTCCAGAAAGAAGGGCAGAGAGCGACGGCCTCTAGGACCACCGGAGCCTCTGACGGCCGACGGCTGGACACCAGCTGGGATGATTCTGGAACTTTGCTGAGGTGAAGAAGATTACACCCCAGCACCCTAGTCTGCAGCCCGATTTCCCTGGACTGTGAGACCCTTTTCTCCTCTCTCGAGGGAGGGCACTGGCTTGAGGTCCCAAGCCCCTGCGTCCCCCTTTGCCTGGCAAAACAGTCAAAGCGGCTCTTTTCTGCTTCACCCAAAACTCCATCTCTGCACTTTTATTTGGCTCCAGCGAACAGAGGCTGGGTTTCGGCATTAGCAGCGACCACGACCTTCCAAGTCCCAGGACCCTGGGAGCATCCTCAGAAGGGAACGGTCTCAGGAGTAACAGGCTTACGGTAAGCCGGGTTAAGATAAATGTCTCTCCGGACCTGCCAGGACAGAGCCTGAGAGAAAGTCTCAGATGAGCCATCTGATTCCAATCATACAGCTACCTTTAGAATGAATGAATCCCCAAATTAAAGATATATGACCAAGTTGAGCCTTCATGTAAAATTCATAATGTCAGGTGCCCAACAAGATGTCTAGACTCATGCAGACTGAACGCTTGCAGCTCCCCAAGGTTCACACGCTGAAGCCGAATCCCCAGGGCGACGGCGCGTGGACGTGCAAGGCCCCTGCCCGCGCCCCCGGGGGGATCAGCAGCCTCATGAGAAGAGGCGTGTATGAGAGCCCACTTCCTCTCTGCTCGCCCTCCTGTGCGGACGCCGTGAGAAGATGCAAACCAGGAAGCAGGCTTTCATCAGACCTGGATCCGCTGGGGCCCTGACCTTGGGCTTCCCAACCCCCAGAACTGTGAGAAGTAAAACGCTTGTTGAAGCCAGTCGGTTTGCAGTAATTTGTTATCGCAGCTCAAACTGATCTAAGGCACAGACATTCAGAATGGCAGGGAAGTGACCCGTGAGCTACACAAGGAGACAGGAAAATGGCAGAGCTGATGGAATTAGCGAAACAGGAGCTCCAGCAGCTGCTATAAACGCACGATACATGAGCCTGTCGGTCACTCAGTCGTGTCTGACTCTTTACGGCCCCGTGGTCTGACGCTAGCATAAACATAGTGAGGTTCCGGAAGTGGCACTAATTGCAAGGAACCCGCCTGCCAAAGGAGGAGACATCAGAGGCGCAAGTTCAATCCAGGGGTCGGGAAGATCCCCTGGAGGAGGGCATGGCAACCCGCTCCCGTGTTCTTGCCTGGGGAATCCCGTGGACAGAGGAGCCTGGCGGGCTACAGTTCGCAGGGTCACAAAGAGTCAGACACGACTGAAGCCTCTTAGCACGCATGCACTATAAACACTGCTCGTGAGCAGGAAGGCAGAGGAAAGCATAGACATGGTGAGGAGTGCCATGAAAGATACAAAAAGGCCGAAGAAAGATCCTGAAGATGAAACACGCAATGTGTAGAGTGAGATTACACAGATGGGCGACTTCCCTGCTGGCCCAGGGTTGCGACTCCCACTGCAGGGGCTCAGGCTCGACCCCTGGTCAGGGAACTAAGGTCCATAATACCTCTCAGGTGCAGCAAAAAAAAACAAAACACCGATGGGGATTAACATCAGACTGAACTCTGCTGACACGCAGAAAACAACTGTGATTCTATACTGCAGCAACATTTAGAAATTGAAATTGAAAAACAAATTAAAATAGCATCAGAAAACATGAAATCAAATATTTAAGGTCACATTCCCCCCTTATCCATACCCTGAAAGCTATAAAACAACATGGAGAGAAATTAAATAATCTAAATCAATGGAGATATATATATTTATGATCAGACAATTCAATATTGCTAAAAGGTCAATTCACTCCAAATTGATCTACAGAGACAAACAAACCCAAGTGAAAACGGTGGCAGAGGTGTTTGTAGAAATCGACAAGGTAACTTTAAAATGATAAAGAAACTCAAGGGATTTAAAATAGCCTAAGCAACGACAGAGGATGAGATGGCTGGATGGCATCACTGACTTGATGGACGTGAGTTTGACTGAACTCCAGGAGATGGTGATGGACAGGGAGGCCTGGCGTGCTGCACTTCGTGGGGTCGCAAAGAGTCGGACACGACTGAGCGACTGAACTGAACTGAAGCAACTTTGAGAGACAAACATGTAGGACTCACAATACCTGATCTCCAAACTTGCTACGAAGTTGCAGTAGTTACAACAATGGGGTGTTATAAGAGACTAGATCCATGAAGCAGCAGAACAGAAAAAAGACTTAAGTTTTTACTAAAGGACCAAAGGTAATTCAGTAGGAACAACAGTCTGTTCAGTAAATAGAGCCAGCACAGCTGGATATTCCTGTATGAAAGTTTATCTGTACCGCTTATCTCACACCATAGGCAAAAAAAAAAAAAAAAAATTAGCATAGGTTGTAGCTGTATATGTGAGAGCTAAAAGCACAAAACACCCAGAAGAAAACATAGCAGAAAGTTGTCATTACCCCTGGGAATGAAGGAGATCTCTTACATAGATTGCTCAAGGCATGAGCTGTTAGAGAACTGATAAATTGTAACTCATCAGAATCTAAGACTTCTGCGCTTTGAAAGACTTCAGAAAATGAAAAAGACCGTTGAATGGGGGAAAAAAATGTAAATTGATATCTAATCACTGTAGCCAACATCTTCAAACACTTACAACTCAATGAAAACTCAAGAAGAACCAGGCAAAAGATTTTAAGTCAATTCACCACAGAAAATGCATGGATGGCAAAAAGCATAACAAAAGGCACACCGTGTCCTTAGTTATCAGGGAAACGCAAGTTAAAACCGCAGTGAGAGGCCACGCCACGCTCACCAGACTGGCTGAAATCAAAAGGGCAAGCGACAGTGTGGAAAAGACAGGCCCAGGGCGTCCGCCCAAGCAGTGGGGCCACGACGCAGAGACCGGCTCTGAGCAAAGGGGGCCAGGCCTCTCGGGTCACACGCACACGCACGCGCCACCCGAGCCTCAGCTGCCCCGTCTCTCACCCGAGAGAATGGAAATGAAAGACGCGCACTCACAGGCTTGTTCCTAGCGGCCAGGCTGGCAAGGAGCCCGGTGCCCATCGGCTGGCGAGCAGACGTGTAAATGGCGCCCGGACACACACTGGGCCCAGTCCACGGGCAGCCAGGCGCTGCTAAGCGCCCAGACACCAGGGCATTGTTCTGGGAAGGACTTAAACACGTACGCCTGGGTTCTGCGTTGTTCCAATTATACGGAATTCTAGAAAAGGCCGACCGACGGTGATGGAAGCCGAGTCAGGGACGGCCGTGGGTGGGGAACGGGGAGAAGGCGCTGGCCGAATGGCCCGGAGCGGGGGAGCCCTTCTGAGGTGCCCGAGACGCGCCCCGCCAGGCCGATGGCCGCTGGCAAAGCCCACTGAAGGCTGGCTTTCAGGCTGGGGGCGTTTCCTGCTGTCATTTGTGCCTCAAGTGGCTAATAAAAACAACTGCGTGGGGCTCCACATAAACGCGCTGATGGCGGCGACAGGTCCCCGCCGAGGACCGAGCGGGTCTTGGGTCAGGATGGGCACTGGGCCCAGCCGGACCCCCACTCAGGGAAACCACTTGTTAGGGAGAGCGTTATACACCTGTTGGGAGTAAGCATTATGCAAATACGGGTGATGACGGATGCATCGCTCTTGTGGTGAGGCTCAGGGTCTTGGAAACACGGCTTTCCGAGCCCTCGTGTGCGCCAGGCGCGAGCAGTACCTGGAAGTGGCTCAGCCTGCCCCAGACCGCCACCCTCGTCACAGAACCACGTCAGCTCCGTGAAGGAATCGTGCTGGTGACAGGCTGGCATCAGCGTCAGCACAACGGGCAAAGCGCCTTCTTCCCGCAGGTAAGTGACCTCAGATCCTGAGCAGCAACAGTCAGCTTTCTGGAGGACTCTGTTCTAACAGGAGGACTCTCTGTTGTTTTTATGAAAATTGGTAAAAACATTAAGACTTTTAAACGGAGACATATCTGTACCTTCTTTTATGAACAGAGAATAAAACAGACATGAGGAAATCTGTCATGACCACAATAGGATTAAATAATGCTCAGTAAATGTTAAAAGTAACTGACGCTCCATTCTTAAGACAAACCGTTGTAAGGTTTAAAACGAGGTGCGGGATGGTGTCGCCGGGTCCACGGCAGTCAGGCTGCCGGAGGAGTTCAGAGCTGCGCTGTGGGAACGCGGCTGGCGGGAAGCAAGGGAAGCCCCGCAGCTGCGATGGTACAGAGACCCCGCGCATCAGAGCGGGGCGCCCCGCTGCAAAGACGGGGCCGGGGAGGCGTGAGGTCACTGACCTCCTGCAAGGAGGCCATCGAGAGGGTCTAGGCTTACACCACCCTGCAAAGAGTAAGAAGGCGGCCAGTGAGTAGAGATGGCATCCGAAGACCTGACCGAACGTCAGGAAGATTATTTGAACGGTTTGGCAAGCTGGGCACGAGCTGCCTTGGGGGCCAGCAAAGCCCAGGTCAGGCACAGTGGTCGCTGTTTACAGAGCATGAGGCGCGTGTGAGCCGGGTCAGACCTGCCGAATCGGAGTCTCTGGTGGAGTGCTCTTTGGAGAGGAAAGGGTTAGAGCGGGTGCCCCTCTCCTCTCCAGCCGGGGGCCACGGGGGGGACGGGCTGGAACCTCGCGAGGTGCCTTTGCGAGCGGAGGGTCTGGCTGAGGAGCTCTGAGGCAGACAGCCCCGTGTGCCCCGGACGTTTCGCCACCAGGAAGCCTGGAGCTGGGGCTGCGGGGCCCCGTCCACGCGAGGGTGTGGGGCGGGGAAAGGCAGCTTCCAGCCGGGGCGGTGAGCGGGAAAGACGCGGGCGCCGGGGGCGCGGCTGTCACGTGTCGGCAGCCCTGCCCAGGAGCCCTGCGCGGAGGGAGCCCTGCTCACCTGTCCTGCCCGTGGGAGCCCTGCTCGCCTGTCTTTTGAGCCCTCAGCGCAGTTGGGCGTCAGATGAGCTCGAGAGCCCGCGCAGGGCGGCGGCGACCACTCACCCCCATTCACAGCGCCTCCCATGACTCTGATGCACGCTTGTGTGAGCGCCGTGGCTTCGTTGGGGAGTCCAGCCTCTTAACAGCTGTAGCGCTGGAGTTTAGATCAGCGTGTAAGTCAGCGAACTTAGATCAGTGAGTCCCTGGGAGACGCTCTCGCTTGAAAGAAGCAGGGGCGAGGACTGGCCGGGGAGAGATGCTCCGGGGTTAGCTTTGGGAGCTGCCGCCTCCTGCCTCCTCCTTCTGGAACGTCCGCATCATCGTTTATCACCAAGGGCTCCTCAGAACCTGTGTCCCCCTTTGGAAAAAGCTGATGGAGAGGAGTGCTTCCTTCCCTGCTTCCGCCCTCCCTCCCTTCCTTCCGAGACAAGCATAAACGTCAGGCCTGCGAGCCGCCCAGCCAGCGGCTCGGAGCTCTGACCAGGCCTGGGAGGACCTCCCCAAGGCGAGGGAGGCCTCCCCTTCGGGACCAGCTGGTCTCCGTGCCAGGCTGCGGCCAGGAGTAGATGCACCCTCAGAGACTGCAGGGAGGGGACGGCGAACAGGGCCTGGACCAAGCCCGGCGGAGTCGCTTCTCCTCGCGGACACACAGAACTCATGTTTCTAAAACTCAGGCCATCGAATGGCTTCCCTTCCTTTGGCAGAGGCACACAGTGACAAGCTGAACCTTTGCACGACTTTGCACTGAAGGTTTGAGGCCATAATGACAAGTAGGCGTGCCAGAACCCAAGATTGAATGGAGCCTCGGGGAGCGAGCCGCTGCCCTCAGCTGTCACACCCGAAGACTCGAGGAAACCTTAAGGTAAGGTAAGGTGAAGTCGCTCAGTCGTGTCTGACTCTTTGCGACCCCGTGGACTATAACCTACTAGGCTTCTCGGTCCATGGGATTCTCCAGGCAAGAATACTGGAGTGGATTGCCATTTCCTTCTCCAGGGGATCTTCCCGACCCAGGGATCAAACCCAGGTCTCCCGCATTGGAGGCAGACGCTTTACCCTCTGAGCCACCAGGGAAGCGAGAGGAAACCTTAGTGCTACTTAATTAGACCACCATCTTTAACACGGTGTTCACAACGCTAATTTACATTTCGTCACAGTTAAGCAACGTGGCTGCCTTGGACCACTGTCATTAGGTACCGGGGACTAAAGAAGGCACGTCTGAAACCAGCAGCCAGCTGACTGCCTCGCTCAAGAATGCAAAGAACAGCTCACGCCCGTGTCCTCAGATCAGAACGGCCGTGCAGCTGCTCTCCAGAGGCCATCCCCGCCACCCCCCTGCCCCGGGGCCGCCACTGCACAGAGGCCTCTCCTCGGGACTCTGAGGGCTTCGGAAGCCTGCTCACAGGCAGAGGACAAGTACAGAGAACAGCTCAGGTCCTCAGCAGGCAGTGTCTTCACTGGGACCGGGTGACCGAGGACAGGCTCGCAGGGAGATGGATTACTGGTCTGCTCTCCTCTGGGGCCAGAAGCAGGTGGGGCAAAGGGGAGCAGGATACTGAAGAGGAAAGGGGAGGGGGAGAGGGGAAAATTCAGCAAAAATATACAGAATGTGAAAATAAACTTATGCTATGCTAGAATATGTGTGCAGATGAATAAGAATTAGAGCAAATGCAGAAAAATGAAAAAGAGTGACTGTTAAGCTACATATAGATGATGAACAATTCTTTATAGACAGATACATTTTAGAAAAGGAGTTGCTATAAAAGACAAGACTGTTTTTACATCAAAAACATGTTTTAAAGCTAGGTTTAACTTGGGTCATGCTTTCACATATAAGAAATCAGTTTTTACCCCTTAAAATGTCTCTTAAATGCTTTGCTTACATGTGAAATTAAATATTAAATTTTTCTTCATTATATGAAACTATTCACATTTTTAACCAAGGTTGTTTTAATTTGCATCTATGCTTGTGATATCAGCAGCACTCTGGTAATTTGCTAGTTAGTTCTTGAGGGCTTTTGAAAATCCTTATTTGATCTTCCTATGTCAGCATGCTCTTATCANGGTTTAACTTGGGTCATGCTTTCACATATAAGAAATCAGTTTTTACCCCTTAAAATGTCTCTTAAATGCTTTGCTTACATGTGAAATTAAATATTAAATTTTTCTTCATTATATGAAACTATTCACATTTTTAACCAAGGTTGTTTTAATTTGCATCTATGCTTGTGATATCAGCAGCACTCTGGTAATTTGCTAGTTAGTTCTTGAGGGCTTTTGAAAATCCTTATTTGATCTTCGTATGTCAGCATGCTCTTATCATGTCTACTGACAGTAGTTTCAGAATTCCTCAAAGTAAGTATAGAAAACAAGGGTGACCAGCCAAGCTTCACCACTGCTTACACAAGTGGGCTGCTGAAGTGACAGAATTAGGACTAATTTAAATGAAATATGTCCTGTCTCCTGTGAAGGAAGTATAAACCTTATGGATATCATAACAGGCACAATTATCTAAGGGAGTGACTAGCTTTAGATCACCAAGCTAGACCTTGAAGAATGAAGAAGCACATTTTTATAGTGAAACAAATAGCTCAAACAAGTAAGCACAGGCAAACTATTACAGGCTTGACAGATACACACAAACAACTCAACACATATATATTTGTAAAATCACAATAAATATCTCCAATGACTAAACAGTGTCAGACTTTATTTGGGGGGGGGGGCTCCAAAATCACTGCAGATAGTAACTGCAGCCATGAAATTAAAAGACGCTTACTCCTTGGAAGAAAAGTTATGACCTAGATAGCATATTCAAAAGCAGAGACATTACTTTGCCAACAAAGATCTGTCTAATCAAGGCTATGGTTTTTCCTGTGGTCATGTATGGATGCAAGAGTTGGACTGTGAAGAAAGCTGAGCACTGAAGAATTGATGCTTTTGAACTGTGGTGTCGGAGAAGATTCTTGAGAGTCTCTTGGACTGCAAGGAGATCCAACCAGTCCATTCTGAAGGAGACCAGCCCTGGAATTTCTTTGGAAGGAATGATGCTAAAGCTGAAATTCCAGTACTTTGGCCACCTCATGCAAAGAGTTGACTCATTGGAAAAGATTGTGATGCTTGGGGGAATTGGGGGCAGGAGGAGAAGGGGACGACAGAGGATGAGATGGCTGGATGGCATCACTGACTCGATGGACGTGAGTCTGAGTGAACTCTGGGAGTTGGTGATGGACAGGGAGGCCTGGCGTGCTGTGATTCATGGGGCCGCAAAGAGTCAGTCACGACTGAGCAACTGAACTGAACTGAACTGAACTGAATATATTTCAGAATCCAAATGAAAATTAGCCCCCAGCTGACCAAGTTAGTCCCCAGTGGCCTAAATATGCCACTTTTGCATTTATCTTTTAAACCAGAAAATAAAGCAAATAGTCCCAGTGATAATATACTAGAGAAATTCCTAATTCTCTTTCTGCCTGTCTCTCATACATACATACATACACACACACACAGAAATAGAAAAGGACAATGGCATAGGCTAAGAGATTAAAATGAATCTCTTTTTTCAAATTAAAATTTCACATGCTGATGTGACAATCTTTGGTAAAACTCAGTGAATGTCATCCAGCAAAAGAAGTAGTACACATTTCACCACGGTATATTCAGCTAGGAGTACTTCATGGATATTGATACTTTATGTATGCAAAATCTGTAGATTTTTAATTTGAAATATATAAAATTACCTCTATTACACAAATAAAGGTGTCCAGTGTCAACAAACAGCTAAGTGAGCCATCAATTCAAACCTTATTCTGCAAGCAAAACACACATGTCCTCAGGTACAAGCTCTTTTAGGATATTCACTAGAAATGGCTAATTCCATTATTAAATATTTTGAGCACCTAGGGCATGTGGTCATTTTCCTCTGGGCATACAACAATGAATTTTTGTGTGAAAATTAGGAATGTATTCTATCTCCAGTCAGAAAAGGCAATGGCACCCCACTCCAGTGTTCTTGCCTGGAGAATCCCAGGGACGGGGTTGCCTGGTGGGTTGCCTGGTGGGTTGCTGTCTACAGGGTCACACAGTGTCGGACACAACTGAAGTGACTTAGCAGCAACTATCTCTAATATACTATCATTGGGTCTATTTGCTTCTTGTTCAGGAAATAATTGCAAAAAGTGGGTATTGTTAATTCATAATGTTTTGGGAACTGCTTTTGTTTTGGGATTTTAAAGATATTAATTTATATATGAATACTAGACATATACTGCAGAAAATTTTGAATTGATGGTAGTGTTATCTTGGACAAGTTTTAACTATTCTGTTTCCATCATTTTTTAATATAACTCCTTCATAGAGATGTTAAGAAAGCATATCTATTTGTATATCAATACAAAAATATATAGATATATTTATAATAACATTTATCTATATTCATAATAAGCACTTAATAACTCATAATTATTCTTTTTCTTACTGTCATTAGTATACAGTGGAATTACAAATATGCGAACTAGCTATTAAAATCATGTGTAATAAGTATTTCATATAAGTCATACAGAGAGTTATAGGAGAACATAGGAGTGATAGTTAATAGATAGTAAGTGAATGGAGCACTTAAAAGTTGTGGTGTAAGAGAAGGTTTCTAGCCAAGACATAGATGCACCCTAAATTTTCATCAACATATGAATAAAGATGTGGTATATTACACAATGGAATATTACAAGCCATAAGAATGAAATAATGTAATTTGCAGCAACATGGGCAGACCTAGAGACTGTCATGCTAAGTGAAATAATTCAGACAAAGAGAGACAAATATCATTTGATATCACATAAATGTGGAATAAAAAAAATGATATAGATGAACTTATTTACAAAATAGGAATAGACTCACAGATTTAGAAAACAAATTTATGGTTACCAAAACTGATAGTGGTAGTAGGGGGAGAGATAAATTAGGAATTTGGGATTAACATATACACATTACAAGTCCCCTACATACAAATCTTCAAGTTGTTAGCTTTCAAAATGCAAACATGTATTTGTGTATCCAACCATATAAGCTAGTTCATGTGTCTGGCATACACTTTCACTTGCATGCATCCTCTAAAGTAATGGTGCTTTTGTGTACTTTTCTGTGTAGAACTGTATAGAGTACAGTATACACTATCTTTATTTCAAGCCCAAGATATCCAGAAGCAAGCAGAAAATTGGTGGTGATGTATCTGGTACTCTACCATACTTTACAGGGTACTGTACAATAAGATCAAAACTGTTTCATATATTTTTTGCTTTTAGGTATAATTTATGTTTAAAATATTATAAACCTATTATAGTACAGGACAATATAGCTAATTGTGTTAGTTGGGTATCTAGATTAACTTCGTTGGACTTATTAACACATTGGACTTATGAAAGTGCTCTTGAAGTGGAACTTATTTGTATGTAAGGAGTTTACCAGACGATATATACAATAGCTAAACAATAAGGACCTACTGTACAGCACAGGAACTATAATTAATATCTTACAATAACCCATAATAGAAAAGAATCTGAAATACCTTCCTGTACATTGGAAATCTAACAGAACAATTTAAATTAACTATTAACAACAATTGTTAACTATTCAAATCAATAATTTAAAAAAATGAAATGTTCCATTTCTTTCTTTAAAAAGAAAAAGAGAAGGTTTCCTAGAATAAGTGACTTAAGAGCTAAACATAATAACTAGTAGTTAGTAAGGTAAATGGAGAGGGAGAAGGAGAAGAGAAGAAAAAATGTCTTTAAAAAAGAAGAGCAAGAAACAGTATTTCAAAGTCTAAGTTATATAAGATATGGTATATGACATATGTAAGAGGATTGAGTTGAAAGTTTGGTTTGGAAAACGAAGTGCAGAGTAGACAAAGAGAAAATGTATAGGAAAAAAATATGGCTCTGTCATGAATCACTTTGAAATCTGTATCACGTGCAATTTAGCACACTGAAATTTTCAAATTGCTAAAATCGGTTACATTGTCAGATAAGGGGTTTAGAAGCCAAGTTTTCTGAAATGATATTGTTTTTAAATTGAAATGAGATGAACATGATAATTCTATCTCCAAAACCATTCCTTTCATCTCAAACTGCACCACAGAACCCCTAAACTGTACAAAAGCTTTCAGTTCCTCTGAACTGAGCAGTTTCCTAGCGCAGTCATCATCTTTTTAGAGTCTGAGAAAACTCTGGTCAGAATTTCAATAAAGGACTGATATTGATAGCTGAGGAATTAAAAATGCCATAAGACTGGAATAGGCAATTATTATGACTTTCAGAAAAAAAAAAGAAAAAATAAACCCACATATCAAAGCTAATCTTAAAATTAATCCCAATATGTGTTTAAGGAATATTAAAAGACTGTCAGGAAGAGAATCTGCACTGATTCAGTAAGAATAAGTTATTACAGTTGAACTCATTTCTTAAATAGGGTTAGGAGATCAGAAGATGACCAAAATACTATGGTCCTTGCTGCTGCTGCTGCTGTCGCTTCAGTCATGTCCAACTCTGTGTGACCCGATAGATGGCAGCCCACCAGGCTCCCATGTCCCTGGGATTCTCCAGGCAAGAACACTGGAGTGGGTTGACATTTCCTTCTCCAATGCATACAATGGTCCTTAAGTATGTGATAATCATAATGGTCTGTTTATCATAAAGTTATTTGAAAAATTTTTACCCAAACATAGTAACTGTATATGTACATGTTGAGCACTGCAAGACATTTAAATAATTTTCAGGAGGACAATATCTAAAAGTACCTAAAAATATATGATTTTAATCTGTAGAGAAGCATCCTATGGCATTTACTAAATTTATCTCCTTAGCCTAGTTCTTCTCAACCTTGGTTACTCAACGAGTCAAAATTTAGAAAGCATAGTAATTATATGTGAACATATTTTGGTAAAATATTTGTAAAAACCCAAATTACATTAAGTAATTTGAAGTCAATATCCAACCAAAGTTGCTAGGGTAGCAGTCAGTTGAAACTAATAAAATTAAATACAATATTGACCAAAGTAAAGTTTCACACTTAGCTCAATAAAGTAAGTGCTTAAGTGAATCCTAGATTTAGCAACCATGCCTGTCTAAAATAAGAACACAAATTCAGGTTGGCATTTTAGTAAAAGTCAATTATGTTGAATCTGTATTAAAATGGATGAAAATCTTACATGCTAAATGAATATTTAGAATGAAAGTGAAGATAATTTTAGAATATAATGCTTTTTATGATAACAATAATGCCTAATACTTGCATGCTGCTGCTGCTAGGTTGTTTCAGCCATGTCCGACTCTGTGTGACCCCATAGATGGCAGCCCACCAGGCTCCGCCGTCCCTGGGATTCTCCAGGCAAGAATACTGGAGTGGGTTGCCATTTTCTTCTCCAATGCATGAAAGTGAAAAGTGAAAGTAAAGTCACTCAGTCCTATCTGACTCTTAGCGACCCCACGGACTGCAGCCTACCAGGCTGCTCCGTCCTTGGGATTTTCCAGGCAAGAGTACTGGAGTGGGGTGTCATTGCCTTCTCCGTATACTTGCATGAGTGCCATACTAAAATTAACCTATGTAATATTCACAACTTTATGAAGTAATTATTATTATTTTAATCCCCATTTTACAGGTGAGGAAACAGGCACAAAGAGATTAAATAACAGCTCAAAGTCAAATGCTAATAACGAACAGAACAATTTGACTAAAAATTACAACTCTTAAGTAGGAAAATGCATTTTTAAAAGTTAAGAGGAGCACTCAGGAATAGCAGGTCATGGTGATAACAATATTATATGAGGAATCCATATTTGAAATGGAGATAAAATTTATAGAAGAAATTACTGATGTATATAACTAACTTCAAATTCTAAATAACTCTCTGGGGAAGAGGCTGGACTTGTTTCTAGGGCCCCAGGAAAATACTAGGACACAAAAGAGGTATATTTTTATCTCAAAGAAAAAGAAACACTTTAAAATATAATTGCTGCATATGATGGGTCTTTGGTTAATGACACAAAACTGCTGAATCATAGTGTACCGAGGATGAAGTATAGATATATGCATCTTCAGTAATGGTGACAAAATTTTGTAGTGTATTCAATGTTTGTGAACATCCATGATTGTCTTTCTTAGCCTCTAAATTGGTGATGATGTGTTCATCCATTTGGATCTGAAACCTTAATATCAATAGGCAACCCATTTCAAAAGGGATATTTATATTCTCAAAAAGTCAATTAGCATACCCTATGGCAGAAAGTGAAGAGGAACTGCCGGGAGCCAGTGTGAGGAATTCCACCCGTGACAAGGTCATGCAGCAGAGCTCTGATGGCAAGGCTAATCAGACCTCAGGTGTTCCCCCTGGTATTTCCTGAGCATGTACCCCCAAAAATAAGAATCTGCCTGCTTTTCCACTCTTCTGACACACTCTGGAAAAAGTCAACTCAGGGCTTTAGTCTTCTGCATTTGAAAGGGATGTTTCAGTCAAACCCTCTCTGATAACTCTCTAGCTTGCCTAACAGGTTCCCCTGGACCTCTTACAGCTTGTGAATTGCTTACTGCCCCCCAACTGCGAGAGGCACAAAGCTTAAAAGCATCTTAAAGATACAGAGCCTTTTCTAAAGAATTAAAAATTATATTGGTAGAGGGTTTTCACTGTTGATTAATGACTGCTGCCAGGCCTCCATATTCTTTATCTTTTAGGCACCTGGGAGGATGTTAATCAATGCAAATGGGATATGGAAAAAGATATATAGTAGTTTTGATGTTAGCAACACTAGACTTTCAAGTTAATTACTTTTCTCTTTGTTATATATCACTGCACTCCTCTTGTATCTTTGCTATTTAAAAATGTAACTTTATTTAGTGCTTTCTGATAGTGGCACCAGATTTTGGGAAGATCAAAACAAATAAGTCTTCTGGTTAACAAACCCTTATCAGAAAAGGGCTGTAAAATGTTAATTGGCCCTTTTGGTTGGAAGATGATGTAAATTACCTAAGACAGGTATGCAGAGAAAAAAGCCTGGTTTTGATAAGAGTCTGGGCTGCATAACTTTGTATTACCCATTGATCTCTATGTACAATCAAAAAGGACCTTTCTAGACAATAGAGGCGGGGCCAGTCATTGGAAGGACTGGTTTCCCCCGTGTCTCCTCTTTACTCTAATTTCAGGCTGAATTTCCNGTCTTCTGGTTAACAAACCCTTATCAGAAAAGGGCTGTAAAATGTTAATTGGCCCTTTTGGTTGGAAGATGATGTAAATTACCTAAGACAGGTATGCAGAGAAAAAAGCCTGGTTTTGATAAGAGTCTGGGCTGCATAACTTTGTATTACCCATTGATCTCTATGTACAATCAAAAAGGACCTTTCTAGACAATAGAGGCGGGGCCAGTCATTGGAAGGACTGGTTTCCCCCGTGTCTCCTCTTTACTCTAATTTCAGGCTGAATTTCCATCTGGGGCATAAGAGGCTCACCATGTCTACTTACTTGTCCCGGCTTCTAAGATCCGTAAGAGAGAGAGCCCAAGGCAGAGCACCTTCCAATATTCAAGTGGGCGCCGGTGGCCCAACGTAGATGTTGCAAGTTCCTTGTCTGGAACTTTATCGGTTTTCCATGTAAACCAAGTTATTCAGTCTCTTTTCTCCACCTAATTTTCCTACTATACTATTATTTCTTAATCTAATCTTATATTAATTAATAAATAAGTTTTTTTCCTCGCCTACTTTGTCTCCCCTTCGAATCACCCTGGATCCACCAGGGCTGGACCCCGGCAAGGAACTACAAAGCCTCTTGATGAAAGTGAAAGAGGAGAGTGAAAATGTTGGCTTAAAGCTCAACATTCAGAAAATGAAGATCATGGCATCTGGTCCCATCAATTCATGGCAAATAGATACGGAAACAGTGGCTAACTTTATTTTTTGAGGCTCCAAAATCACTGCAGATGGTGACTGCAGCCATGAAATTAAACGATGCTTACTCCTTGGAAGAAAAGTTATGAGCAACCTAGATAGCATATTCAAAAGCAGAGACATTACTTTGCCGACTAAGGTCCGGCTAGTCAAGGCTATGGTTTTTCCTGTGGTCATGTATGGATGTGAGAATTGGACTGTGAAGAAGGCTGAACACTGAAGAATTGATGCTTTTGAACTGTGGTGTTGGAGAAGACTCTTGAGAGTCCCTTGGACTGCAAGGAGATCCAACCAGTCCATTCTGAAGGAGATCAACCCTGGGATTTCTTTGGAAGGAATGATGCTAAAGCTGAAACTCCAGTACTTTGGCCACCTCATGTGAAGAGTTGACTCATTGGAAAAGACTCTGACGCTGGGAGGAATTGGGGGCAGGAGGAGAAGGGGACGACCGAGGATGAGATGGCTGGATGGCATCACTGACTTGATGGATGTGAGTCTGAATGAGCTCTGGGAGTTGGTGATGGATAGGGAGGCCTGGCGTGCTGCAATTCATGGGGTCATAAAGAGTTGAACATGACTGAGCGACTGGACTGAACTGAACTGAAGTGTAACATTTGCATAGATCTATATCTAATTTTACTTGATGCACTTTCAATTCAGCTAATGAAGATAAAGAATTGATGCTATTTTTTATTTTAAAAAATTACCAGGTAGACCCTTCCATATTATATTTCACATCTCATGCTAATGAGTTAGCATGCAGGAGACCCAGATGCAATCCCTGGGTTTGGGAGATCCACTGGAGAAGGGAATGGCTATCCATTCCAGTATTCTTGCCTGGGGAATTCCATGGACAGAGGAGCCTAGTGGCCTACAGTCCATGGGAAGAGTTGAACATGACTGAGTAAACTCCACGAGTTGGTGATGGACAGCGAGGCCTGGCATGCTGCGATTCATGGAGTCACAAAGAGTCGGACACGACTGAGTGACTGAACTGAACTGAACTTTTTGTCTTACGGTCACAGGCGATGCTCTACCTGTTCTTTTTAAGAGTTCAAACTTGGACCATCACTTCCTCTATTATTAGCTGAAGCAAGGCATCAAGGGAAAGTTGTGGATGGAGAGGTATTGTCTCTCGGGGATTGTCAGAATTTATAGTGTTGCTTTCTGCTAAACCAGATTAAGTAAACAGGCAGAACCTGAGATAGATAAATACTACACAAGAGCAAAACATAGCCAAAAATTCACTAGGCACCCATTATTGAGGAAATAAATATGAAATATGTTTTAAAAAGTATAATTCTAGAGGGAAAATATGAAAGTTGGTGTATATTTATATTTTATTTTGTACTTCTCTTTCTCCGTTGAATTTTCTCACTAGCTAAAACTCTGGATATTCAAAATATATCTGTACTTAGTAGTGAGAGTCTGTTTCAATATCATTGTTGGGTGATCAATAATAAAGATAAAATTGGCTAAATTTATTGAGCAATTATTCACAGAAGGTAATTTTTAGGTGCACATGAGTTATCTTAACTGATAACTTGTCTTAATTGTTGCAAAGATATCATGTGAGAAAAGTACCATAATTATGTTCATTCCATGGGTAAGGAAACTAAAGCTCAAAAAAACTTAGACAAAGTAACATGGATAAGAAGTAATGGAGCTGGATTTTTTATCTTGAGCAGTCAAACTCCAGAATTTTGCTTGTAACCACTACTTCATAGCATCTTACTAAAATGCTTTGCTGTGTGTGTGCGTGCTTAGTCGCTTCAGTCATGTCTGACTCTCTGTGACCCTACAGACCATGGCCTCCTAAGCTCCTCTGTCCATGGGATTCTCCAGGCAAGAATACTGGAGTGAGTGCTGTGCTTTTATAATAGATTGTTCTCATACATACAGATGTCAGCTTATACCAGTGAGATTTGCCATTATTAGAGCTAAAAAGCAACAAGCTATGATTTCTCTAGAAGTATTTATATCTCAAGGGGAAATATTTTTGTGCATGTGTTTACATACATATTATGTATGTGAAAGTGAAGTTGCTCAGTCCTGTCCGACTCTTTGTGATCCATGGACTGTAGCCCACCAGGCTCCTCAGTCCATGGAATTTTCCAGGCAAGAGTACTGGAGTGGGTTGCAATTTCCTTCTCCAGGCGATTTTACCAACCCAGAGATGGAACCCGGGTCTCCCGCGCTTCAGGCAGACGTTTTACCGGGAAAAGGCAATGGCACCCCACTCCAGTACTCTTGCCTGGAAAATCCCATGGACAGAGGAGCCTGGTAGGCTGCAGTCCATGGGGTCGCTAAGAGTCAGACACGACTGAGTGACTTCATTTTGACTTTTCACTTTCCTGCATTGGAGAAGGAAATGGCAACCTACTCCAGTATTCTTGCCTAGAGAATCCCAGGGATGGGGGAGCCTGGTGGGCTGCCGTCTATGGGGTCTCACAGAGTCGGACACGACTAAAGCGACTTAGCAGCAGCAGCAGCATTATGTATATATGCTATATAATATACATATGAATGTTTCAGTCAATATGCACATATGTATTTGTGTAAAAGGGGTTAGCAGCTAATTGAAAATCCTCAAAAAATTTTACCATCCCCTCCCAGAAATGCAAAACCTCTTTGAAAATTAGTCATGATAGTATTTTTGCTTTGTTTTCTGCAAAGAGATCTTTTCAATTTTCTAAATCTATTTAAGAATAACTTGGGCTTGATGACACATTTATTTCATATTGCTTCTATAATGATTCATATTTTATTAATTTAAAAATATTATTTTCAATGACATACTAATCACACATTTATGTGTGATGTTGAAGCTTTTAAGATTATAGAGAGATTCAATATATGGAAGCACTGAAAATATGGAAGGATTTACAGTATGGAGATATTCAAAACATGAAAGCAAAGATATTTTGAGCATGTCTTGAGCAAGTTTTGAGCATGAGTGTTATGAGAACACTTGGTGTTTTCAGTCTTTGATCCCATCTGACTTTTCCTCAGGATCCATATTTCTCTCTAGTATCATGGGTGTTGGGAGAGGTATGTCCCACATCCAGTTCTAGACAAATGAATAAACGATGCTAAGCTAATCAGTTTATGCTGTTCTCCTGTCACAATGATCATGTGATCTCAGTTCATTTAGAGTATATTTCGGACTTTTGCTTAAAAGTTGGGAGTGTATACAGTCTTGTTTGATTCTTTGATTCAAGATTAGTTGTGCAAATGTGACTCCTGAAACTAACACTATCATTTTTCTATGTGAAGAAAGGTAGCTTAAAGTCAAATTGAGCTCTATGGAAAGGAAATCCCAGAGATTTAGTCAGATCCTTAATCAAGCAGTCTCTAAAATCTACCCAAATTCTCTACTTTTACAATTGAGTGGATGAATATAGTTCTTTTGTTCTGTTTAAAGCTATTTATTAGTTCTTATACTCTTTGCAACCAAAAGCACCATAAGTGTTAAACACTCGGGTATTGAAACCTTACTATTTGAAAAAGTTTTAGATAATCAAGCAGTCTCTAAAATCTACCCAAATTCTCTACTTTTACAATTGAGTGGATGAATATAGTTCTTTTGTTCTGTTTAAAGCTATTTATTAGTTCTTATACTCTTTGCAACCAAAAGCACCATAAGTGTTAAACACTCGGGTATTGAAACCTTACTATTTGAAAAAGTTTTAGAAATAAAGCTGGCTTTATTTTAACATAAATTTCATAATACATGTTAAATGCCAAAAAAGAAAAGTTTACCAATGCATTTAAATTTTTTTCAGTTTATCAAGATATAACATATAACACTGGGTTAGCTTTAAATGTACAATAAGATGATTGATATACATATTTAATGCAAAATAATTGCCACAACAAGGTTATTAACAATTCATTTTAAAGGGAGAATTTAATGTTGTTAATATCTGAAAATCTCAGCCTTGAAATACTAAGTTGGATCAAACACTAATCAGTTAAAAAATAATGTAATGTGCATTATGCACAAAGTACTTTATTAGA